>VZRQ01001388.1:450277-490035 GCA_013397975.1 Machaerirhynchus nigripectus
TTTTTTTTTTTAGTGGGTAGAACTAAAGCGTATTTGATCAATTAAATTACATCAGTATTTCAGGTGGAAGTAAAGTAAAAAATTCTGTGACTTAGTTTTTCCCCATCTGAAATAATCTGGTATAGATCTGGTATAGTTCAACATACATTGATAATTCTGAAAATTATGCAACTGGTTTTATTTTGCATAATATATTATATAATATATTTTATAGCTAGTATTTAATGCCGTTTAACCTTACGCAGCACAAGGTGCTGACAACAGTCCTGGACACATATCACCAGTGAAGGTCCTCTTGGTACTGTACTGTGGAAAAAGTCCCTTTTTTGGAATGTGGTTTTGCACAGTGTCATTAGGAATTTTGTTTTGTGGCAGAACTCAGAAGAGTTATAAATAGAGTATAAATATACTGAAACTGTGTGTCCTGCTTTGTGACACAGTTTTTCATATTAAACTACATGCTTGCTTTCAATGTTGTTCCCTTAAACAAAACCCAACAGTTAAGGGATCTAATTTTACCATTGTAAAATTTATTTCCTTCTAGGCATAGAAATAGTTTCTTATACACTTTTTTTATCGCACTGGATTACTTACAGTACGAAAGGTAATGCTGTTCATTACCAGTAGGTAAATTATGTGCAGCTGAACATGCTGTTACTTACTCTGACGGTTGGGTTAGAGAGGGATCAAAGAGGCTAATGTAGGGTTTAAGAAAGACAAATAAAACATTAGTAAAGTTGCTTTAACTTAGCAGCTTTTACTTGAAATGGGTGGTGTCACAAAGGGAAGTACTTCCAAAAATTTTTGATAAAAACTGTTGTGTGATCAGACTGACAAAGAATTGAACTTGTTTGTTCAAATGTTTTTGCTCGTGTCTGTTTTCTCTGTACTAGAACATTTGCAGGATTTTGTAAATGAGGTTATGCCAAAATACATGGTGAGAGCTGAAATGACTGTAGCAAAACTGTGTCTTTGCGGCGTGCACATTTTTCATGGGTGTCTCTTACAAACATGTTTAATACAACGATGCCTTGTGCTGACTTGTGCTTTTGTTCTTATCGGTGTGATTAGAAAATGTAGATTAATGCAGGGTTAATAAATGTAGATGTGCATTCTGTGATACATATCTGGCTATTTAGAAAAATAAGATATAGATTTCAATGAGCTATCTTTAGCTATGGTAAGGCCTTTTTAAAAGCTGCCAGGAAAATTTTTTAGAAAATGATTTCCTATTTTGCATAAATTTTAACACCTGTTAATTGCGGTTGCTTTTTTCCCTTCTCGCTGTGTCACATTAGACACCCTGGTTATCAAAGTGATCGTATCGCTATGGTATGTCTCATAATTATGATCAAACTGTTATCTAACATTCCTGGAGCATTCTTTTTTTCAATACTTAATACCTTTTATTCCTTGGCCTCATGCATGAATTATGCTGTGTATGTGAAGAGGCTTAAAGTTTGTTTCCATTACATTCTTTCTGAATGGATCCTGTTGTATCTAGGATTTTTTTAAAGCCAAGTAGGAATGTTATTGTTGACCTTGACACCAGATAACTGGGCAGACATTATATAGCTATGTTTGAATCCTCACAAAATGTGATGCTAAAGCCAACAGAATCCTGGCGCGAGACCCTCCTGGACAGCAGAGTTATGGAGCTTTTCTTTACAGTAAGTTTCTTTCCTCAACTTTCATAGTCCAGACCACAGGGAAAGCAGCTCCTTCCTGTTCTAAAACTGTATTGTCGGACTCTTCCTTTTGCATCAGGTAGGATTGATTCTGTTCACTTCAGCTTGCTTATCGAAGCAGACAGAAGTATTGTCTTTTTCATAGGATACTGAATATATATTTTGCCTATTAATTGCTTTAAATTGATGACCACTAGCAACAGAAAAAGGTTTATAGTTATCTAAACTTACACGTTAAATACTTCTGGGCATGTACTCATCAGACAAAACCAAGCACGTTGAGCAGCAGAAGAGTAGTGAATCTTTCAGATAAGGTGTAACAGCTCTCAGAAAAAATGAAACGAGCAGTATGTGTTCACTGATATTAAAGCATTTGCTCAACAGAACAGCTGAAAATAAGTAATGTAGTTGTAGTTTTCTAGCCAGTTCCAGGATACAGAATTCTGCATCACTTTCCTCTGCACAAAGGAAATCCATGCAAGTTGAAATAGAGTAAGTAAGGAGGGATGTGGTAGAGGTAGTGTTGTGAGAATGTAATACTCGATTTCTGTAACTTAAAAGCCCCCAAATATTAAAAATGGATAGAACTTGTGCTGTTTTATTTTTACAATTGCTGGGAGAAGTTTGTAGTCATTGCTCAGCTAGGGACTTACTGCAGCAGCAACATCTATTGGCTTATAAATTCATTTGCTATGCAATTTGACTTAGGTTACATCCCTTGGGATCTGAGAATTCAGCATTCTGGGTTTTTTTCATTTTTGCAAAGCAGAGAAATGTGCTCAAAACTTGGACAAAGTTGTTATAAGACAACATAGATGTAACTCTCCAGTGCTGCTTGACAGTATGTGTTTTGATGTATGTCCTTACTTGATAGGATTTTTGATAAATTTAAATTTTTATTTTTATTTTTTTTACTGCAAGTTTATCCAGCAGTTTTGAAAAGGTGAAAAAATCACTGGCAGAACTCTCAGCAGCTACACACAATCTGAACAGCTGTCTAGACTATCCAGACAGCTGCTACTGTCAGCTGTGAACCTCCACATGCAAATAACTTTTTGGCTTACATGTTAACCCTTCTTCGTTTAATAGTATGAAGTTGTCAGAGTTGCATATCTGTTTCCTTGATAGGTTTGCAATTACTTATTTGTGATAAGAAAAATATTTTTAATAATATGCAGATTTGTTTTAATGCGTTTACATTTTACTTAATAGTAAACAAGACTCGCCTGTATTTTACTATTCTGAACGAACGCTAGCCAGGGCAGTATGCTGTCAGTTCTGGTTTTAGATTCCTGATTTGCAGTGGTTGAGGCTTGCAGTGGTAGATTGCTGTTTGAAGTAATGTAAGTAAATGGTAGTAATTTTTATTCATTTATGTGATCTGAGAAATTTTAATAACCTTGCAAAAGTTGACAGGCAGGACTGCTATGTTAGAACGAGAGTCTTCATTTCTAATCTCAGCCTCGTGTGGGACATATATTAGGAGGGGTATTTCTGTTGCAGGGTTTGTTTCTCCTGCTAGTTTGATCTTTCAGGGATTAACTGTGCTGCTAATCCAACTAGTTATGAGTTTGGTGAACTTGCAACTGTAACACCGCAGAGAAATGGTTAGTGTTTTAACTGTACTTTTTGGAATAATATTGCTGAAATAATTTAGCTAAATTTTGCTTCTGGATGAAAAAGTTACTCTATATTTATTTGTTCCTTTATTCAGTAAATCTTCTGTGAAAAAATAGGCATGAACCTGAAAAAATTCTTTCAATCCGTACTTGAAGATTAAAATAAGTATGTGAGAATATATTTACTGAAATAGTGAGATTCAAATCTAGAAAGTCTCAACGACAAAAATGATGACCTAACAGTTTGCACAAATGCAGGAAGATTACTGTTGGCCTTGTATAATATAAGGGTGTTGCCAAGGAAGTGATGCATTCATTTTTATATATGTCTTCAGTGTTTACCTCTGCTAAAGAAGCATCAATATAATCTTGATTGAATTTGTTGACTAACTTTAGCAAGACTCTATAGCCTAGGCATAGTTAGCATAATAGAGATGACTGTCATTATTGCTGTTTTTAGAAGGAGCAGCATGTCTGACTGGCTGGCATCTGTTTCTCTCTTTAAGACATAACATTCAATAGACAGTTCAATTTTCAACATGTAGGTGAGCCTTAACTAAATGTTAGTTTCACTGAGTTAATTCAAGGCTTGAGATTGTGTGAGCTGAGTCACGATCTCGGCGTTTGCCATGGTTTAGGGAGTTGCAGAAACCCTTGTATTTCAGACTGAATGGAAGTTATAGTAAGCTTTTTTTGGTGTGTGCTCTTTTGGATTGAGAGCCATGTGACTGTTGTAAGAACACCCTGTTTTCATGTATTATTAACTACCTCACTTCCTGAAAGGTACATCGAAAAATCAGAGAAGATACAGATATGGCCCAAGATTCATTACAGTGCCTGGCACAGCTGGCGTCTTTGCATGGGCCAGTCTTTCCTGATGAAGGCTCACAAGTTGATTACCTGGCACACTTCATTGAGGGATTACTGAATACTATCAATGGGTATGTATGCCTGCTCTCTAAATTTAGATGGCATCTTTTAATCTTTAGTTTGGACTGTAGCATATCTGTGTGGAGAAGTGGTATGGCTTGCTTATTTCTGGATATAATTTGTGCTTACTCTTGGACTGCTTAAACTGAGAAAGGGCAGTTTAAAGTAGGTGGTGCTTGTTATGAAATAGATTTATTGATTGAAAATGTATCAGCAAAACCGATTCCCTTTTAGCAATTTTCTTAATGGCAAAAAACTTCTATTTCTATCTATAGAATTGAAATAGAAGACTCTGAAGCAGTGGGAATTTCCAGTATTATCAGCAATCTGATAACTGTATTTCCTCGCAATATTTTAACGGCCATTCCAAATGAACTTTTCTCTTCATTTGTTAACTGCCTCGCACACCTCACCTGTTCTTTTGGAAGAAGTGCTGCCTTGGAAGAAGTGGTAAGTAGCTGCTCTCAAAAAAATGGGTAGCCTTTTTCACTTCTATTTGTGATAAGCATAAGTGACGTGAGAATTTGGGTGTTTTGTTAATAACTGTTGTGAATTCAGTGGTTTTGTCCTAGATATTTGAGATCACATACGAGAGGATTTTCTTTTTATTTCACACAATGTAATGAACATAATTACACATTGTGTGCATCTTTCAGACTTTGTTTCAGGCTTTGTTTTGCTTTAAAGCGCATCTTAATTTTTTAATTTTAGGTGAATGGATTCATTTAAAATATTAAAGTTTTAAGTATTGCTGACTTGCTGTCATAGGACTCCTCTGGAAACTGTTGTAGATAATGAACAAGCTGCAGTCCTGAAAGTTTAAAATGACTACATGGACATACGGACAGACTGAAACTTAATTGCTGCCCAGAGTTCTGAGTCAGGAGTCTCTGTTTTAAGTGAATGTAGCCGTTAAGGTCTGTTGTTAACATCATACTTCTAAGCTGTTCAGATCATCCCTTCATTGCTGACACAGTTCAAATGGTAATTGTGCATACAAATCTGGCACAGGAATTAAGAGTGTTTTTTTCTTTCAAACTTTGTTTGTAACATTAAAGAGCAGTTGGTGTATCCCAAGTGTTCTGCTCCTAGAAGTTGCATTAGAAATAAAAACTACCAAGGACACATAGTTTAAGAAAAAAAACGTAAGAATTAAGGTGAATAATCTTGCACTTAAGCTATTTATGTGCAGTGGCTATAGATTTAAAATGAGACTATTAAGATACTAACCAGTATTTCCCCACTATCATGAGAAAGTCTGATTATTTTTTTGTTTTGACAGTTTGGTGTAGTGACAGAGGTTAATTACCTCAGTTTGAAGATATGTATAGAAGTATTTAGTTACAAAGCTGATGGATTTGTTTCTTTACCAGAGAGCACAGGTGTATTAATTAGGATGCATTGCAGAATATTAGATCATGTCTTTGCTGCGAGGTTAAAATGCATTATATTTGGCCCAGTGCTCACTTGAAGTTTTCTATTTTCTCATGCCTTAATCAAAAAATTTGCGTTTAAATTTAGAGTGTAGAATACAGCTCCTTTCCAAACCTTATTGGTCAAAATTTGTCTGCCTTTGAGATTTTCTAGTAGAATATTGAATATATATTCTGGTGCTCACCAATACATTTAGAAATGCTCCTGAAGCCTTTATAAGATTCAGCAAAACCATAGGCAGCTATCATTTAAATTCAAAGGAACTAAAGGGATGTTGTTTCCTCAGTTAGCATCTTCTTACTTGAGAACTGGAATACACAATTATGGTTAATGAAAACAGTGCTCAACATGGTGCCATTTAAAACTCTTAATCTCTCACCAAGAGCTTACACTAGTTTGTACCACTATTTGGTGCAGTGATACCACGTGCTGTGCCTGTAGAAGTACTACTTTGCATCCCTGAAAACAATCTTTTGGCTTAGGAATGTCCTAGCCATGGCTAATGTTTCTTTTAGAATGTGTGCAGTGATACTTTGTGAGCTCATGCGCTGTCTGTAATTAAGGGCTTTCTGACAGATAAAATACTGTGTGTGTTGGCCTCAGTAGAATTATCCTCAGATGATATTGCTGGAGCTTTTCAGAAATATGAAATGCAGCAGAATGCAGGCAGGTGTACTCCTTAAGCTTTGCTGGTTGGTAAAGCTGTTTTCCCCGTATTTCTGCTACTCCATATGCCAGCAGAACATACCATGTGAACATGGCTGAAACAGCCAAGTAGATTCTTTGTGCCTGCCAGGGAAGACCTGCTGTGAAAACTATCAAAATATGGAGGTCCTGAATCAAAATATGCAAACCACTTCAAAGCATCTAATACTGATTTTCAACCATGGGGAAAATCCCACAATCCAAACATTATGTTCAAATGCTTCTTTCGCATTAACCTGCTCTGGTTGGTGTTGAGGAGATCAGCAGAAGGAAGTTGAAACATTTGCCTGAACAGCTACACTGGTGGAGGGAGGGCAGTAAGCTTCACCAGTGCTGAGGGATAGTTTATGGGCCAAAGTGAACCAGTAATTCTTCCTTTAATGGCACTGGGTGTGAGAGAAGATGCTCATCCACAGCTATGCTCTGCCTTGCTCAACATTTAATGCTTATTCAGAAGTAGAATCAAAGAGTCCACATGAATTAGTGAAGAGTATGAACAGGATGTTGGATGAAAAGTCAAATAAAAATGATATCAAAGGCTTCTTTTTCTCAAAACAAATATTAATGTACTGTTCCTGTTTGGTGATATTTTTTAAGATATCATGTGATGACAGAGACCATTCTGAATTTTGTCCCCTTACTGTGCTTCCAACTCTTAGCAGCTTGTTGCTGCTTGACAAACTTTCAAAGTGTTTTTCTTCAAATGGTCGGCAAACTAGGAAGGAAGAAGGACCAAATTTCTTTTTGTTTCCCATAGAGGAAATGAAGAGGAATTGTGCATCTTTGCTTTAAATTTCCTGGGTTTATCTTGCCTCTCCTGAAGATCTGAGTTCTGATCCATCAGAATGATTCTGCTCCCAGTCTACAACATGGCACTTTGCCTGCATGATGACATCTTTGGTAGCCCAGCTGTAGCTAATCCGAAATAAGGATTGGGATTTTTCAGTAAGGTTTCTTTGGAACCAGATTGGTTCAATATGGATAAAATCTTTTTACTGTTTGGGCATTTATTTTATGAAGGCACTTATTAGTCCTAGATTGCTTACGAGAATATCTCCAAGTGTTAAAATAACTTTTCTTCATGGCATTAACTTCGGTATTACCTTTTCAAATAAATGAATTGGATATATTTGAGGGTATTTGTTGTTCATAAAAATATGCCTGTTTGTTTATGCTCTCAATTATTAAAAATTTTAAAAGTCATATCTATAAGTTATAGATGTAAATATATTACGTACATGTCAAAATATTTCAGGATTGAATGACTGTCTATAAATTCGTGTGTCCTTTAGCCAAGTTTTACAAAGACATGTTGTGGTGTCCTTCCTAAATTTATGACTTATGTTAGTGTTGAATACAATTTTGCCTTTCTCCTTGTCATCTTCAGGTTTTGTTTTCACAACTGCATCAGTATGTCCCATATTTTAACTTCTGGAAATATGGCAGCTTTGCAGTTACAGAAGGATGCTGTGAAGCTATCTTGGAATGCTTCCAATATGATATCGGTTTTTCCTCTTAATCAGTCATCCAGCCAGTGTTTTCTTTTCCTTGCCTGTTCATCCAACCATGTTTGTAACTTCACTGGAAGTCAGGAATTCTTGTGTCTGGAGCATGATTAAGGCCTTAATATCGCTTTATTTCATCATTTAACCATTTTATTAAGCTCTGCTGTCTCAGAGTAACTTTGTGAGCCATCCTGTAAGACTTCCTCTAAGAAGTTTAGCAGGCTGTTTATCTGTACACTCATGCTGAAGTTATTTGAAGTTGGATGTATTTACAAACGCTCAATTTTTGCATCAAAACAAAAAGTTGATAGTTACATTAAAAATACTTCTAAAAATAAATTGCCTCTTGCTGTTTGGATTCTTTAGTTTGCCTGCAGCTCAGGACTTTGTTTTTCAGATAGGGTATTTCCTTTTGCAACTTATGTACTATATAGAAGCACATGAATAATTAAAAACAAGAAGCATCAGTTGAAATGCACTAAGTAGTTAGAGTTGCAGGCTTATTCTGTACAAATTATTTGGATTTTGGTTCGTTCATAGAACAAGAAGTGATTCATCATCAAAACTGGCTACCTGTAATAAGGTTTCTTGAACACTTGCAATCTTGCAGTGATTTCCTCTGGAACAGAGAATCATTGTCTTTTCTCTCTCTTTATTTCAGAAATAGTGGAATACCTATAAATCTATGTACAATATCAGGTGAAGAGAAATAGCTAAACACACTGACAGGTTTTTAAAGCCTAGCAGGCATAAAAGCTGCAGTGACCTTTTCGATGCATTGCTTCAGTTCATTCTGATATTTTCTTGGTTATCCTTATATCGGTTTTGTGACTGATTGTTTTGTGTTTGTTTCAACAGTAAAAGAACATCTGTATGATAATGATGAATATAAGTATGATCCTCTGGTTTAGTTTAGGAATAAGATTTTTTATTTCATTTTTTTTCATCTCTTACAGCTTGACAAAGATGACATGGTATATATGGAGGCATATGATAAGTTGCTGGAATCTTGGCTTACTTTGGTCCAAGATGACAAACATTTCCATAAAGGTTTCTTTACCCAACATGCTGTTCAAGTCTTTAATTCCTACATTCAGTGCCATCTAGCTGCTCCTGATGGCACAAGGAATTTGGTAAGCCTTCATTGTAGTAGTTTTTGATGATAACATACAGTAACTAGCCCATGTCTTTTGGTGTGTGTATATTATGTAGCTCAAGGCAGCTAGTATAGAATTGCCATTTGTGACTTTGGAAATAAAAGAATCACTGAACTTGTTACTCAGTTGTGATTTCCCAGTCTGTTTCTCTCATTCTGGAGAGGAACTAAAGGAATGCAAAGTTGGAAATCGCTTTTAAAAAAATAAATAAACCTGTAACACAAATCGATGTGTATCTTGTTCTTTCCACAGGTACAGTGACTAAACTTTTGACCTTCCTTCTGGATTAGAGTTCTAGTTAAAATCCTCAGTGAAATTGGGGGCCTTTTTTATGGTTGTTGCCTCCCATGCACTATCTTCAAAATATAATTGACATGCATAAATATCTGAAAAAATGTAGACTGACTATGCTCAAAGTAGAAGAAACTTGGAATATCATGTGATCATTTTGGATAAATTAAATTCACAATTGAGTTTTTAAACAGTTGACTATCTAGAGAAAACTTTAAAGTACATTAAGTATCTCTTGAGCATTGAGAAAGAAAGGTGATTTGTCTATTTGCCAGGAATCTGGATCTTACTAAAATAGATTCTTACGCAGAAAGTTGGATGTAGATGTTGGATGAATTAGTTATTGCATAGATTCAATTCAATAGCTGTATAACATCTCTCTTTAATTTGATGCTGTGTAAAGATCTCAGAGGTACCTCATTCTGAAAAGCACTATGTAAAATGTAATTCTACTATCTCAATATGTAACAGATGGTAGTAACAGTGCCAAAACTGAGAGAAATATTTCACAAGAGAACTTTGAATTCATATCAGGCGGTCTTGACATAACTTGTATACACAGGTTAATTCATGTCATTCTGTGAGATAAGTCATTTATCCCATGGGTAACCTTTAAAAGCCACAGCTGGCATTTTAGAATGCTTCTTGTTCAATATCAAAGCGGTAACAGGAACTTTCAGTCTCTGCTTTGAGAGCAGAGGCTCACCCTTCAGCAAACAGCTGCAACTTTGAAGTTGCCAAAAGAGAATGATTTGCTGGGTTACATAAAGAAAAGATGGGTTAAAAGCAGTTTGCATAAGGAGTTGTGTGTGGATTCAGTTTTCCAGGGCCTCTGTAGAAACAAAGCCGACTGATAGCTTTCTCCGCCTCTTGTATTTTACTTTGTTACTTGCATGAATTTTATGATTATTTAAGAGGTAAGAAAGAAACACTTTAAATATTTATACTTGGTTTCTGCATATCATGGTTCATCTCTTCAAGGAATAAGATCTGATTATAATTTAAATAGTTTTATAATGCAACCAAGATAAGCTTTGAGAAATTGAACAGTGCAACTCCTGCATCAGCAGGAAGTAAAACTGAGATCATCAAGATTATTAGTCTGCTGGTTTCTGAGATTATAGCATTTACTTTTAAGGTACTTTTTATTTTTTAATTTAGTGGTACTTTTAAAACTACTATGTCCCCTCAAACAGTAGGTTAGGAAAAATCTTTAACAAAAGGGCTAACATTCATTTCATCTTGAAAAATACTGCCTATTAAGTGATTTATGTAAGATCTCAGACAGCTGAGAACTATTGAAATGTTAGCAAATGAACTGAATGTGGCATTTTGCTAATGAGTTTGTGAAATGCTGATTTTAAAACAATATGAACCCATGTTGACTCTGTTTAACTCTTCTGTGTCTAATTTAGTACAAGTCTGTTGTTCATACATGCAAATTACCTTGCAAGAAAGAGCCAAAATAATGCAGAAAATTGTGATGATAATGAATTTAACAAGTATGACCCTAACTGGTTGCTTCTAATTTTGTTGAAATAACCAAAGACTGCCAATGGTGTGGCCTCTCGGGAAGAAGAAGAAATAAGTGAGCTGCAGGAAGATGATAGAGACCAGTTCTGTGACCAGTTGGCCAGTGTAGGCATGCTGGGGAGGATTGCTGCAGAACACTGCATACCTCTTCTCACAAGGTAAGTACAAAAAAACTAGTCATGAATGCAAATCAATAAAGCTGTCACATAGGAAAAGCCTGACTTCGCCAAAACAGATTAAAAACAGTGAAGCTACTTTCTTATTTGCCCACAGTTTGTTAGAAGACCGAGTGACAAGGCTCCATGGACAGTTGCAAAGACATCAGCAGCAGTTACTTGCCTCACCAGCATCAGGTTCAATTGACAATAAAGTGCTTGATGACCTGTATGAGGATATTCATTGGCTTATTTTAGTCACAGGTTAGTTAACAGCTTTAAATAGTACTTATTCCGGTAGTCTTACTGCAGCTGGAACACCTCGGGGAAAGAAAAAATCCCTGTTATATCAACTACTCTTGCTTGACTGTACATTTTATCCCTTATGATGATTTCATCTTGTATACAGGACTTGCAAAGTCCTTGTCCTACTGTCATCTGCCTTGAGTAACAGGAGTGTTATCTCTCATGATTACCTCATGTAAAAGTTTCATCAATGTCTGTTGGAAATTCATCCAACTAATTTTGTTAAAGTTTTTTTGAGTTGTGTTATTAGTCAACCTGTTCAAGAAATTAGTCTGTTCATGGTATCAGTGGTGTTGTCTGGGTGCACGTGGCTTTATAAGGGAACCAACATGAGATCAGGGTAGTGGTGGTACTCCGGGGTGACAGAGAATCAAGTAAGTTCTAGAATTTCTCAGTGCTGATGATCTCAGTGCTGATCTCAGATGATCCATGACCTGCCATTTTGTTATGTTTCTGGGAACTTGAATTTAGAACCTTTTTGGGTTTGATTTTTAGAAGGAAATATTTTACTTAAGTTTGTAAACATAATAATAACTAAAGACAGTCTGTACTTTGCTAGGAGAAATGTATAATACGTGAAATATTTTGTGGTACTTTTTTGGAGATCTGATGTTTTAGTTGCTCTCAGATGTTGACATGAATGTGTTTATAATATTTTTGTAACACTGTGAGATGGAGTTTGTAGCTCACAGATGATTATGAGTTCAGATATTGAAAACTACAACTAAAGCCGGAATCAGTATTATCTATATCCCAGAGTATTTTATGAAAACCCATGCTTCACCTAATCTGCAATTGCTAGGTGAGGAAAACTGTGTTATAGCACATGTACTTGAGGTCTGAAGGACTCTGACAGATTTGAAATGTTAGCGAAACAAAAGTCGCAAATGATGTGGACTCAGTGGGGAAGCTTTAAAATCAAGGCTTTTTTACCACATAGCAGAAGAAGAAAAAAATGACAACAAAATGTTTTGTCCCTCTCCTGAGTAGATGAATTGACTGTAGCACTTTTACATGAAGCAAAACTTGTCTCTTTTTATTGGTTTTTAAATTGGTGGTTTCTTTTTCCAGTCTTGGTTTCTTGTCACTTGAGATTTTTGCTGCTGAATGACTTTAAGGATTCTAAAGTTAACTTGTATGCATTTAAGCCGTGTTAGTCAGGGTCTGTACAAACATTTGATTCTGGTGTGATGTCTGCAGTTAAGCCTGATTCTCTAATCAGAAAGCCATGAGCTAACCTAGGGTAGAAAGTTGTGATCACTCTTTCTTTTTTAATGTAAGGCTACCTCTTGGCTAATGATACTCAGGGAGAGACTCCACTAATACCTCCAGAAGTAATGGAATATTCCATTAAACATTCAGCTGAGGTTGACATCAATACCACACTTCAGATTCTGGGATCTCCAGGAGAAAAGGCCTCTTCCATCCCAGGGTACAACAGAACTGATTCTGTAATTAGGTAAGGATGCATCTCGTACTATTAAGTGTGTTAAATGCTTTTTCAGAGAAAAAAACCCAAATCTAAAATGTGAATAGACTTCTGTGAATGTGAAAAGTAAGCAATATGTAAACACTGAACATTGAAAAAGGAAGGATTGACCTAATAGTCTTAATAGAGGTCATGAGCCAAAGGAAATAAACAGAAATGTTTTTTATATTTCTACTGAAAACCCATCTTTGATCTATTACAGAAGATCCCTAAAACTACTTAAGTAAAAAAAGTTGGCAGATCAAAATCTTTAGGTAATACATTACAGCTTAAGCAAATGCTTTCCAGAACATCAGTGTGCTTCTCTACTTTGAACATGAGTTACCGCCCAAGCTTGGCAGTAGCAGCAAAATTGATTGTCAGGGCATGAGGAATAGTTGTCAGTTATGTACACACATAAAAGAAGCCTATAAAAGCCTATAAAAGAAGCAGGAGAGCTTTCCCTTCTCTTTTAGCAGGAAGTCTGATGCTCACAAAGGACTCCTCAATTTGAATCCTCACACTTCAGAAGATTGCATGGCACTCTTAGTTGATATGGATGAGTCTTCACAAAAGATTAGTTGTTGCATTCTTTAAATGTTTTCTTCTGGGAAGAAGGTGGAAAAAGTGGATCTTCATTAGCAATGATATATGTGCCTAGTGTTTAGAAGCTTGAATATTGCTCACTTATACTATTGTCCACTTCAAGAAATGGCCACCAAACAGGATTTCTTGATGCAGTGTCTCAGTGGTGGTAGGAATAAAACCAGATCTAAATAAGGAGACATTTGAGGTCCTTTGGCAATAACTGTGTAATGTCTTCAAGAAATAGGCCACTGTCAGC
Source organism: Machaerirhynchus nigripectus (assembly GCA_013397975.1). Classification (NCBI taxonomy): domain Eukaryota; kingdom Metazoa; phylum Chordata; class Aves; order Passeriformes; family Dicruridae; genus Machaerirhynchus; species Machaerirhynchus nigripectus. The sequence goes on from VZRQ01001388.1 coordinate 463,913, forward strand.
TCCTAAATTTCTTGTGTACAATCATATTCTTTAAAAAATTGACATACTACAAAAGCTAGTATTTAATGCCGTTTTATGGACTGATTGTGTTAATGCAGTCACCTGGTGATTTACCATTTCAGACTATTTCCCTGTAGTAATGAACAAGAGAAAAATAACTGGTCATTTTTGTATTTGTTTTTGGTATGTGTCACACTGTGAATGCTGCACAATTAGAACTCATTTGGTCACTAAACTTTACAGTGCAAGGAAGGGAAAAGCAGTCTTTTGAAACCTCTTTTCAGGCACTCCCAAGTAGTCCATTTGTCACAATGTTTGCGAAGATTCTATGTTGCAGTGATCTTGATGTTAAAAAATAACTTTTAAATCTCATCTTTTAAAGCACAATTCGTACTTTTTGGAGGATATTTGCCAGTCTATTTTCTCTCTTTCTCTCTTGCCTTGCATTTCAAAAACAATAAATTAAGGTGCATTTTACTTGATTAGAGTTGAAGTGCTTTGTATTATCCTGATCCTTCTGTCATATTTTGTGAAAAATGAAAGTGGTTTTGGTAGTTGCATTGCTTCTCTAAAAACCACTCTCAGCATCCTCACTGTATTTTAAATCTGCAGGTTGTTATCTGCTATTTTAAGAGTGTCAGAAGTAGAATCTAGAGCAATAAGGGCAAATCTCACGCACCTCCTGAGCCCCCAGATGGGCAAAGATATTGTATGGTTTCTCAAGCGCTGGGCAAAGACTTACCTCCTAGTAGATGAAAAGTTGTATGATCAGGTAAGGATATAAATTTTATGAATTTATTTGTGAGTATTAGCAATAATATTATCCTGTGAATGTAGATGTCAGTGTAGCTATTTAAAAGTGCAATGCTAAAGTATTTTTAATGTTAAATGGGTTGTGATTTATTTTGGAATTCGTTTGAAAGTTTGTTTTCTTCCATATGCTAATTAGAAATACAAGTTGTTAGGGGAGTCCTGCACATTTTGCTGTAAATGTGGGGTTTTGTTGGTAGCCGTTGCCGTATCAGAATAATATAGTGCTCCTGGGCTGTGTAGTGAGTGAAACTCACTGACTGCAGTGATGTTACAAATTGTGACTGTCCATCGGATTTTACATTTCATCTCTAATACTGTGATTGCTCTTGATCGTGATTCTGAGTTAGATACTTAACACCATCACAAGGTAGTATACATTAGCTAATGTCATGCTGCTTTCTCTCCTCATTCTCATTGTATATATCATGATTTCAATGGTGCGTTCTTTGTAAAGGGTAACTTCTTGCTGTGCTTGGACAGCACTAATTGTGATTAGAACTTGATCCTGATTTTGCTTATCAAACTAACTGTAATCCAGCTAGCTCACAGAGGCCACCCATCCTGAGGAGGTCCTGTTGGCTCTAATTTTTGAGAAGTCTCCTTCTTCTCCCCTTTATTTCCACTATTTAAGCCACTAAGAATACTAATGCTTCAGGAGGCCTCTCCTTAACAAAAATAGGTGTTACATAGACATGTCGTGTAAATATTTGGAGTCATATTATTCAGCTCATACATATAGCACAGCTAAGAATTCATAAAGGTACCAGTTGGGCAAGAATTGGAGATCATGTTAGAAGGAGACCCATGTGAAAAACAATGTGAAGAAACAAAACAGAGTGTCTAGGAAATGCACACATTTAGCTTGTGTTGACATGTGAAAGTGATTGAAACCTCTATTTAAACCTTATGCTCAGTCATGTATGTATCGTGTTCTTAAAGGTAGAAGCATTAGTGGTGTGCTGACAGGAAGCCCCTGCACAATTACTACAAAGTCTTTGGATTTCACTCTTGAGAAACTTTCTTTAAAGATAGGAGAATAGGCAATTTCAAGGAAGCGTATTTTAATGTGCCAGTACCAGAGTGTGACATATTTCCTAAAAGATGTATAGATTGAAGGAACTATCTGCAGAAAGCACATGCAGAAAAACTGAGGTGAAAATTAATTCTTACAAGTTTCTATATAGATCAAGAACTAGGTTTATTTCTAGTAATATTTACCACTGAATTTTGAGGAATTATGTCTTAAATTCATAGAAACACTTTTGGGAGGTGATTTTGGGATCTTTCTTTTAGTTATTAAAGCTTTTGAACTTTCATTGGCCTTAAAAGCTAGATATACTCAAACCTGATTTTGTAATGAGGTTGAAACTTTTCTTTGTTTTAGATGTCGTGCTTAAAATCGCAAGATAAATTTGGCAAAGATTTTTCTGTTACAGGTATTCTTTGCCTTTGTCTATGTAACATTTGTGTAATTTAAGTAGGAAAGAAGTGACAGCCTGAAAAGAATTTGCTGACGATTATTGCCATACACTTTGGGGTTCTGGCTTCTGTAAAACTCACTCATTTTAATGCTTTTCTTATAGATAAGTCTGCCATTTAGTACAGCATTTGGTGCTGATACAGAGGGTTCCCAGTGGATTGTGGGTTACCTTTTAGAAAAAGTGATCAGTAACCTGGCAGTGTGGAGTTCAGAGCAGGACCTTGCAAATGATACTGTACAACTGCTAGTAACATTAGTGGAAAGGAGAGAGCGGTAAGTTGCTATACCTCTGGAAGTCAAAAAGTTTCTTTTGCTTCCTTTAAAGTTTTTTGGCCACAGTAATCCAGATGTAGGGCGCTTCATATTCATGTCTCTGTAAGTCAAATTACATTAGTAACATACTATAACTGAAAAAAACACCACAAACTTGTCTGACAAGTTGAGGAGTGAGACCTGTATTGACAAAACATCACCTAATTTTTATTACTGTTAAGAAGTGCACTCTCCTTCTCTTACTTTTGTGACTCAAACAGTGAGAAAGGAAAACTCTCCTGGTCTCCACTCTTACTGCAAGGATTTTTGTGTCGCTGGTAATTTTTGTTGATTAGGAGTTCAGATACTGGCTAAGCCAGTATGAAATATGTTAAACCTAAATTTCTTTTTTTTAAATGCAGGATTTTGTGGATTCAGCCAAATTTCAAAAAGTTTTCTTTGGTATTGCAAACTGTGAAGCAGGAAGTTCTTGAATGCTTTATTTCTGTTAATTGACATGCAATTATACATGCAGTCATGCATTCACAGTCTACTGAAAGACTGTTCTGAAGTATGAGGATTTTAAATGCTTGAGGATTTTTCATAAAAAAAAAATTAAACCCCACAGGAGCTAGTTTTGGAATAAATTGCTTATTTTATTTTGACATAATGAGACTAAGCTTTTAATCCATCCAATTATGTCCATTAACTCTGTGTGTGTATGTGTGTAAAACTAAAGCACTTCCTTGCTTTTCTCCTGTATGAGTCGATCTATTTTCAGAGTATATACTTCAGACTGAGGCATTAGTACGATGAAAATCAAAAGACAATTTAGCCTCAGAATAAAGAAATTTTAAAAAAATAGCAACAGAAAACTTCTGGCGACTGCTAGAAACCTGATGTGCTCTGTTCATACAATTTTGTGAAGTCTTTAATGAATTTTTTTCCCTCTTTTAGGGCAAACTTAGTTATTCAGTGTGAAAACTGGTGGAATTTAGCTAAACAGTTTGCAAGACGAAGCCCTCCTCTTCACTATTTGTCTAGTTCTGTGCAGAGAACACTAATGAAAGCTTTAGTTCTAGGAGGTTTTGCTCATATGGATACAGAAACAAAGCAACAATACTGGACAGAGGTAAGCTATTTTGATACTTCTATTGCCTCCATATAAGCAAGCAGTACAACAAGTTAGCTTAGGGAATTTTATAGTGACACAATCAATTTGTATAACATATTTTGGTATTTAATAATGATTTTTTAAGGTTTTCTCTCTTTGATCAATACTTGTATCTGTTGTATCTAAATTGTATCTAAACATCTCAACCTAAAGAGAAACCACTCATAATTAATTGGAGGATTTGTCAAGCAGACAGTAGAGCAATATGTTTGAAGGAGACTATGATAGAACTTTAAAAATTTCCCTTGCACTGGGACATTGCTTCCTTTCATTTTAATTTTATGATATTATGAATTATTCTGTTATTACTTAATGATAATGACAGTAATTAAAAAGCTAACATGGAACATAGTGAAGGATCTTTACCAGCTCTTTGTGCTCTGGCTCCGTTAAAGCTCAGATATTTAATACCAGAAAGGTTGATGCTAGAAAGTAGCTGAAATGGCATCAGGAAGCACCACATGACTTTGTAAAGCATTGACCTTTTGAGAAAAACTTGCTTTTATTGGCAGAGCTACAAAATTAGTGATTTAAGGTAAGACTGTAATGCACTGGAAGTAACTGGGAAAAAGCATTTAACTATTTTTATGAAAGTTTCTAAATTGTTTCCAAATACAGATGATGAGAAGTGATTTCGCTATTGAGACTCATAATGTGGCAAAGATAACTGTGGGCATTAATCTTAATGGTTTCATTAATGAGCTGTAACAATTTTTGAACTCCTAATGCTGAATTTGAAGGGAATTGAATACTTTGAGCCAGAGAAAGTCACTGTCATTAATTCAAACACTACAAAATTACCTAAAATATTTATGGAGGTGCTCATTTTGACACCTGCCTGCAGGCTATGCTGGACAATGAGAAGCACTAATCACTACCACTTCTGCTTACATTAATGTGACAGATAACATAACTGAGCCATTGGAAACTGGAAGTGATTGATTCTTGTACTGCCATGCCAAAGGCAATGAGTTTGCTAAATTATTTAAACCTCACATCTCATATAATAGTATGCTTATCTTAATGTGACTTTTCTGAAAAATTTCAAGGTTCTTCAGCCACTTCAGCAGCGATTCTTGAATGTGATAAACCAAGAAAACTTTCAGCAGATCTGTCAGGAGGAAGAAGTGAAGCAGGAAATCACTGCTACATTAGAAGCACTCTGTGGCATTGCTGAGGCTACCCAGATTGATAATGTAGCAATTCTCTTCAATTTCCTAATGGACTTCCTTAATAATTGCATTGGATTAATGGAAGTATACAAAAACACACCAGAGACTGTTAATCTCATAATAGAAGTCTTTGTTGAAGTTGCACATAAACAGATTTGCTATCTTGGAGAGGTAAATACATCCAGAAGGGGAGAGAGGGGGCAGAGTGTGTGTGTGTGCACGTGCATGTGTGTAAATGTGTATACAGTGCTATTCCTTAAACAAAATAAAATGTAATGATTTTTTTAGAGAGAAAGACTATATGGACACATCTGTTAAGGAATTCCTTTGTTTTAAAACATACACTTGCAAAGATTAAAAAGCAGGACATTTAGACTGGGTTTTTTTACCAGTAAATTTAACCACAATTCATCACTAGTCTAACTATATGGGTGGCAGAAGAAGACAATGTTGAGTACTTTTTTGTAACAATATCAAACTTCTCCGAAGTCTGGTCTAGGAGAATTGCAGCACTGTTTTATGTGGCATATGCATACCATAGAGACACTGCCTTGGTCCTAGACAAGGCATTAATAGATCCCAAGAAGTTAACAGTTAAAATTTTGAGTTTGTGCAGTGCACTTACATCTTTGCACTGTTGGCTAATTTTGTTTTTGCGTCTGGAAGAGTTCCTGCCTATTCCAAACCGGGTATGTACAAATAGTGTATTGTGGCTCCAAACTTCTGTAACTAAAGCATGTCCCCAGGGGATTTTGTTGGTAATCTAGTTTGTGAGATTAGTGAGATGTGTCAGTCTGTCCCAAGCCACTCTTGTATGGATTTTTGTTAAGACTGAGGAATCAAGAAAAATGATGTTTTGCTCTTTCAATCAGTAGCACATCCTTATATGACTGTAAGTGTTCTTATAGTCTAAGGTGGCTGTTTCCTTTATGATTTTGTGTACAGTTGGTACAAAAATGGTCATATACTGAAATTAAAATCTTGAAGTATTGTCTACCAAGTAATGCCATCTTAAAACAAAGTGTGTCACTTTTAGCATATGGAAGTTTTCTTATTATGTAACATTGTTTTCTAGGCCAAAGCCATGAACTTGTATGAGGCCTGCCTAACTCTGCTCCAGGTGTATTCCAAGAATAATCTAGGTCGACAACGGATAGATGTTACAGCAGAAGAAGACCAGTACCAGGATCTCCTTCTTATTATGGAGCTTCTCACTAATCTTCTATCAAAAGAATTCATAGATTTCAGTGATACAGGTATTAAGGAATTGGTAATTAATGAACCACAAGTTGCTTTCTAAACTGTAAAAACCATTTTGGGGCTTGTGTTCAGTCCATATAAAGTAAAAGCTGAAGTTTAGGCCTGACTAGGTCAGGATATGGAAATTGCTATTTAAAGTAGCAAAGGAAGGAATTTTCACAATACTCCAACATCTGAAATTATTATTGCTGTCATAAAATTAATTTGGGGTGTATAAACCAGCTTGAAATCTGAATGTTGCAAGTCTGAACATGTTGTACCAGCAGTTTTATAACAAAAAGCACATAGAGAAGTTGGAGTAGTAAAGTAGTTCAAGAGAGCAGATGGATTGTCTTCTTAGTATGGGATTGAACTTTTGTGAAATGTTGAGCTCATTAAAATTCCATCATGTGAGGGTCTTCTGTATTCCTCTTTCACAGAACATGTTTATGGTTTGTGGGTGTAGTTAAGGGTTCCTTCTTGTATCGCAGCCTGTTACTTTCTTACACATATTTGCCACTTAAAATTGCAGTTGTCCCAAGTATGTTCTGGCAGTTAGCTGTGGTGCATTGCTTTTGAATAAGCCAAAACACATTTGCATGGTTCATATCTCACCATGTTCTATACACTTTGCACAGATATCAACCCAGGCAGATTTGGTTTGATACCAAGCATGTTTTGATATTCACTGCTTTTCTGAGGTACATCTTGAAAGAGAGAACCTTGTACTCCAAAATGCAGTACATCATTTTATTTTTTCATCATGCATGCACAACACAAGTACAGAACCAGATTTAGACTTTGTCCATTGAATGGACAACCCAGTGCTATGTAAAGTATTTGCTTTGAGATCTGGATGTTAGTTGTGTGGAAAACACTGTAAAATGCTTACCATGAAATGAAGTAATGTAAGTAAAACCTAGATGCAATGCCTGGAGATCAAATGTATTGCAAGTTTTCTACATACTGCTGGTGACTCAATGCAGGAATTATAAAAGTACAATCACTGCCAGTTGATGGGAAATGTAGGCCTTAACCTGTAACTGGCAAAAACTTGGCAACATCCAAACTGCAGAATTTTCTATTTTAGCTCTCCCATTTTTTTTTCTCTTTCTGTTTACAAAATACATTAAAGCATATGTAAATATATAATATATATATTAAAAGTATAAAAATGAAGTAATATTTTACTCACTATGTGTTTATGTGTGCAGGCATGAAGCAGCTATCACTAGAAACAAATGCAATGTTCTGTAATTGAAGGGAGACCTCAGTATCTGAAGCGTTCTGGTTTTTAGCATGCCATCTGGTACAAGTGATTATGAAATGCTTAGTCCTAATGAATATAAATATAGAGTGATGTGACAGCCTCCTCTCACTAAGTTTCTATTTTAATACAGTGTCTCATGGTTTTGTTTGGAGAGAGGGGACTAGTTCTATTTTTAAAAATGTCTGTATTATAAAAAATGGGACTGTTACTTCAATATGTTAAATCTTCCTTTTATACAAAATATTTTTTGTCTTTCCTGCAGATGAAGTATTTAGAGGACATGAGCCTGGGCAAGTTACAAATAGATCTGTATCAGCAGCAGATGTTGTCTTATATGGGGTTAATCTAGTTCTGCCTCTAATGTCACAAGATCTGCTGAAGGTAAGTATAGTTTTATACAGAGCTGCTAGAATATGAAAGCTTTATAGTAATGAACTCCTAGAATTCGTTCCTATATGCATTCCACCTCCATAAGTTGAATTTTCTAGACTTCATAAATGTAAATAACTGTTCATAGTTCCAGATACTCTTTGAAAAGAAATACTGTAAGCTGAGAAAATGTATATCTGAAGGTCCTGAACAAAACTTTTCTTCTAAAAGCAAGTCTGTGCAGATCAACAGACAAACCTGAAATGTGGTTTATGGAGTCCTTTTTCGGATTGTGTCAGAAATGTGACAAGAAGCATAAACAGTGATAGTAGTTAAAAGTAACTATTTTCACAGTACAGATGGCTTTCAATTGTAGGCATCAGCAGCCTGTCAGTAGAACAGTAAAATATGAAACAATGGGACAACAGTATTGCAACATGGTTGCACTGTGTTCATGTTTTTACTTTGAACCAGGGGAACACTTCTGAAGGGTGTCTGAGCTGTCCCCTCTTCACATGGCTTCTCATCCGGTAGCACTTGCTGAGCACAAGGGCTGTGTCCATTTTAGATCAAACTGAAAACATACCCTGGGAGCCCCTCGATTGTGCTCCAAAGGCTTGTGAGGCTTTTACCCCACAGGACTAGATTTGTCCACGTTTGAAGTAAAACTCCTTTCATTTGTATAGAGCACATACCAGACTGCCACCATCAAGTGTTTATCTTTAGAAATCATCTTTTATTGTACCACAGTGTGTGTATTTATATAAAGTTGTGGCCATTCTATTAACTCGAGTTTCTTTTTCAGTGCAAAGTATCAGTCCTGTCTCTTTCCGCAGCTGAAAATTACACCATAATAGTTACGTGATTGACTCTAAAAATACCATGTTTTTCTTTTGACAGTTTCCATCCCTGTGTAATCAATATTACAAATTAATCACTTTCATATGTGAGATATTCCCTGAGAAAATTCCACAACTTCCAGAGGACCTCTTTAAGAGCCTAATGTACTCACTGGAGTTAGGGATGTCATCGTATCCTTTATAGAGCTTGGGAATGTTTAAAAAAAATATCTAAGTTGCTTTTATAAAGACCTGTTAAAAATAACAATTTTTAATCTTTGTTTGGTTTTTTCTTTTTCTATCAATATCTGCATCTATAATTATATATCAGTAATTGACTCTTATTCTGCTCTCTGAGGATTGAGAGTTTCAGTGTAGTGTCCATTGAGATTCCAGCATTTGCTGAATTGCCTCTGACTTGTGGTGCTTGGGCGCAGCCTTTAAGTAGCTTAGCATGTAAGTTTTTTCTGGCAGCCATTCCTGCCTCCTCCATTACTTCATTTCAGAGTGTGTAACTTCATAAGCCTTCAGCTGGTATCCCAAAGCCATTCCTGAATTAGTCTCTCAGCTGGTCATACAAAACATTGCTGCTGTTCTACTGGGCTGGCTCCAGAGCATTTCCTGTCAGGGTGCCAATGGGCTCTCCCTCTCATAATGGGAGTACCATTTTCACTAATCTGCGGCACGTGTCAGAAACAGATGAGCTTGACCATAAGGGACTCTTTCTGAAAATGTTATGTCAGAGAGGGTTATGTTACCTTAGGGCATGTAGCTAATAAAAGAAGGTAATGAAGTTGGAATCTTGTTTTCCCCCCTTTTTCTAGCCTTTTTTAAATTTGATTTTTTTTAATTAGCAACTTTGTAGTGAAAAGAAACCTTGAAACACACAAGCATTTCAGATATTTTCTAGTGTCACTACTGGGTAGTTTGACCACAATTTAATTGAAATCTGACTTCAATTCTTTAACACCCATTATCAGAATGAGCTCAGAGGTTTGCCAGCTCTGTCTGGAGGCTGTAACACCGTTAGCAGAACAGTGTGCAAAAGCACAAGAAACAGATTCAACCCTTTTTCTAGCAACGAGGCACTTTCTTAAGGTAAGGCATCTATGTTTCGTGTTACTTTGGTTTTTTGCATAAAGGTAGCATCCAGAGGCCAAACAGTGATCATATCCACATTAATCAGGATCACACATATAGTAAGAAACAGCCTGTCACTTAAAACAAAAAAAAAAGTGGCAGCTTAAGAAGAAAGAGGGCATGAAGAACTGAAGATATCGGACTAGAGTACAGAAGAGGTTGGAGGTGTAGACGGAAACAATCCATTATTGCCAATAAACAAAAGACCTGAGCCTCTCAGAATGCAATTTATATATCCATGCTCTGCACTTGAGCTTTGAACTGATTGACAGTTTTAGCAGTTACTATGGAAGCTGTGAACAGAAAGCTTCCAGAATTCTGTGAACTGGAGGCTGGGTAGAGTGCTAAAAGAAAGGGCATGAAAAAGAGCATAGCTGGGAACTAGAAAGGAAATGCTGTCATTTAGTCAATGTATCTAATGAATTACACATTTTCTTAATTCAGTATCACATTCAGTACTTTCCTTTTAGGACCATCCGCTCTAATGAATTTTGAAGTGACCTGGTAGCAACCAGGTTCCTACTAATTGGCAACAAAGTAATTGTGGAATTTGTGTGCTTATCTTCTGATTTTGTATAGACTTCAGTTTTACTTAAGACATCTTTTCTTACCAAACTGACATTGGGACTTCTGGGGATTGCTCATTAAAAGCTTCCATCAGACAAGCTGAGAGAATGAGAAACTTAAATAATTTTGTCTTTATGTATCTTCTGAGTTAACATAGTTTTGTTCCTTATTTCTAAATTTCCACTTAAACTTACAATATTACTCTTTACTAATCTGTTCCCGGTTTGACTTTCTGTGAGCTATAGGAGTCTCCAAAACTTGAGGAGAAGTTCTATGTTTTATTCTGGAAGGGCAAAGGCTTTTTTCATTATTTATGACATATCTGCAGCTTTTGGAGAAAAATATAAGTGATGTCATGTTTCTCTGAAGAACAGTTGATATGAATCAACAACAGGTTCCAGTGTTTTGAGATGTGAATTTATGCTGTTAAGCCAAGACTCGACTTCTGAAAGAATTTGGCTTCTAAATTACTGGTACCTAAATTCAAAAATAAAAAAAAGGGGGCAATAAAGCAAACAGCAACCTTGGATGTTTGTAATACATGTTCATTGTTATCATCAGAAGTGAAGATGAGCTTCAGCAGCAGATGTTGGTAAAGAAGAAAGTTAAGTTTACACTTACACAGCTACTTCTGTTTTGCTATTTCAGATGGTTTTTGATATGCTGGTACTTCAGAAGCACAATACAGAAATGACAACTGCAGCAGGTGAAGCATTCTACACATTAGTGTGTTTGCATCAGGTATGGCATTCAGACACACCCTGAAAAGAAGTCATTTGTTAAAGGAGAGTGGTTATTTCCTGTGCGCCTGGTAAATCATGGAATCATTTGGGTTGGAGGGGGGGACCCTCAGGAGGTCTGCCTGTTTCACCTGCAGGTCTTTGCATCTGTCCTTGTTGAGTTTCATGACTTTCCCGTCAGCTCATTGCACCAGCCCGAGTAAGTGTCTCTAAATGTCAGTCCTGCCCTTGAATGCACTGGCTGCACTCCCCAGTTTGGTTTCATCCCCAGACTTGAGGAGAGTGTATTTTCCCTCCTCCTCCAGGTCACTGACTATGATATTTAACAGGACAAGGTCCAGATGAGAGCTCTCAGTGCCAATTGGAAACAGCTTCCTAGTGGAATATGAGCCATTAGCCTCAAACCTTTATAGGCTGATGGTACAGGTGTGTTTCTACAGATATAATAGTTTACCCATTTAGACAAAAAAATCGCATCTTGGTTGCAAGGGTGCAGTACACAACTGCTGAAGACTCACCTTAGGCATCCACTGCACTTGTCTTACCCATAGATGTAGTCATTTTGTCAAAGACAGGTTGGTAAAGCATGATTTACCCTGGCTGAATCCACACTAGCTGTTCTCAGAATCACAGGATATGCTGAGTTGGAAGGGACCCATGAGAATCATCAAGTTCAGCTCCTGGCCCTGCACAGGACCATCCCCAAGAGTCACACCATGTGCCTGAGTGCATTGTCCAAACACTTCTTGAACTCTGTCAGGCTTGGTGCTGTGACCACTTCCCTGGGGAGCCTGTTCCAGTGCCCAGCCACCCTCTGGGTGAAGAACCTTTTCCTAATACCCAACGTAAACTTTTCCTGACATAACTTCAGGCCATTCTTTTGGGTCCTGTGACTTTCACCTGCCCAGAAATAACTTCCAGGAGTACTTGCTTCATGATTTTCCTAGTCATTTGAATATGATAGAGAGCAGCCAGTAATGAAAGATGTGAACCAGCTTTCTGAACCCTTGGATAGATTCCAAGGTCTGTCAGGTCCCATGAGCTTGTATGCATCAAGATTTCTCAAGAGATCCCTGGGTTGATCCTCTTTACTATGCATAGTTCCTTTCCTCCTTGAACCCTGTCTCTAGTCACAAAGGTCTGGAAAAACCTGTCAGTAAAGATCAAGGCAAAAGAAAGCATTGATTATTTCAGCCTTACCTCTTGTCTACTATCATTAAATCTCCTATTCCATTCAGCAGTAGAACCCATATTTTCCCTGTTCCTTCTTTTACTCTTAAAGTACTGGTAGAAGCTGCTTTTGTTGTCTTTGATGTCCTTTGCTAAATTCAGCTTTAGCTGAACTTCATTTTTCTGTCATTGTTCTTGTCCAGACAATGTTTCGGCTTTCCTCCTTTCTAGCTGTTCCTGCTGCTTCTTCCTGCATGTCTTGCCCTTGTGCTGGAGTTTAGTTATTAAGTCCCTGCTTAGCTGAATCCGTGTCCTTATTGTTTTCCTCAGTATCTGGACAGACCATTCTTGTGCTTGGAAGAGGTTGTCCTTGAAGACCTGTCAGCTCTCTTGAGCTCTTTTTGTCTTCAGAGCTCACTCCCACAGGATCCGACCCACCAGTCTTGAATAAGGTGACATCTGCTCTCTTGATGTCCCGGTTCTTACTTGGCTGCCCTCTTTCTTCGCTTTCCTGGGAATCCTTAACTCCACTATTTAATGATAATTGGAAGGCTGGCATTAATTACCACATCCCTGACCAGCTCTTAGTAGCTGTGAATAGCAGATGCAAAGTAACACCCCTGGGTAGACCATCTGGTATTTGAGCAAATGTCAGGGAGATAATCTCTTGTAAGTCTGATCTGGAAACTTCCTCAGGTTGCTTGAAGATGACTCAGTCCACTAAAAGCCCTGTTCTGGGGATTTGTAACAACATCCCACCTCAAAAGATGGTGTCATCTTTACTGCTTCTTGTCTGATCATGATCCATAAGCACACAACTAGATTGCTGCCCAGTCTGTAGAAAACCATCTTTAATTTGAGCTGACTTTTCACAGAAATGTCTACCTTCTGTCATCTTCTTCCCTAAAGAGCTCTAACAAGCTTCCGTCTGTCCCTTGAAACACTCCAGTCATGCCACCTGTCGCACCACATATCAGTGCCTGCAGTAACGTTGCAGCTCTGAACCTGCCCATGGAGCTCTAGCTCCTGCTGTTTCCAAAGTTGAACACACTTCTACACAGGCATTTCAGGCTGGCCTCCTTTCAGCCAGTTTCATCCTTCCTGATGAGCACGTTTAAACCTATCACACTTCTTTGTGTTTTTAATACTCTTGGTCTCTCTCTCTTTACTTATCTACAAGTTGCTACCACCATCCCTCAACATGCCCTTTAAAGCCCTTCCTGCCTGGTTGGCAAGCCTTTGGCAAAGATGATGCTAAGCCACTTTGTCCTATGGATCCTCTCTCTTGTTAGCAGCCCTGATCCCTCAAAGAGGGACTTGTGAACATGTAAGAGAAAAGGACCCTGTGATACCACCCACAGGTGGCAAATTCTTGTTGTGTCTATCCTTACCCAACCCCTCACAGGTGAAGGGAACTGCCATTCTGACTCCTATGTCCTTCACCTATGCTCCCAGAGCTCGGTCTCTTTGGACTTGCTTCAGGTGTGTGTCCCTTGGCAGTGTTCTTCTAGTCGTGTTTGACGTGTTTCTTTGTCTTTTGTTTCTGTCCAAGTAAGCATGCGAGTAAGTAGGAAGCTCTTAGAAAGGAATCTAAGCTCTCTGTCCCAGGGAAGGGACCCTGGAAAATGGGGAACCTGTGGGAGATGATTGGTATGGAACATGGGGCAGGCATCAAGAAAAAGCAGTCCAGTTTGCAGGAATAAGCCTATGCTAAGAAAGAGCCAGAAGGCCCTTTGCCTTAAAACAGTTATCTTACTCTGCACTGCAAAGCACTGTACCTTGCTTTAAAGACTTCTTTAGCCTTACTAAAATACCTAGCCTGGATGAAGGATTTCATCTGGTTTAGAGGTAGGTGAAAGGCTGTGAGGACAGGTGGAAAGGTACTGATGGTTTTCTGTCACAGCCTTTATTCTGGATCTTGTCCTGATGAGAGAAATTGTATATATTGTTTGTTTTTTTTCTTTATGTTTGTTTAACAGGCTGAATATTCAGAGTTAGTTGAAACATTGCTATCAACTCAACAAGATCCAGTAATTTACCAGCGGTTAGCAGATGCCTTCAACAAGCTTACTGCAAGCAGCACTCCTCCTACACTGGACCGTAAGCAGAAGATGGCCTTCTTAAAGAGTTTAGAAGAATTTATGGCAAATGTTGGTGGACTTCTCTGTGTAAAATAAACAACAAAACTCTATGCCTAATTTAGACCCTTTCTGCAAAATGCACTGAGAAATGCTGAATGCTGACTAAATCTTGTACCTGTCTCTGGGTTCTTTGCAGCCATCTCAGATTCTAGAGAGCCTGGAAGTTTGAACATAACACCATGGAATAGGAGAGGTCAACTTTGAATCAGCTTCTGCTATTATGTGTTAGCTGCAATCTGTCATACTTGGGTGTGGAAGAGAATGATCAGAAAATCTGAATTGAATTTTTTTCCATTTATGCGTAAACAGATATGGGCACAATGAAATAAATGCAGTGCCTTTCCCCCTGCACTGGTTTAAAATATGGGTGGGCATATAAACATACAGATTTCTTTTCTACCCAGAATCATGTTAGAGTGTGATGCAGATACATATAAAGCTCTAAACAGTTAGCTGATTTTAAGCTTTATTTTTACTCTCTTAAAGTTTGAGTTTGTGTTCCAATGGGGAAGAAAAACCAAATGGTATTTTAACTTGTGTTTAGTTCTGTTTTTCTACATCAATCTGACATTGCAAGTTTAATGCAATGCAGGTTTTTACATTATGTTCTGCTGCCTAAAGTTCAGAGAAAAAAAGAAGGTGTATATTTTTGTTCCCCTAAAATGAACTTTAGGAACTGTAGCCGTTTCATTGCCTTAATTTAAAAGAAAAAAACGCTCATATACTTTAGGTAAGAAATTTAAGGCAAGATTTAAGGCAAGATTTGACTCTTCAGAGTTGGTTTAGGATGTTGGCACTGAGCTGCTGTGTACCTGTTGCAGCCTTTCATGTTGATGTGTTGTTTTGGAATGAGTGTCTAATGCAAGGTTCATGTGTAGTTTTACTTTCAGTATCTATATTGATTCTCACCTGGGTTGCACGCAACTGCAATGTATTTCTACACTGAACTGTTTGCTTAAGCAATAACAACCCAAAAGGTGTGAATTACTGGCAAACTTTGTAAAGTTGGGGCATTAGCTAAAACAATTATGCTAGCACAGGGGCATCAAACCCTTTTACTCAAGCGTGTCTGTTTGACTCCAGTGGGGAAGGGTAATTGGGAAGTCCAGTGCTGTAGGAGATTTTTGTTTTTGCTGAATCTAGCCCCACTTCTGCAGAGCTCTCCCGGCTGCTCTGCTCTTGCTTGGTTTTTTATATCAGCACTTTGGCTTTTATCATAGCAGAATATAGTGCCCTGAGTATATAGAACCAACAAGGGAGAGCAGCACATGAATACGAAAACAAGGCCTGCTTTGTCTCCTGTCACGAGCCAGAGGAAACTGAAGCAAACACAAATGCTGCATGTCTAGTAAAATTATTTTTGTGGAAAATACAATACACAGAGGCAGAAGTGGGCCCTTACGTTTAAGATCTCTGCTAGATTATGCTGTTGAAAATTTCCTATGTGTTTTTAAAATTTATATAAAAAGTCTGGTATACATCTCTATATGGCTGTGTATAGCTTCCTGTTTGCAATTCTGTGCCATTCTTCAGCTATTCATCTCAAAATAGTCACAATAGCCAGAATCTCACAACAGATGCAAATCTCTAATACTGTGCTATAAGTGATCTAAGGCTCTTTTTTTTTTTTTTTTTAAGTTAAATCCGTAAGTGTCTCAAGCATGGATCCACAAGGCCAAAAATGCCATCTCTTTATCATACTTTTATCTTTAAATTGATGTGAAAACTGGGCACAGGCAGATTTATGCATTACAAAGTGACCATAAAACTTCTTGGATAATAGTGTACCTTCCCAGATAGTATTTTATTTCTAAGATAATTTGCATAGTATTTTAGAATAGGGGTATTGCTCTCAGTTTTTTCTTGAAGCTCTAGTGCTTTTCTTTAAAGGATTTCTTGACTGTGCACTTGCACAAAATACAATGATCCTGGCAGATCATTCTGTTTCAAATTGTTGTGATGGCTGAGTTTTTATTTTTAAATTGGGGTTTGCTGTTTTTGAAACTCCTTCTGGAGTTTTTCTGAGTTTGCTGGGGCAGAAGTTCTGAAACCTCCTTTTTTTCAGATGAAGGGCATTGAAGCCTGGGAACATCAGCGGCAGTAGGAGCTGCTGGTTTGTTAGGATGTGCTTGATGTCAGATATTTAGACCGAAATCTTCAAAGAGATCATAGCAAATATTCCATGTTTTGGGTCTGACTGAGTAACTGATACACTCAGTCATCCTTTCTTTTATTAACTAGCTCTGTCACTATTGATTAATTAATTCTAAAGCTGGCTCACTATTTAAAAATGTTTATTAACTTTAAAGTTTTGAAATCCCCTCTCATATTGTGATGAATGGGAACACAAATTGAGTTTGTATTCTGGGCAAAGTAATGTGCATACCCATTATTTTTCTTGTGAGGCCCATTGTGTTGTAACAATCAGGGACACACAGCATCTTTTGAGTATCAAGATGTTAGCTACAGTATGAACACTTGCTTTCAAAGACTAGTTTTAAAGGTGGTTTAAAAATTTCTTTTGACTGTCATTTAAAAATAATATTATAAGTTAAACGAAAAGTGTCCTAGTAAGGGTTTGGGGTTTTTTGTCATTTTCCTGCTTGATGTTAAACTTTCCTGTTTTTAAATTTTTCTTTCGTTCTCATATATTCAACTGGGATCTTTCCATGCCTTTTTATTTTTTTTTTTTAGAGCAATGCTAAGATGTCTGTGCTTAGTGACATCCATGAAATGATTGCAGAGGCTTTTGGGAATAAGTCTTGTTCGTTCATGCTCTTGCTGGCTTGGTGACTGCTTCTGCCTGAGCTATTTGGCTTCTGTATCCCTACCAAAAAAAAAAAAAGAAAAAAGAATCTTCTGTGATCTTCTACACATCCAGTTGCTGTAAATCTGGATGTGAAAGCACACTGAGGTCCACAGGAAAGACTCTTAGACTGTAGTGAACACTGAGAGCTGACTCCACATAAGTGTTCTGAAAGTTTTATAGCATCGTTGCATTGATTTTCCATTCACTGTGCAAAGTGAATAATGGTTCTAAAAATGCACCTGGTTTTTGAAGGAAGAAAAAAGACAATTCAAACCAAATTATAAATGCTGCATGATACAATTGTAACAAATATATTTGTCTAGACTTTTCTTGCTAAAACCGATTATTGGACCAGTGTTTTCATTCTGAGACTAGAAATTAAGTAGCTTCTTTTCCATTTTGCCAGCTCCTTCCCCATTATAATAGTTCTAATGCTGGCATAATAATTTTCTGCTGTTCAGCCTCTAGTTTTCAATGCTGACAAGCATGACCATTGAGTTCAGTCATAAAATTCAAGACCCTGTTGAAAGCACAGATACATGGGGACAGAGAGAAGTGGACTGGATGCATGAAACTTCCACTTTCACGTGCATTTATGCCTTAATTAGCTTCACTGAATTACCACCAGAATCTGCTACATTTTGCCCAGAGGTTTGTGTTTCACTGTGTAGTGGTAAAGGGCTCACCTTTTTTCTCAGGAATGAGAAACTTGTTTTCTCAGCATGTCCAAATCCTGCTAGTTGAAAGAGAGGGGTTTGAATTGGAGTCATCACTTTCATAGTGAGTAGAACTCACTAAAGCCCCAGTGTTTACCTGGGCAAATCCCTTTGTACCTAAGCCATGTAGTTCTAGAAAATAAGCTTGCTCAGAGCAGTCAGTTGTCCGTTTAAAATCTAGTTCTTTAAAAGGGAAAGCAAATTCTAATTTGTGATCTGTAAAACTATTAAAAACCACAAATTTGCAGCATTTTGCTTGTAAAACACTTCAAGTAATTTCAGGTTTGGTTAAGTAATTCCATACGAAGGGGTGTTTTTTTTATGGAAGTAGCTTGATGAATATAAGCGCAGGAGTAGGAGCCAGGCTCCTCTAATTTTGTAATGTTTTTCCACTGGATCCTCGGTGGCCATTGGCAAGTCACTAGAACTGTGTTGTTGTTAAAATAGCATTAACAACTACCTACCTCACAGGGATGTTGTGAGGATTAGCTTATGCCTATAAAATGCATTGAGGATCTGAGATGCTATGTAAATATTATATACTTTTAGTTTTGTGAGGTGTAAGAATTACTGTAATGAAAACAAAAGATTTTCATAATTGTAAAGCCCAGTAGAGGCAGCAGTGGTGCAGTATTCCCAGGACTGATCTACTGCAGTACAGTAATGCTTGCTGTAAATTGTCATTATTTCAATTACAGCTGATTGAAATGGCGGCTTCTTCTTAAATAAGGTGAGATTCCCCACCAGTGTGCCTCAGTTCTGATCTACAAAGGGAGAGGATGGTTGTTGGTTATTCAGGCTTTGGTGCCTCTGCTTGTCACTAGTGCTGCTTTTGGTGGTAGGGTTTTTTGTTTGGTTTACTTTTGGGTTTTTTTACATTTTTCTGCAAAGAACAAACACCACTCATTTCTCTCATGTCTGTTCCAGTCACTCAGTATAACCAAAGCCTAATGATAACAATTAAAATTTAAAGAGCCAGCCCTGCTCCCCCCGTAAATTTGCATTTGAGTAGATTGTGCTCTGTTTTCAGTAAATTAGAGTAATGATTT
This sequence comes from Machaerirhynchus nigripectus, assembly GCA_013397975.1. Lineage (NCBI taxonomy): Eukaryota > Metazoa > Chordata > Aves > Passeriformes > Dicruridae > Machaerirhynchus > Machaerirhynchus nigripectus. Next base: position 482,853 of record VZRQ01001388.1, read on the forward strand.
CTAGCACTGATCATGAAGCAAATCATGAAGTGTGTTTTGCTCTAGAGCCTCAAGCTCTCAGCTATCTTATAAAACCCTTTTTTCAGTATGAGATCTCTTGGGACCCTAGAAACTAAGAAGTAAGATATCCCTGGCTTTCCATTCTCTTTAGTGAATTAAAATTGGTTCTGCTTTTTCATTTCTTCCCATTCCCTATTTTGCTTTCCCTGTCCTTTTAAACCATTCTTAAGTGGATTTGGAAGGTACTTCCAACCTCAAGAGAAAAATACTACTACCTATGTAATTTTCCAATCTATTACAGCTTGATACTTGAAATTGATAAAAACCTCTCTAATAGCATTCCCCACACATTTGAATCTCCCATTGAACCATTCTGGAGTTTTTAATTAGGAAAAAAAATACCTATATAATTTGTTCTCTTTGTGCAAAGTAAGGAACCTCCATGCAGTGAACACGCAGTTTTAAGGCAATAAATGCTAGTACTGCTGTTGGTCAAGTGTGTAAATATTTTAAATGTGTTATTCAGTACTGTGTTGAATTTATATTAAAAACACAGGGATTGAAGTGCTAGATGATTTCAAGTATTGTTTTACTTGTACAGTTGAAGATATGAAGTTGCATAGAAGAATTTCACAGTTTATTGCAATAAGACTTGGGAAATGGCTGTGTAGTCAAGCCTTATCACAACTGAATTTTCAATTTTGAAATGATCACTTTGTGTATTTTTAAGATCCATAAGCAGGAAGAGGATAAAATTGTTTTCCACTAAAGACTTTTATTATTTTGTTTTGGCCATGTGTGATTGGTGTGTATTCTTGTTTAATATTTTTCTAAAATCTCACCTGTGTTGAATCCCTGGAAAAGCATTTGTTACACTTCTTTACAGTGGAAACATAAATAGGAACATTATGAAACCTTAGGCTATACCTTTAGCTCTTTGGCTACAGTGAATGCACAGTATTTAGATCAAAAGTTGGTGGAATAACTTTAGTTTACATCAGCACTTAAGGCATGAGTTTGTCCATCAACAGAAAAAAGTGTGATTAGGGGTGCAACAGGAGTATCTCACACTGGACTGCAATTACCAGAAGTTGTTGTGAATATATAATCAAATTAATCTTTTCCCCCATCTTCCAAAAGAAGTTTTAACAGTGACTTTTCAGGTCACTATTATCGGTGGTATTTCTCTACTCAAAAGGAATACTGATTTCTGGGTCTTTAATTTGTGTGTGCGTGTGTGTGTGTATTTTTTTTATGATGGTATCTGGCACAGAAATGTTCTCCAAACTCATAATCTGCTCCCATGTAAGGAACATCTAACAGTATGTTACTTTATGGATATCAGAGAAGTTCAGTTACAGGCAGCAGTTCCTAATGTGCTATAATACAATTACATTTAGATAAACTACAGCTATTTTCTATTGTTCCCCTCTTACTTCCATGCACTCACATCATTTAGGAAAAAAAAAAAAAGGCTTCACAAATCCTGAAAGTAAAACTACGCAACAACTATGGTGGTGACAGCTTGCTATATATCTTGGCTGTATGAATCACTAGAATTTTACTGGTTTCAAAAGTAGGAATATGCAGTTATGTCTTTATATTGGCATGGTCTAGTTCAGTGAATATTTTGGGGAAGGACAGAAACATTTAAGATAATTTTGAGGAAATTCCTGAAAGCAATTGGTAAGACTAACAGCAGCGTATCCAAGAGCCTTTCATGTAGAAAATGGAACTATTCTGCTTTACCTTAAATACAAATTCTGGAATAAACTTGAACAATTTGGGTACAAAGCCTTTATTCACACTTGTTTGTCTAAGTATACACAAACCCCATCAATTTTGCCTTTTTGAAACTTACATTGGCTTTGGTTGTGAGTGGTGGAGTTGGTGGTGGATTTTTTCCTTCAGTGATTTGCCATGTCTTACAAGCAGAAAAGTAGGAAAGCGCAACCCTCCAAGTGGAATTTGTCTGGACAGCCAACCAAGGAGCAGGTTGTACATGACCTGGAAGAGGGAAGGAGGAGGAGAAGAAAGCGGTGACTTTGCAATCTTATTTGGAGAAAGAAAAATAGATCTATCTACAAGATACAAGTGTTATCCTGTAACTTTTAATCCATGTAATCTTGAAAGGGATTAGTAAAAGTCTGCCATTTTATCAACACATTGGTTGGGGAAAAGAGAGTACTGTTTTGGAATTCTGTGAAATGAAATGTGATACTATCAGTGTGAGTTTTGTTAATTAAATAATAAATTCCTCTTTATTTTGGAAAACATTCCAGACAAATCTCTATATCCAAAGAGAACAAAGAAGCTACCCACTGTGACTGATACATAATTCATTACTAGTTTTTCTCCTGTGTATATTTGAATCTTGTGGAACAGCTGTTTTCACTTTAACATCTATCAGATGGCATCGGATTTGATTTTCCTGACACGCTGTTGCCTTTGCAAGTTAGAGTAAAGCAAAGCTGTGGGTGTGGTGTACTTCCCTTTTTCTTCCCCTCTGTGTCTGGCCTAGTGTTGATGGTTGTAAAGACATGTATGTTTGATTTGCTTTAACTTACTGTTTTGGATGCTGCAGTTTAGGTTTGTGGCATATTCAGACTGCTTCCAGTCTCTGTGTTTGGTGTTCTCTGAATGAGTTACCAATAGACTCCAACACAGGTATTGATTTGAAAGCCTCGCTGGTAACTTGGTTTAATAAGCTGTCAGGACATTTGCATTAGTTTCAGAACTGCACCAATACTACTAAATGGCCGTTTGTTCATTGAAATGATTGTTGTAACTCACAAAAATACCCCCAAAGCCAAAAGCCCACCACCACACTGTGGAATCTTTAGGATGATCACTGATGTCCTCACACAAGATCAACACTACTTTGGGGAAGGCTTATATTCTTCTGCCACTTTAAGGAAAGACTGTTCTTCTGAAGTACTTTTTGCCTGCTTTTAGGCTGTTATGCACTTTCATGATTTCTTAACAAACTACTGTTAAAATGTACTGTAACATGGATTTTGATAAGCGCACATGTATTTAAACAATTCACTCAGCCTCAGGAAAGCTGGAAAAATTGGATACCTGTTTTGTATCTTGGTTAAAATGTTTGTTACCTGCATCCCTTAAGATGGCCAGATAATGTCTAGATCCTGTGAGTGTAACTATTTAAGATACCAGTATAGTCTGTAAAAGGAGGACAGTGTAATTTTGCTTTAGGGACAGAGAAAAGGGTGTCCTTCTTTTATTTTTCTTAGAGGTATATATATAGTCTGAATTGGAGTTTCAAAAGCAGAAAGCAGTAATAAACCCCATTTACTGTTCAGGAAAAGAAATGTTTTCTTTCATAACTATCTGATTTCTATTTTCTTCCTTCTCCTTAAAGAGCGTGTGTGAAATAAGTGCAGAGGTATGTGTAGGAAAAAACTGTAAAATCTGCTGCTGTATATGTTTGCTACTTGACTGCGTTTTCTGTTCCACTTTAATTTTACTGGTTTTGCTAAATATATTTTATATATTTTCCTTCCTGCTTCTTGTGATGGCAGAGTGATTACATCTTTGGGGGAAAAAGCAAAAACAACCATGACAAGGCTTTGAGGCCAGAAAATGCCATGAAGGTTGGATGTTACCGTGTATCTTGGGACATTTTTTGAGAACTGTGTAAGTCGGAAGCCATGGTAAAATCTATGGGGATGTGAAAATGTATGAAAGTATAGATACTGGTAATTCTGTTGAAGGGTTGGGGGTTTTTTTTTCCAAATACTTGTAAAGTCTGTTTTAAATGCCAATACCACAGGTGGTATTAAGTGACTAGTGGTCACTTATGTAGAGCATTTTTCTATCTGAGAGCTGTAGCCCTCTTTGTGAACCCTGAATCACTTCCAAGGGATGCACAGAGCCTGGCAAAATAGAAAGAAGTCACAGGGATCATGTATCACTGTCATGTTTCTAAAATTTGTATCTCCATAAAGAAAGAGTTGGGACTCCATGAACTGCTTGAAGATGAAAGCTTACTACTGTACTTGAATTCATGGAGTGACTGCAAGCTTTTAAGAGGCTGACTGCCAGTCTGTCCTCATGTTGTGCCACAAGGTCTTGGGAAGCTGTGGTGCACCTGGCCCGCAGAGCTACCCCATGGGGCACTTAACGCACATTTGATTCTCCATCTGTAGGGGAACAGCTTGGGAGTGAAAGTAGAAGTGCAGCAAGCTTTGCTTATAAAGATGAGGTGTTGGAGGTTGTTCTCCAAGTAGAATATTTCCACTTTGCTATTTTCCATCATCAGAAGTAGGACTATGTGGACATTAACTAGAAATAATCCTTGTATGGTTGTGAAGCATCGCGTGCTTGGCTGCCTTCCAAAACCATGTGCAGTTGGTTTGCCAGCCCTAAACATGTTGAGGGGTTTTTTCGGGAAAAAGCTAATAGAAGTTTTTTAGACTTAATGGCAACAAGAAAGGTTCTACAATTAGAATTTAATAATCTGTTTTCATATTAATTAAAGCTGGTTATACTTTTTCATGTGGCTATGGCTTGTGCTACAGTGAGAACAAAACTATAGAATTTCATTAGTAGAGAAAGAAACAATAGAGTAAAATTAAAAACTCAAACACCAAAACAGAAAAGCCTTGTGAGTAACAAGTTGCTATTGCTTTCCAGGGTAGAACTGTGTTTTTGAACACTGTTTTTGATCTAGCAAATGCATTAGTGAAGAGGCAGTGGTCTGTGTTGTCAGGTTCATCTCAAGGACACCGGTATCACTGCTGTGTGCCATGGATCGGTCAGTGGAAGGACAGGGGCGATAGCTTAACTAGAAATACCTGTCTGCAAAAAATATTAGGGAGCAATAAAACCCAACTGTTAATAAGAAATTTCTTTCAGGGTGCAGTTTACAGGTGTTTCTGTGCTGGTGGTTCATTTGTCCTCACATCCCAAAGAGATTGCAGCAAGAGATAACCTGGGTTTTTTCCTTCCTACAGGGTCACTTAAGCTCCTTTGGAGCTTTCCTTCTAGAATTGTCTTGTAACAGGATTCAAGCAAGGCCTTGAGCTGTCTGTTTGCTGCCAAGTAGTATCTGATATCACAACCTAAATAATGTCACCCTGCCCACCCCCCAAGTCCACACACAGCCATGTGCCCTTATGTGATCTGTTTAACCTTTCTGGTGAGGAGGAATTGCTTGTCAAGGGGCAGACTGCTGCTCTGCAAAATCTGGACTGAGAGTATGTGTCATCCCAGTCTCATTTCTACTTTCACTATCAGCCATGTGCAAAATGTTTTTCATGTACAATGCTTTACAAACATGCATGAAATAGGAAAATGACTGAAGTGTCACTTCACTATAGTATCTAAACCACATTTGTTGCTGCACTCAGTAATGCTATGCAGGTATCAAGACAACTGTCACTTTGCACAATGCAGGGAAAAGGGATTGGTTTGTTTGTTTTAAAGTACAACAGTGGTGGTAGCATGAATAGATATGGATGCAGTCCACATGAGACAGTCTTCCATGCTGGGATGAAGACTTTTTTTTGGCAAGAACTTTCAAAGATAGAGTGGGTAATGCACTGAATGCCAGATCCAGACTGCAAAGAAGTCTTTCAACCAACAGAAAATGCCTACATTCTCTACTGCCATGAAAAGCCTTGTTTCCACATGAGAAAGAGAGTTAAAAATATGGACATCTGAAGGAAAAATTGGCCTATTCCCATAGCCTGTGGTAGCAAGAAAATTTGATTCTCTGCTGCTTACATAAGCTGCAGTGCAAAACTATTTTATCATTAATTTAGTACTTCTGTCTTCCAAGGCAATAGTTCTGCTCTGATTGTTGATGCCAAGTGCTGAGCTGGTGACTTTCTGTTCAGCCACAGTGAAGTGCTGCAGCAGATGAAGACTGAGCTGTTTGTAGGTAAAATAGAGCTTCTTACTCAGCTCACTGCTGATACAACTTCTTGCTCTGGAGAACATAAGGAGAGTCTGCTGTTGGGTTAAATAGTCTGATGGGCAACCTTCTATGAGTTGGTTTATAGGAGAGTAATTGAATGAAAGAAAGACCATGAACGTGATTTCTACAAATATCAGACTTTAAAAAGAGGGAATGAGAAAAATGGGTGAGCTTTTTGTCTTGGGGCAGCGAGATTATGAGAGGTGCCAGACAAGCATGTTGTACCTACACATGAGAAACAGGAAAATGGGAAGTTTTTATGGCCAAAGGGAAAGATACAGCGAATTAAATTTTCCCCCTCTACTCCCCTTTTGTGAGAAGCTACCTGGAATACTGCATCCAGCTCTGGAGTCCCAAGCATATGGACATTGCCCCGTTGGAGCAAGTCCTGAGGAGGGACACAAGGATGATTAGAGGCGGGGAACATCTGTCACATGGGGGAAGGTTTAGAGAATTGGGATTGTTCAGCCTGGAAAAGAGAAGGTTTTAGGGTGACCTAACTGTGGCCTTCCAGTACCTGAAGGGAGCCTACAAGAAAAATGGAGAGAAGCTTTTTACAAGGGCATATAGTGACAGGAAAGGGGGAATGGCTCCTAACTGAAAGCTGGTAGGTTTAGATTAGATATTAGGAAGAAATTCTTTACTGTGACATTGGTGAGGCACTGGAACAAGCTGCCCAGAGAAGCTGCGGATGCCTCATCCCTGGAAGTGTTCAAAGACAGGTTGGATGGGGCTTGAAGCAGCCTGGGATAGCAGCAGGTGTTCCTGCCCATGGCTACATGATCCTGCTTGAAACTACATGATCTTTAACGTTCCTTCCAACCCAATTATGAAGTTAAACACGGAAGATAATTTAACATTTGCTATCTTTTGAAAGCATCCAAGAATCAGCTTGACTTCTGTTTGCGTGCAAGAAAGGGAGCTGCTAATGCTTAACAGAAATGGAAAGCCTGGGCAGGAGAGCAGAGGTAGAAAAACAGTTTGGGGCGCTGGGCCGCGGTGCAAGGCAGAAGCTCGTGGCTTTTGAACGCCTGACAGCTAACTCGAGGGATCCCTGTGCTCGCCAAGCGTGACAGGCCGGACGCGTGTGGCTGTCCCGCCCCCCAGCTCAGGCTCCCGTACCTGTCAGGGCTATCCCAGCGCACACGGAATTCCGCGGCCGCCGGAGCCGGATCCCTCCGCGCCCGCGGGCTCCGCCTGGCCCCGCCCCGCCGCCGCGCCCGCCAGGGGGCGCGCGCCCTC
>VZRQ01001388.1:490660-514042 GCA_013397975.1 Machaerirhynchus nigripectus
TTTGTGTCAAGGCCCTTGCAGCCTACACTTGGCCTTTTTAATTCCATCTTCGAAAAACTCTGTTCCATCTCTGCCCATGGTGTTTATGCTACTCACGATTACAGGTTCTGTTGTACCCTTTCTCCGTTACACCTTTCTTGTACTCGCTCCTCTGCAAAAGCTGTTCTAGTGTTCGGATGTCTCACTACCCTGCTTGAACCTTTTCTAGTTCTAGTAGTTTCCCTGCTTTTTGTTGAGATAAAGCGACCACACCTGCTGTTTAGTTTTATTCTGAATGTGTTGGTAACGTGGAGCTCTTGAGGGCTCCTTTTAAATTTATGTAAATTTTACTTAATCATGTTATCAGACACAGTTCCCACTCAGTCCGGAGATTTGGGATTATGATACGTGATTCTCCAAGAACACCACATCAGTATTTGGTGGCAGCCAGAAAAACACATTAAATACTACAATTTTTTAGGAAAGGAAATAGGCTATAACAGAAAACATCATAAAGTGACAGCATAAATATGTGATCACACATATCTTTGACATTGTGTAGAGTTCTTGTCTCAGAAAAAGGGTATATTAGAAAGTTTCAACATGGATGAGTGAATGTATGGAAAGCCTTTTGTCAGTCCATCAGAGAGGGTTCAGACCCTTCAGGCTAACAAGGGTCAATTTGCAGAGTGAGGGAAGAGGGGTGACTTAGAGGTGTCTGTGAAATCACAGTGGAGAGAGAGTTGGGCTCAAGCACTTGCTTTTTTTCCTGACACTGCAGGTACCTGCATCATGTGAAACGAGTAGCCATGCTCACAGCAAGAACGGGGAGTTACTCATAAAATGATTGGTCAAATGAAGCTTCTTACCAGATGATGGTGTAGATTAAAAGTGTTTACGGGAATTTAAGGGATGCTGGACAAGTGTTTCAGAGAACTGCATTCATGGAATGAATAATTTCAGATGAAGAAGCTTCCTTAGTAGAATGGTTAAGTCTGGGAGAGTAGAGATTGTTGAGGTATCACATATATTTGCTTTATCTCACTGCTTTTGAGACAGGTGCTTTAGGCTGTCCTCAGGATGGAATGACCATCAGTATCAACCCTTCAGGACAGAAGAATGACTGGTATCAACCCCTGACCTGTACTAGTACAGCTTTCTTCTTGAACCATTTGCCATGGACATTGATAAAAAGTTACTCAGACTTATCCTGAAACAGAGCTGTCCCAGATCTGTGGCAGGAGAGCTGCTCTTGGTCCACAAATCCTGGTTATCCTTCTCTTCCTACTCCACAAAACCGTTAGGATGTAAGAAAACTGCTTCAGGTTTGTCAGTTGTGCTTTTCTGACGTCCTCTGGCTTGGCCATCCTCTTCAGAGGCCGTCTTGTTTCATGGCAGCTGGGCCCCAAATACTTGAGTTTCTGACTTTCTTCCTGGTTGAGTGCAAGGGAGCACTGTGCTTGAGAGTGACCTCTCAGGTGTTTGAGAAAGTCTGATTTGAATTAGAAGGCTCTACATAACACATGTAGATATGGCCTATCAATGCTCCATTTCTTCTGGCTGAACCATGCTAGCTAGCAGGAGGGGGGTTTTGTCAAATTACTTTACACTGATGCATTTCATACACTTTATTCTGTCAGTTATTCCTGTCAAAGTGTATTTGGCAATACTCCAGTATCTTGTCAAATCATTGATAATCAACTCCTTTTAGGGTTTAAAGACCTGAAAATTTTGCTTCTAGTAGGAGATATCCGTTCTCTGTCTAGGTTTTTACTGGGGTGGGGACAGACTCCCTCTGCACCTGTGTGTGGGTTACTTTGGCCACCCCTCTGTTTGAGGACACAGGATTTGGATTCCTGCACATGATAATGAGCTGAAGTTTGAGCAGAGTGCAGTATCTTCTGGCTTTTGAGGTATTGGGGCATGAATCCAGACATTTAGTAACTTTCCAGTTGGTCAGATCAGGACTTCTCTACCTCCAGGCAGGTGGTTGCAGCCCCTTCCAGGTGATTTTCATTATGGTTACACACTATTGGCCAGCTTTTCTCGGTGTGTGCTACAAACACCATTTATGATGAGCTGCTTGTCTCAAAGACTGACTTGGGCAGCTTGGAAAAAACACAGACAACTAGATTTAACTCTATTTCATGCTCTCTGTCTTTTGATCCAGGTTACTCTAGAATAAGATCTTTTCTGAAGTTGCACATGTGCTTTCCATATTCTTGGTAAAAGACTTAAGGGGCTAACACTGTCCTCTTCCTCCCCCTTCCCAGCAATGAACAGCATGGCTTTCCAGTTGTATTTCTATTCTGTGGCCTTTTAGCAGTCTTTTGGACTGTTGTCTTATCACCTGTTCTCCAGGTGATCATAATTACAGGTGAAATAAATGCACTGGGGACCAAAGACGGTCAATTTTTCCATAGCATTTCTTCTAACTTTGGGTGTTTTTTTCCTCTGTTTTAGAATTTAGCTATATAAAAATAGACTTTTCATACATGACTGCCAGAAACTATTGTTAAATACATACAAAATTCTTGTGTGGACAAGGCCTTGGAGTCTCCTGTGCTGCTCTTATCTCTCTTAATTTATGTTTTGTTTTCTTTGGAGAGCTTTCCCTCTGTAGTGATGACATTTGCCTGAACAGTGCATCGGCTAATAAGAGAGAGATTGAGCTGTGCACAGGGGAAAGGGCTAAGGAGTCTGCAGGCACCTCCACCCCCTTCATCCTACCTGCTGCACTGTAGGCCACGTGGTGTAATTCGTCACCTCATTTTTCCTGTTTTGTGGGTAGATCTGGCCCTTCAGGGACCAGTAACATTCAAATTTGCCGTTTTACCCTATGAACACAGCCCTGCCTGTTCCTGTTCCAGTGTATCTGAGGGAGCTTACCTCCTTTTCTGGTGTTTTCCTTTAGGTGAACCTTGACTTCACCATAAGTCTTATTTTTCTAAACTTTATGCCGTGTTCTTGGGCTATTCTTGGAGATCTGATTTATTTATTGTTTTGCTTTTTAATTAGGTACAAATGCAGCAAGTAAGCTAAGAATTAATAGCAAAGAAGATCTGTCACACTTCCAGTTTTAAACCTTGCTTTCCTATTAATACCAGGGTTTAGTTTAGGTATTCTGGCTGGATCAGCACTGTGTGTGTTACGAATGTTCTGAATCCCAGGGCATTCCTAAAATGCATCTCCTGTCCCCCTGTGTGGCTTTCAGAGAGCGTCTGTGTGAGGAGAGAGTGTGGTCTGCAGGTGGAGGGACCCAGGGCCTGGGGCAAGCACAGGTGCATCAGCTGGAGCCTCAGGGGCCTTGGGAATTAAGAGTGTAGATTCCCTGAGCGCCAGAGGCACTGTGGATTTCTGTGCTTCTTCCCATCCTCCCACAGAACTTTCAGGGTTGCTTCTGAATTTGAGAGCAGTGAACTTTCTGGAAAGGATAATGAAGGGGCTTTCAAACAGTAGAACTGTCTCCCTTGAAGGAATTTACAAGTCTTGTTAATGTAAACTCACTTTAATAGTTTTCTGATGTAGTTCTTAAGCATGAGAATGTCTTCATGCTAATGACCTAAGTCAGTATATGCATTCAGAAAAATATATTGAATTTTGGAGGCATTTGTAATAGATGTACATAATATTCCTACCATATGTTCTGAGTTACCTCTCCTTACAAAACCTCACAGTTAATTACTTCTTGGTTCCTAAGGCTTTAATTTACAAACCAAAAGGAAAGCTATAAAAAAATAAACTAAAAATTATTAATAGATAAAATATGTCTATGGCAGTATGCCATTTTATCTTTTGAAACAATGGGAAGTTCTTCATCAGCAACTTTATATGTGAGGGTTTTGTTTTCATGGGCATGGATTTAGTCCTTGCAAATGCCAGTATGGGCTCACTGAACAGAAAATCAAACAATTTCAACTTTTGACTCAGAACTGCAACTTTGCACCTGTTTCAGTTTCTTAGTGTCAAAGCATAGATGTATCCTTGCTTAGGGGAGAACAGCAAACCAGATCACTACATGTATTGTTCAGTTAATAAAAAAAACAATTGTGAGTTAAGGAGAGATTGTACATTTCTACCACATCCTAACAAAAATAAATTTAGCTGCAAAAATAAATTGTTGTGTAGGGCCTAAAATGGGTCATAATGTTGTGTATTGTTAGAGCACTGTGGATAGAAACTGTATTATCTGTCTGGACTCACAGTCATTTCTATAATAAATACTTTAATATTGCATAATTTAATAATGTAAATATTTTTAAAGCATTTCTGTTTTATTCAACAAAAAACTAGGGAAAAATTAATGATTTTGGTTTTACTAGGTATCTTGACTCCAGAATCCTCTTGTGTGAGGCTAATGCCATAGGTGGGTCTTTGGGCTGTGAGCAATTCCCTCTTTGGCCAGCCTGGCCTGAGAAGCCAGCAAGTCAGTAAATGATACTCTGGAAAAGCCAGGTTTTACTGGCTTTTCCAGTAAAGAGCTTCCCTTAGGTGTGCACTGTGTCAGTGGAATGGCAGAGTTATCTCACAGTGGCAGGATTAAAGTACCATTTTTCCAGCAAGCAGGAAGAAGCTGTTTTAGGAAACTTCATCTTGAAAGCTCTGCTAGAGCAGAAAGAAGGGTGGAAGGGAAGGAGACTGCCAGTCCTGGAGCTCTCCTTGTAATGCAGGGAATGAGGAGAAGAAAAACCATGAGCAACTCTACTTGAAATTACTCAAAATATTCCTGCACTGTTCAGGTGGCCGGTGGTTCTTGGTGACTTCTGCATAATGCAGGCGTATCCCTGTCTCCAGGCTCTGTTAAAGGCATTGCTCGTCCGCTGGTTCTTAGGCTGGATGCAAGCAAAATGGGCTTCTTGAGAGAAGAATCTTTCTTGGTTTTCTCCAGTACTTTTCATGTGCTGAGTCCTTTCCGGTAGCTTCATCCCAGGAGGTGGCACCATTCCCTGGGAGAGGCTGCTGCACCGTTTGGGGTCAGAGGGCTCAGGGATGCTCTGTGGCAGAACCCACTTCAGCAGCTTTCTGAAAATGGCTATACTCTTCCATTGGTACATACCGTGTCTTTTTGGGGCTTCTTGGCTGTTTGTTTTTTTTTTTTCTTGTAGGTTTGTGGCATTTAGAGGAATCTTTTTATGGCATGGAAGTTTAAGCTGGGTGATGCTGGTTTACTTCATTTGGAGTCAGAATTGTGTGGCTTTTGAACATGGGAAGGAACGACCAATAGCTATCATTATTTCTAGGAAGGAAGGGAATAATTTCTATAGGATTTTCCAGATCCACAGGAAACCAAGAACTGTAATGTCAACTTCCCTGTAAGAACACAAGCCAAATCCACGTTGTATAGAAACGGAACAGTGTTGCTGCTCTTCCTGAATTCTCTATGGAGACTTGTTATTTCCAGTTGGCCTCTCAGTGATTTAAGAGCGCTTGAGTAGAGGGAATAAGTTTTCTTTTGTTAGGAGGTTTTCCTAGTTAGCTGCATTCTTGGTGGAAGTTGTTTTACCTCACAAGATTATGCTGTTATAAAAAACATTCACCATTGAAAAGGGTTAATTTAGTTAATTTTTTTTCTTGTTGATATCTAGGAAAATGGATGATGATGATGACATTCCCCAGCTTTCATCCCATACGTTGGCTGCCCTCCAGGAGTTCTATTTGGAACAACAGCAGAGAGAGGGCATGAAGACCTCCCAAGGGTTTAATCAATATTCCATTGGCTCAATAGAAGAAGACTGGGTAAGAAACTAATAAATTTCAGTGAATGAAGCACAGATAGAGGAGTAGCCCTTACTGAGTTTCTTTTATGGCTGGACAATGAAATGAAATTAAAGAGGGGAACACTCAAGATGTTCCTAATGATGGATGGCGACACTGTAGGGAGATTTGCTTTAGTATTAAATTTGGGTATAGTTGTTTACTCCACATGTGCATGGGGGGTGCAAACTGAAAGTACATGGAGAGGGAATAAAGCTGCTAAAAGAAGCATCTGTCCCTTCTGGAAATTTTAACTCCAGCCTGGCATGTGATAGTAGTAAAGACTCCTCCCTGAGTCTGAGACAAACATAGTGTAACAGGACCAAGTAATCTTTCCTTTCACATCATATTTCTTTCTTTGTTTTTGTGGATGGCTGTTTTGCTGCTTGTTTTAATTTGTGACAGACTGATTTCTGATTTGTCTCTGGGTTGGGGTTTTTTGGCATTTTTTTTGGTCTTCCTTTTTCTAATCCATTCTCATTTAGTAGTTTTATCCTTTCTATCTTCCTATACTGTTACTTCTCAAGTTCCTTTTTCCTCTTCTGCTAAAGTAACTCAATTTAAGAGCACATAAATAATGTGCATCTGCACGTTGGCTTTGAAATACTTTGTCAGTGGTTTGGATTACTTGGTTTTCCTGATGCTGCAGTTCATGCTTTGGAAACACAGGGTGTAAGGTACCTGCTGCATATCACTAGAAGTAGAAAGACTGTCAGGAAAAGAGTCACCTTTCCAGCTTTACAGTTTGTGAACTGAGAAGTTGCTATGGATTCTGGTTTTCTTCAGTTATGACTCATCACACCTAACCCTACATAGCAAAGTCAGAAGATGTGATGTTGTTTGTAATTGTGCGTTACCTTTCTCAGCAACTGAGCCAGTATTGGTACAGTGATGAAACTGCATTGTGCCTGGCTAAGGAAGCAGTTCTGGCAGCTGGAAAAGGTGGCAGGTAGGTTTTAATAATTGTATTGTAGATCTAACATGTCTTTTCTGTAAATATTTTGTTTCTGCTGTATAGACAAGAGCATGCAGTTTAATTCATTACTCATTGTATTTCATTTTTGTTCAACTGAGATACTGCAGAACTGCTTTGATGTTATTTACTGATCTTCTGTTTATCATTTCATTGAATGTTGTAGGCCGTGCCTTGTCAAAGTTTATTACGAATCTTTTTAAATTTTTGAGAAATACAAAGTGCTTCAGAACATATTATTGGCTTGTAATTCTTTTCTTAGTTTTTATATAATGTTTCTGTAGAACAAATGGAAAAAACTTGGTTTTCTTCCTGTTTCTGTAAACAGTAATTTTTAATTTTATGTTTTTGTGTGTACTTCCTTGCTTTTCTGAAACAAGACTCTCTCTGTAGTTAAGCTTAAGATCTTTATGTAGAATGAGGTTGAATAGGTAATGATATTCATACTTTAGACTCTGCTATTAAAGTTTAGTTAATTAATTAATTATAAAAAAATATTGTTAGAATGGAGGAAGAATACATTACATTTTTGGGACTTATGTTTAAAATCTTTTCCCAAAGCCTCTCTGAGGACTTCTATAGAGTTTTGTTGCTTTGTTTGCCTTTTAAAATTACAGTTTAAAGTTATTGTGTGTTTTTTCAGGATAGCATGCGTTAGTGCACCGAGTGTGTACCAGAAACTGAAAGAACAGGATGGTGAAGATTTTTCCGTGTGTATACTGGAGTATGACAGAAGGTTTTCTGTGTATGGAGAAGAATTTATCTTCTATGATTACAACCATCCTTTGGACTTACCTGAAAACCTCCTGCCACACAGTTTTGACATCGTAATAGCAGATCCACCCTATCTGTCTGAGGAATGTCTCCAAAAGACTGCAGAGACCATCAAATATCTAACAAAAGGAAAGATTCTGCTTTGCACAGGTATAACTAATAAAAATATTAGGTTCCCTTAAGTACCTTTTTCTCTCTTTCTAACGACAAACTTACATGAGACAAATACTATCTCAATAATGCTGAATTATCATTAATTGAAGGAGGAATATGTATCCTAAGCTTTTTATTTGAGTACTTGAGTTCAGTCTTTATTTTAAGCAGAAGGCAAGGGGGTTTTAATAGTTCAAGCCAGTACTTTTTTCCTATGGCATTATGAATTCTACTAAATTTTTGAAGAATTATAGGATGATCCAGCAAAATTCCAGAAATACAATTTTTCTTGTAAAAGGGCCACTCTCTATAATTGCAATAACTGAAACCGTGGAATGGCAAACATAGGTGCAAGTTATTGTTTATGTCTTAGGCACTGAAATACAGCAGGAGGAATTAAAAAGCAGTGATAAAAGCAGTGAAACCAGATAACTAGATGTCTGTACTTGTGGGTCCTTCTTCAGGACGATGCACTTGCTGGTTTGAGAAGTAATGTGTGTCTACCCGAGTCATGGCTTTTCTTAAACTGTATTGTTATTACAAGACATCTGAAGACAGCCAGGAAACCTTTCCAAAAAGCAAAGGACAAAACCCCTCTGTACATACAATTTGAGGGAAGGCAACCAAGCAGGCAAAATAAAGAAAAATTAAAATAATGTGGCCACTGAAAGCCTGCTCCTTGGTTTAAGTGCACATGGCAGTCACACACAAGGGTGGTTCTCAGGAGTTTTTTCCCTAGAATGGATAGGTGATTCTTCAGTTTACTGCTCAAGGCAGTAATTTCTCAGCGTGTAGCTGCAAATATCACACTGTGGTTTATTTAAGTGAAAGAGTAGATGTAATCTGTTTGCATTTCCCATGGCTCCCTACCATTTAACTTCCTTGGAATGTAGCAAGAAGACTGACTTCAAGTTTGTTTTCTGTAAAAAGGGCACTGATACCCTCTACTTATTTTTATGAAATTTCTTGCACATTCATTTCCTTGTGATGTTTTCCATTCTTCCAGGTTTATTTTAAATTTCCCAACAGATTTTGTTGTTAAGGAGGGCTGAGAGTGCAGCTGCTTTAAGCCTGCCTTCCTTAAAAAAAAAAGGCTCTCTATACATACTTTAGGGAGGAGCTATTAAGAGTTCAAGCATTCTGTTACTGTTTTCTCTTATTGAATACCAATTATTTTTGCTGCAGGTGCAGTCATGGAGGAACAGGCAGCAAAGCATCTTGGTGTGAAGATGTGCAAGTTTATTCCAAAACACTCACGAAATTTAGCCAATGAATTTCGATGTTATGTGAACTATGCTTCTGGACTGGACTGATTCTCCTAAGATCATCTACAAATCTACAGCTTTTTCAGTCAAGCTTCTTTCTGGTTTTTATCAGTTACTCCACATTTCTCAGTGCTGAAATATTCGGCTCCAAGGACTGTTTTCTGAGATAACTGGAATCAACACAGTGTGATAGCCACTCTCTTTCAAATGAGTAAGCATTTGCAGTTACTGCGTTTCGTATTAGGTAAATGCGGACCAAGCAGTGCAGGTGCTGGATAATGGGAACTTCTCTGTTAAGAGTTTCATTTTAATTGGTAACTTTAATCATTTGAGGATACATCTGTGACCTCTTTGAAGTGATTTTAGCTTATAACAACACATCGGTGTTTGCCTTGCAGGCATCAGAATCATCATTGCTAAAGAACTTGATAGTTCTGTAGTAATGTGACCCATACATGTCCCTTAAATCTTGAATCATAATGGCTCTGGTTAAATGGCTCTGGTTAAATATAGTGCCTGCTTTTTAATAATTTCAATATCAAACTAAAGATGATCTACAGGTATGTCAAGTTTATAGTTACAAGAATGGTTATGGTTTTTTTCCAGTTGCCTGGTTTTATCTTTTTTTCCTGTTCCACAGACAGCAGCAGAGCAGTAGAATAGAGCATTTTAAAAATCATGGAACCTTACAAGGCCACTGAGGAATAACATATTGATAAACTCCCACTGTTTCACATAGAAAAATGTTAGATTTTATACTCAAGGTTTGGACTATATTTCAGTCAAAATAGATGATACATTGGAAAAACTTTGCTTTGGGTAAGTAGAGATTTTTGATAACTGGAAATTTTAAAGCCAGTTTTGACTAACCTTTTGACCACACTAGTGAAGTATTTTTGGGTGGAAGTTAGTTCATAAATTTCAAGGTACTCAACAGTTTTATAATCTCTGAATACACTCTACAAAACACAAGCACTTGTCTTTGTATGTCATACTGGTTAAAGGCTAACAGAAATGCTGCATCTACAAAATGAATCATGTAAAATGAAGGATTAAATTTATTTTGTGGTGGAAATAAACCTAATTAAGCTTGGGAGATGGGACTTTTTATAAGGCAGTGATAATACTCGTGTTTCTGCTGTTTGGATGCAGAGTTTCCTGTCTGGTGGAGTAAATATCTGAGCAGGAATAATATAGATGGATTATAATCCTCTCAGTGCTCAGAGAATGTTGCTGTCTGAGCTGGACACAACAGTTGTTCATAAATACCCACGCAAGCCACTGTAGCTCTCCTCCCCATTTTTCAAGAGATCTCTTTGTTTCCTAAGACTTTTCCCTCCTCTCATTTTTTACCTGCTGCTTTCTCCCTGCATGTAGTATTCCTGGGTTCCATGGTAACAGCTTTCTTCCTCTTTCACATGCCTTGGTTTCTGTCACAGGCGTTAAAACGAAGGAAGTGCAGCAGAGGAAGCGCTTGCAGGGAGAACAGGCACCAGCCTCTCCTGACAGGCTTTGTGAGCCCAGGGCCCATACAATCTTGCCTTTCAAACCAGATGCCATCCTTGCTGCTGAGCCAGAATTCCCCTGAAAATGATTGTCCACAGGGGAAATACAGCTACGTTTAGTTGTTTCCCAGGAGGCTACACCGTCACTTTAATGTGGCCAGTTTAAAAATAAAGCAGACCAGAATGTTAACTGCATACCTGTTGGCACAAATCTGTACTTTAAACTGGTTTATTACCTCAGTGTCTTGCACACCAAGCAGATGGAGACAATGAAGTAACTCATGAAACTTTGTTTTTAACTACGTAGAGGCTTCAAGTGGGACAGGTATGATTGCCAGAAGGGATGATTATATTCCCCTGCCACCCACCTGAATTAGAATGTGCTGTTCAAATCGAAGGCTCACCTGTGCTGCTGCTTTGCTTGCTTCATTTTGGTAAATGGGTGCTGTTGGGCTCTCCATAGCAGAATTAAAAG
Source organism: Machaerirhynchus nigripectus (assembly GCA_013397975.1). Classification (NCBI taxonomy): domain Eukaryota; kingdom Metazoa; phylum Chordata; class Aves; order Passeriformes; family Dicruridae; genus Machaerirhynchus; species Machaerirhynchus nigripectus. Next base: position 501,539 of record VZRQ01001388.1, read on the forward strand.
ACAACTTTGCTAACTTCACCAGAGATATTTCTTAATAAAATAAAAATGCACCATTCAGTTGTATCAAGAAGTTCACTTCCAGGAAAATCACTGCTGCTTCTCACATGTAGGTCAGACAGCTTTGAAAAGGGGCACTGAGAAGATGCACAGTTATGAAACTGAGGGTACATGTAAATCTGTGCATATGCACTCAACAGAGCAGCCGATTGTCCACCAGCTTCCCTCTTAAAAGCCTGGGGAGTGCAGGCAGTTGCCCAAGCAGAGCTTGACTAGTGGCATTTACAGCCTTCATCAGTGATGGGAGGTAAACTATTTCTGTCATAATTGATTCCAAGGAATTAGCTGTTTCTGAGAAGGGTACAAGTCACAAAAATTCACGGTGAATTTGTGTTTTGTGCCAGCATGGTAACTTTTAAGAAAGACTATGTGACAGCAAAATCCCTCTTTTCTTCTGTAACAGGATTATGAATAAAAATACCAGTCTCAAATAGTGATTGACTTTACTGGGGATGTCTCATGGATGGACTTTCTGTTGGAACAGACTGTGGTGAAGCATTAGCACCATGCTACTTTTCCAGTGGCATTTATGACTGCACAGTCATATGTGCTACAGTCTCTTTACCCTAGTGCGGGTAGTTACGGCTGTTCCCTAATCCCAGCGAGATTAATGGGAGTTTATACTTTCTGAGCACATCACAGCCTTTTTCCCTTTTCCTCCTGTTGCTTTCATGTTCGTGTTCCCCCCCGCAATTCCGTGTTTACTTGTAGCTGTAGATCTTCACTTACTCAGATGGACACCTTCAGGTGATGACTGGCAAGTAAAGCCAAACTAGCATCTCAGGCTTTCCTCAGCCTTCCTGAATGATAGGAATTTTCCAACCTGCCTTAAGCGATACTACAGACAAGAAAATAATCTCTTTACCGAGGATATTGTTCTGTGTTTTGTGGCTCCTAATGTATTCCAGGGACAACCTTGTTGAAGGAAAAGATTTTCCTGGCACAAAAAAAATTTCTCAAATCAGCTGCAGCTGCCAGATAGTTCTAGCTTTGAATTGTTTGCATTTATTGGGCCTGGAGTTGGTTCAGTGAGGCATTTCATGCCTGCCTTCTGTCAACAGTTTGTGAAGCCTTGAAGCAACTCCAATGAACACTCCCTCCCCCATGCAAATTAAAGGCAAGGCTGCGGCAGCTGTAACCAGAGGGCTGGAAGCTGGAAAATGTCACACCACATTTGAAGTGAAACTGATATAAATTGATGATGTGATGACCTTGTTAAAAAAAACAATTCCAAACAAATGCAAACTACATTTAACACTCAACCTTTCCCACATGAGTAATGTGGAGAGAAAGGATATACGGAAGGATATTTTGAAGGCCAGCAAGTGTTTGTGTAGCTAATAGCTCTTGATGTTAAGTATTAACGAACAGTTGTTCACTAACAAAATATCAAACCGTTGCTCGTGCTAAAACATAAACAGCTTTTAAAAGACACCTAACTGGAAAGCTGGATCAGGAAGCAAACTGGCTCAGCTAAAAAGTCTGTCACAGAGGAAAAGGAGGATTAAAAAGGGAAAATGGGCTTCTGAACAAGGTAACATACAGATGCCTGAACCATGGGAAGCTTTCTGCACTTGTTGCAGTGTGATGAGAAGGAGGTTGCCAACACATGCTCTATTGATCCATGGAGGTTCTGCAGTTCTCTAGTACTTTCAGTCATCCAATTTCTGAGGTTTTATATAAGCTAAAGTATCTGCTTTTCTGGATTGGAGAAACTGATTATGTTCCATTTACCTGATCTTGGCTTGCACTCTTGCACCTCCCAGGAATTCCCTGAACATGCTCTAGTTACTTGAAAACCTCAGAATGACTCCGTAATTAATGCCTGCAGTACAGGGGAAGAGAGTTACAACAGAAAGTGAGATTTTTTTTTCTCCACATCATGCAAATATATCCATATGCTCTAATAACTGATTTGTTGCAGACAAATTTGTATAACAGAAGAGTGTGGGCAGACAAATGAGTCCTACCAGAGGGCAGTGTTTGGCCCAACTTAGCTGGTAGCCCCCCTGGGTATTTACAAAATGTTCAGTGCTGCATGGTTGGACATTTTGCTGTTGTTGTTTGGGGTCATTTTGCTGCCTTTTAGGGTGAAGACTGCTTTCTGTGCCGTGGAGTCTGAAGGCTCAGCTTCACGTTGCCTTAAGCTTACATGTGGAGAAAAACCCCACAATGTAATGGTGAAATGCCTCACAGTTGTAAGGCATCAAGCTGCTGAAACATCACCTAGTGCAATGTTTCTCTGATTTTGTGGATTGGCCTCCCTTTTGAGCCCCTCTGATTACCATTTCCCTCTGCTCAGAGGGTGAGAAGTTCCTCCACATTAGGAGGAAGGAAAAGAGGTTGTAACTGCTTCAAGTATTTACATTCTCTGGGGAACAGGTAACTACCTATAATTGCTGGCAGGAGCCAGGCAATTAGCTGTTCTCTAAGTAGTATAAACATTTTATGACTGTTTTTGAACTCACCTTTGAGGATCCCCTTGAGATAGAAGCATCACAATCTGAGGAAACACAGATCTAAAGACAAGAATTGAGGAAAAGCATCTGCACAAAAACCACAGCTACAAACTTCAATATGTTATCGTGATAGGAATCTTTTATTCATTTCTGTAGTTCTTAAAGTTATTTTAGGCTTTGTAAGAAGTTACACAGATTGCTGTGTAAAAATACTGTTAGCTAGACTGAGGCAGAGAAAGCAAAGTCAATAATTATGCACCAAGCCATTTCATTCTCTCTTTAACTTGTTAGTTTTGATTAGCTCACAGTCTTTCCATTTGTCATCCAACAACACTCCAAAGAAGAGTGTGTTTGTGTAGTGTAGGGGCTTTCTCTGCAATGAATTAAGACCAATTTTGAGATTCATGATGTAGCAGATACATTGCTGCATATGATGTTTATTCTGTAAAGATATTGGACTCATGATCCTTCAGCTGTAAAAGAGATTCTCTGCTTTGCATTCAGATGTTTATCTGTTTTGGCGAGTGAGGCCCTTTGAGGCATTATGTTTGTGCAAGACATGCCTGGTCATTCTTGATTCTTATTCACTAGGCTGAGTCAACTTCAGTCTCTAGTTCTGGAAATGCAAGTTTTTGTGTACCCAGGGTTTCTGGTGAGGGCCTGCCATCAAGTTCCATCAGCAGTATGCTGCACAAATGGAAGGCTGATGGTGTCCGCAGACCGGCAGCTTTCGCAGGTGATCATCTGTTAGTGTAGCATAAGGAGAAATGAGTAACAGTAATTGTAAAAATCGGTTGGATTTAACAAGTTTGGATTGGCTGGGACTCAACTCAATGACCTCTTGTAGCGTCTGGAAGTTAAGACGTAGCCTGCTTACTCACCTGCAGCGCACCTGAGGTGAAGCCTATCCCTGGTACTTACTTTTTAATGGGGAATCTCCTCTCCTAAAATGAAAAAGGCTTTGGCCTTTTAGTTGCATGGAACACAGTTTTATCACAAGAAACTTAATCAGTCACTGATGGATGAAATTGAATACAAAATTCTTGGGACCCAAACTGTGTTTTTTCTAATTGGTATTTACTGTGTAATTAGACTTAGTCCACATCAAGAAAGTCCACTGCATTTTTACAATATTCTAGCATGTTTTTTTCTCAACACCTTTGTCCCCTTAGCAATTTGGCAAGTTTAAAAATAGCAAGCAAATAGAATATTGCTTCATGAATGACTAACTCAGCAAAGGTTTCCTTGCTGTAGTGTATAAATTAGCAGAAGAGGTAACAGCTCAGAGGTAAAGCTTGGAGTTTATGCACTATAAAGGGAGGCTCTCCCAGCATGAGAAATTATCCCTTTAACTGCTAATTTGTCACATGTATGGCAGCTATGTGACTTTTATATAATGGTACTTAAAAGTAGAGTATAAGAGATTCCTTAAGAATATCTACAACCAGTTGCTTGGTATAGTAATAGCTACCATGTTTTACAGTTGCATCATCTTCTAAAATTTACTGTGAATAAGCAAAGATACAATGTTCTGCTCTAAGGGGGAAAAAAGGCTATTTTGGAGTTTGCAATAATGAACTAAACAAGTTTACATGAACTAAAGAAGTTGAACGAATTGCCATCTCTAATGACCTGGGTGACTGGACCTTCCATCTTGTATCTGAAATAACTGTAAGCAGAAAAAGAGGGCAAGTGAGTGTGTTTGCTGCTGCGGTGCAGTTTCCTGAGGCGGTGAGATGGCGATGTGAGGCCAGTACTGAAACACAGCTCCTAATACATTCTTCATTCTGATGAGGGCTTGTTCTGGCTCACCAGCAACTTCACATCTTGCTTATCTATGCTGGAATTTACGCTCTCTGCCTCCTTTTCCTGCTCAGGTACGCAGGTGCAGCCCACAGGGATGGTGATGTAATCCTCAGTGTAGACGTAGCGGCCCCCGGCACAGGCGGGCGTGCGGCGCAGGATGACCGTGGGCATGTACACCGGGGTGCTGCGGAAGTGGAAGCTCTCCTCGCCAAAGATCCCCATCAGGCAGCCTTTGCACAGGCAGTAGGCTTCGGGAATGTATTTAGGATATCTCGTAGGATCGTAGGAAATTCTAGAGAGCAGCAAATAAAGGTTCATTAGTACCTCTTAAAATAGGGATATTCATCTGGAATTATATAATCTTATCTATTATTATTATAATTATATCATGGTTTTGTTGTCTTTGCCAGGAAAAATAGCTGTAGCTGTGGCTGTCTGGCTTCTAATTTGTACAGTGTAAAGAAACAAACATGAACAGCTTACAGAACTGATTAGGTCCTACAGTGCACATGGAAGTATGAAGTGTCTGGCTTTCTGAATTGTGGGATTCAAGGGTTTAAGCAGAATGAGTTTTGCATTTTGGACTGAATGGGTGAACAGAGCTGTAAAAAGAATACTTGGGCATTTCTAAACTTTTTATCTGCCTTGAGTTCTTAAAAAACTGGTACAAATCCTTGTTAACATTATTATTCTTGTTAAAGCCATGACAATGTTTTAAAATATAGTAATTTAAATAGAATTGAATTGTACTATTATTTCTGCTATAGGTTTTGCTTCCTAGTATACTTGGGGTCATAAAGGCACCTTCCCCTTGATAGAGCAGAACTATGTATTGCTTTTTCTAATTCATGTCTCCTATATCTTCCTCTAACCAGAGAACAGCAACATTTTCATGCCCACACTGAGATAAACTGCAGCTTCCTGGGATGGGGCATCCACAGCTTCTCTGGGCAACCTGTGCCAGTGTCTCACCACTCTCACTTCCTAATACTTCCCAATATCTGCCCTCTTCCAGTTTAAAGCCATTATTCCTTGTCCTATCACTCCATGCCCTTGTGAAGAGTCCTTCTCCAGCTCTCTTGTAGGCCCCCTTTAGATACTGTAAGGATCAGCCTGTCTTCACAGAAGAGGTGTTCTATCCCTTTGAACATCTTCATGGCCTCCTCTGGACTTACTCCAACCTGTCCATGTCCTTCTTGTGTTGGGGTCCCAGAGCTGGATGCAGTTCTCCAGGTGGGAACTCTTAATAGATCTTAAACTGATCTTAATAGATTTAAAGTGATTCTAAATTGTGTTTCCCAGGGTTGGCAGCACTTCCTTGGGTATCCAAGTGTTTGCCTTTTATCTCTTCAGGCTGTCTCTGAGATGAGGTTTCCGGTTTGGAAGAGACAGCGTAAGTCTGCCTCAAGCTGTGACTGCAGTCACTGATTGTCAACAAAATCTGTCCTTGTGAAAACAGGCAGCCTGGCTCTCCCTCTCACACCCACCCCTGGGCTGACACTGATGTTTTTCTGGTCACAGGATTGATCCAGGAATTCATTCAACTGAGGAATAACTCCATCAAAAGCTGGGGTTTGGTCTGTCAGCTGTCTTGCTACACGTACACAGAGCTCTACACCTACCAGCCAGAGAGAACACGCAGCTGTAGGCAGGGACAGAAGGGAGCTGCCCTTTTCAGAAGAATTGCCAGTTTATCTGGTTAAAGGAAATCTGGAATGACAGCTTTTGCAAAACACAAGCTTGATTATCCTGTCATCAAATATATATATTAAGTTTATATATATATATATATATATAAAAATATATATGAAGTTTTTTATATGTATATTAAGTNATTTTTTTAAAATTTAAAGAATTTTTTCCTCACAAAAAAATCTGACCAGTTGTCTCATAGCCAGAAATCTGTGATGTTGCAGGTATTTTTTGCAATGCCCCTCTGTCCCATTTATACTCGCTTACTTTCCCCAGGAAATACCTTCGTGTTACAGGATCTTACACCAGCGTGAAATAAAATGTCTGGTAGCCAGCAGAAGGGAAGAAAGGGGAACACAGGCCTTTCTACCGTGATACATTCCCATTTCAAACTCAAGTGTGAGTAATTTCAGCGGTGGATTGTTAAACACACCATGTGTCAAGTCGTTGGTATTTCCTCTACTGTATTATCTCTAGCACCTGGTTTATGATGTTACTGGAAAGCATGAACATGCTTCTGCATGCAAACATGAGAGGTTTCACTCACATATAACAGGAGAACACTGTCACTGGAATCATGGTCTACAACCATCTTTCTCCTCCAAATTCCCATGTGGAAAAAGTCAGGTATTAATGGGGTGGGTTTTTTGAAAAATGGTGTGGTTGTGGCATGGTTTTCTACTTTCCAAAGGAAAAAATCTCTTATATTACTAAGTTCAATGTCAATACATTATGTGAGGACTGGAAGGAATCAGAGAGAATCCAGACGTAATGATGGATTCAAAATATAGATGTGGTTTTGCATCCAGACCAGAACTTGAAGGCTGAAGCCTCTAAGTAATGCCTCCTGAAATTAATACCTTAACTCAAATGTCAATAAAATTTGAAGCCATACACAAGGTTCTGCATCTTCAGCTCGAACCTGTTCAGAAAAGCCATATAAATAAAACCTCATTTGTGTCTTTCTACGCAACACAGACCTACTTGGGTCTGAACCACTAACAAACAAGAGTAACATCCAGCATTTAGCTGGATAAGTGCAGTTGGACCTGCTTCCTTCTGTTCGCATGAACTGAGCATAATCACACTGCACAGAAAATCACCACTGCCTCAGCTGCTGTAGTTTGATTCCTCTCCATTACTCCAACCACTGCAAGCCATGTTTTAACATCCTCTCCTGGAAGAGGGTAAACATGTTTGATCTAACCAGGTAAAAATGCATGCTCCAGGTTCCCGCTACGTCTTTCCTACATGTAGTAAAAAACACACCCAAGAGATGGATGGAGCTGGGAAGAGTGGTGGAGAACCCAAGAAGTGAAAGTTTCCACTGGTGCTCAAGTGTCCCCTGCAGCCTTGTGTCATTTGCTGTGGCCACTGCTGCAAACCAGACAGCCCAGACACTTCCATGAGGATTGCCCTTGTCCTGTAAACTCAGGTCTCCACTGTGTAAGGCTAACTGCCTCACCAGCGCTCCTGGTTCGCAAGTGACAGGAGCAGTGAGCTGTGCTGGGCTGCTCTATTCCCATCTGCTGGAACAAGAAGCAGGTTTGTGCTGAACTGGAACTGCTAATGAAGTGTGACTCGGCTGCTTTTCCTTACGACCCTACGAGTGCTTTGAGAGCTCCCAGTGAAAAACAAACTTCCTGCCATTTACGTACTAAGCCTGGAAACTCAAGAGAAAACTTTCTGTCAGAAGTAAAACTCTTGCAGAGACTTAATCTGCCTTCTCCTGTGCTGCTACTTTTATATGTAGTATTTTTAATAATATTGTCACTTCATAATTTCCAGGCTTCTGGTTCCACGGGGTCAGATTCTGGGCTGGGGCAGGCAGCTGACTCTTCAGAAAACCACTGTTAGCACTGGGCTAACAGCTGGGTGTTATCAGGAGTCTAATAAGCAGATCATCATCCCCTTCCTTCACACTCTGAAATACTTACAGGATTAAGAGCTAACAGCTTTTTTCCCCCCTTGCCAAGACATTTATTTCCCTCTAGCAGGTGTTCTTTTGTTCACGTTGTGCTTAGTTGATTTTATGTACGGGCAGCAACATAGGTACTACTACTGTAGGTAACACAGTGCTTGCACAAAAATAGCCCAGTGCTAACTGATTTTCTGGAGCTGTACAAACGTGCTCAACTAAAAAGGATGGCATCTCTGCATCCCCTTGTATTCTTTCTCTTGGCAGCATCTTTGGGACATGCACACCGTGCCACATGGTAATGTTAAATCCTGGAAGATATCTTGGATAAGCTTCTAGAAAATCACTGGAGTATTATTCGAAGGAAAGCCCTCCTGTGTGACTTTGTTCAAATACATTGCAGACAAGCTTGGCTTTTACCAGTGAAAAATGACTTGCCTGTATTGCTTTTATTAAGATTTTATGTAAATGAGCAGTAAATCAAGGATGCTTATAAACTGAAACTGATTTTTGAAAAACAGAAAAACAAGCTGGGCAATGTTTGAGAGAGGGACTGGCTAACTTAGCTAACATCATCAGAGCAACACTGACACTTAAAGTTAAATCTCTGTAAATTAACCCTTAGTAGATGCAGGATTAGGCCCCAGAGGCAAAACCAAAAGCCATGGGATTTGGAAATGCAGAAACATCAGTAACTTCTTGAATACACATCAAGAAATTTTGCTAAACTCATGCAGAATTGTGTTTGCAAACTAGCTATAATTGTTATTATAGCCTTAAGACATCAGAAAATAAAAATAGAGCTGATATATACAGCTGGTTAATGAATGTCATCTGTGCTCTGCAGCAGCATGAAAGGAATCACAAATCAGCACTACCTGTAAAAGTGCTGCTGACTTCAGCGGGATCAGATTTTTCAAGCATTGCTCTGGGATTTATGATCAAACCACACAAATGTTCACACAGACATTTTAAATTACTCCTTTTTATAATGGCTCTTGTCCATGAGCAGCTTGTCTGTGCATCTCCGGAGCTGTGCTTGCACTGCTAATGGTCACCATGATTGTAGCTTCTGGAAATGTTAACAAGAGCACCCATCATGTGCTGTCAGCAGGGTCTGCAGGTCCACCCATATCATTAATTCTTGCTAAGCAACTCTGAACCATAGCAGTAGCCAAGTGGCCCTTGCCAGAACCTCTTTGTACATGCAGGCTTTCTGGATTTCATTGATTCTCCATGTAATACTGCTAAAAAGGACAAGCACCCCTGGATAGATGTCACAAACTGGCACACAGTCAGCCTGATGATTTCATGGAAGGATGATTTCATGGCAGAACTTCTGCTGCTGGCTCTTTTTTTAAAAAAGCTGGGTAATTTGTAGCCCAACTTCCTGAAGTGCTGAGCAAACCCAGCGTGCTCAACTGACTTCAGGGAACTCTGCTCTCTCTTTATAGCTCTGCAGAGCAAAGAGTGATTCACATGATTAAACTCTGAGCCCTAGGTTATATACTGATCTCCTGTGGCCATCAGGATGGAATTTCAGTATCAGACACACGAACTAGTATTTTTCCCCTAACTTTTGCCTTAAATACCACCTGTTGGTTGCTGCTTAGCAGCAGGGTCAGGGACTAGATGGATCTGTGGTGCAATCCGTGTATAACTCCTGTATCTCTGGGTTGTAGCAAGCCAAAAACGAAGTAAGTCTTGATTTTTGTACAACCAAATTAAAAGACCAATTAATGGAAAATAAACAGTGAGCACAGAACAAAGGCAAGCAAAGAAGCCACACAAGGATTATCTGAGCTTTGAGCCCATCAAACCTAATTCTTCCATACTTAAACAGAATGACAGGCTTGGGATAGACATGATGCAGTAGGGTCAACATTATACACAGTTCTCTAAATAGTATATTTGATTCTTTCTCGTAAATGCTGATATGAAAAAATTCCAGTTGACTTTAACTGAACAGTCATGTGAACAGAAGAATTACAAGCAGCAGCATTAAACAGCTGGGAGCAGGTGTCTGGGGAGATATTCAGGGGAAGGTAAATAGAGCCAGACTTAATATCTTTATTATTAATGACCTGGAATAGGGAGTATAAACAGTATGTTAATGAAATCTGCAGATGGTAACAATGAGAACTGCTGCAACACCAATGAAGACAGAGAAATAGCATGAGGTATCTCAGGCACTAAAATGCAGGTCAAAAAGAAAAAAGAGCTTTTATGCACAGAGCAGAAATGAAATGAACTGTAAGTCTTCAGGTGCAGAAAAGAAGTCGGAGAGCAGGATGTCTGTGAGACACTGGAATGGGACAGGCATCTTGATGCAAATTTCAAGTAGTCAAATTCAGCCTTTGAGCAGTGTCCTATCAGGGCATACAAGAGGGGTCTGCCTACAGTGAATTTATTTATGAGCATTCACCACTAGAAAAACTTCACTGATTCAGAAGGCAGTTCAGGAGACAGCAATGAATCTGTGAAGGGGAGCAATTTGTAAGGGAAGATAATTAAATGCAAGTAGGCTTGTCAAGAAAGTGCTGTAATACGGAAGAGATCCATGTGCAGCTTTTCAGATTAACACTCCAGCCATGGAGAAGAAATTGTTGGGATTATAAAAGTGAAATTGGTTAACCATTGACAAAGCATAATGGGACATTACTTGCAGTCTTTAAGGGAGAGCTGTGTGTCCCTCTCAAAGATGTGGAGTAGTTCTAATGGGATTAAGGATCTTCCAGGGTACCCAGCTGAAGACCACAAAACAAAACAAATTTTCACATCTGGCTTCAAAATCTATGAGATAGCAGGTGGTAATAGCTAATGCATGTTAGCAGTCTTGTATTTTACATTTTAATTACACATCTTGAGATATCTGTTGCTGTCTCACTGCACACTAATGACACAGTCAAAATGCAGCCAAAAAAATTGTAAATGAGATCTGTTAACTAGACAGTGTACTCAGGCATCTTTACCCTAGAGAAACATTTTTCCTTCTGAATATAATTTTAGATTTTGCTTTTAATAGTGTAATACATTTTTTCCCACTATCTTTTAAAATGCCTAGTTTGGAGATGTCGTCAAGTTACTTGTATGTAAATGGTTAGAGGTCTGTCTTGAAAACATTTTGATGAAAAGTACAGTGGATTTACAGCTTCTTAATAAACCTTTTGTAAGCCAGGCCCCAAAAGGCAGCTGGTTCTCTGTGAAGAAGTAAGCCTATACAGAGCTCCAACGGAAAATAAATACCTGCCCAACGAGATGTAAGGATGGAAGGTACTATTTTCAGACCAGAGGAACAATTTTTTGATAGCACTAGTATTTTGCAAAACCACTGTAAAAAAATACCTGAACCCAATGGTAGGTGTTTCGTTCATGGTATTTGCTTTGTGCACTCTTAGGTAGCTTAAAAATCCTCAGTCTGCTTAGAGAAAATGTATTGCTAAAAATACTTTGCTTATAAAAGGGTTACTGAGCAAATAAGCCATCTTTCTCTCAGTAGGATTACTTCTTACACTAAAAGCGGGCAAAACCCATGCCATAAAATAAATGTTTATTGGAGAGCACTAACAAGGAGATAACTGTTTGCTGAATACACAGGAACTGCATCGAAGTATATACCAAGGATAATGCGTAAAAAGTAGCAAGGAAGTCAGTTCCTTTTAAGTTTGCACTTTTTAGCTTCCTGTTGTCTGCAGTCCTTTACAGAAAGCTGTAAACAGAACTCAGTCTTATTCAAACCACCAGAAGACTTCATAGTCTTCTGAGAATGTGACCACACATTGGGTTTAGTGTATTACATCAGTGGTTTCCAAGCTTTTCCAGAGCTTCCTACAGAAGTGCAGGCCCTTGTTTTGTGTGTTAACCAGCCTCACAACAAATTTACTTTACTTAGTTGTTTTTATGCCCCCTTAAAAATAGTCTGTCAGCCGCTGTTCCACCTCAGGGGAAGGAGGTTTGCAAAGCACAGGTTGAAAACACAGGTGTAGAATACTGCTGTACTCATTCCTTGCCTACTCTCCTACAGCAAACGGGACATCAAGCCCTTGGGAGTGTTTGGTAGGTTAAGACACGGCTCCGTTGGTCGGTGCCCTGCCCACACTCTGTACCCTGATGTATTTTAGAAACAGCGGAGCGTCTGGAGTCACATTTTGGGGAAAGCATCTGAGCCCCTCTGTGGCTGCTGCAGTCAGGAGGTGCTTCTTTGGTGGTGGTCCTTTTTTGAGGGTCCTCTGAGTGAACTTCACATATGACAATTTGCCCAAGTGACTTTTTGAGGGTGGTCTGTTCTCCCGGGTGGGTGTGGATGTGGGTGTGAGCTCCACCTCACATCTTGCTGCACCTCATTCACTTCTCTTTTTGCCCATTAGACATATTCCTCACACAAGCTGTTTTTACACAATTACCCTATACCGCCTACTTAGACGTGTGCTTTAGCACCTTTCCTGCAGGCTGCTGCCCGGTGCCGCGGCCACCCCTCGCCTCCCGAGCCGCCCCGGGAGCGGAGCACTGCAGGTCCCGCACGGGGACACCGCCTCGGCTCCCTGCAGCCCGCCGGGCCCCCCCCAGGCGGCC
>VZRQ01001388.1:514817-567596 GCA_013397975.1 Machaerirhynchus nigripectus
CTCTGGGCCAGGGCTCGAGACTGAGGCAGAGCCAGGGGGATTTGGCCCAGTCGGAGCAAAAGTGTCAAGGCTGATGTGAAAAAACGTGAGGAGTTACAGCTGGGGAAGGAAGGGACTGCTCTAGCCCGGACTCTCCCAGTCAATTTAGGGCAATTGGCACTGTCGCTCGTAGGGGTTTGGGATTTCCGACTTGCCCGACTCCAGACAGCACCTCTGGCATGTTTCTCCATCCCAGCTGCGTCGTTTCTCCAGCAGGCCACGAGGTGGTTGATGTCCAGCATGAAGACTGGGGCTGGCAACCGTGAGGACGCTTTGGAGCTTGGTCTGCCCGCTCCTCCGGCCGAGGCGGCCTGGGGAAGACAGCCACGGCAGGGTCACTCTGCTGACTGCAAGAGAAGCCGCTTCAGAAGACGAGAAATTTGCATCTTACATACCTAAAGGAGGTTGAGGTGAGTCTCACCTCTGATGGCTTCTCCATCTATTCTGTATCTGTGTTCTATATCTTCTAAAGACACGATGTGTTTCGTGGTCTCTGGCACAACCCGCAAAAATAAGCATCTTTAGTACTCTGGGTCATAAAAGATGTGGTCCACTGAAATGGTGTGCATTAAAAACAGACTTTAGAATTCATCACTTGATTTAAGTATTTCATGTGCTCTGATTAATTTCTGCACATCTCTTGAGGCATTTAGGATAAGGATAGTTAAATATGAAAATATTAATTAGGAATAAAGGGAAAATGGGATCATAAATCATACAACGTCTGAGAAACCCCAGCTTGGTACCACAGAAATACAAGATATCAACTTCACCAAACAGGCTGGAATTGAAGCAGAACGGTCTGGTACTCACAATGTGTTGAAGTGACTTGATTTTGTGGTTCCTGAAAAGTCATGGAGTTAAATCTAACTGATTTTTAGTGATTTTGGTGCCATATGCATCACAGGTCAGTATCAGTTATTATCAGTATCCTGACTTTTAACTGTGTGGGATTTGAATCAGATTTCAGCTCTGAGGAAGGATGGCTTTAAATTGAATTCAAAACTCCCCTTTCCAGTCATATCCTCAGGCGGCAGACTGGGACAAGGTGTGTGTCCATTTAGCCCAGTCCAGTCTAACCCCTGACCATGCACCTGGCTTCGTGTTACTTCACCACCTTTGAGTGGCATATGTGGCAACATGGCAAATGTTTATCACCATAGATCTTTTTATATTACTCTGCCTAAGACAAACCAGTATCTTGAGAAATTTCTGATTTCTGAGTAGCGTGAGGATGACACACTTGGCTTTGAAAAATACAAGTTCTATGCACTTCCTTTATATGCATCGACATTTCTGGGAGATGTCTGCCTCAAAAAATCAGAGCAGATGAAGAGAAAACAATGGCACAGGCATTTAAACTGCCATTAAATTTACGGCTTTGTCTCTTATCTAGGCAATATTCTAATTCTGTACATTAGTTGCATTGTACTGTCTTATGAAAAATCACATTGATTCAAATAATAAGAACCATAGAAGGGCAGCAAATGAGATTACATTACACAGGAACTAAGTGCTATGCGAGTGCTCATGGCATAGTCTACCCTAGAGACATCTGAGTCATAAAATATTCACTAATACACTTTGGCAACTTAGGTTCTTCCATGAATTTAAGAAATACTAACCAGTATAATTGTCATTGGTATTAATTTATGATTTTCTTAGAATTTGAGGGGGATTTAAAACAACTATACAAACGAAATATTGAAGAAATATTGAAAAAATATTTAGTAATATGAAATCTGTCCTGAATTTGATGTAATATATAATATTTCAATGAATGAATTTAGAAGTATGTCTTTCACTTTTACATAATATTCTAAATGTTCTTTCTGGAGATTGTCATTCAATATTTACATTTGGGAGTGGCATCTACCTCTCTCCTGAGATTACCACCACAGTGATCAGTGTCAGATAATAAGTTCAGTTCCACAAATCTCTGCTATGAGAAAGTCAAGATGTTCAAAGGAAAACTAACCTGTGCAAGAATAAGGCAGACATTTTTAGTGAGTTCATATAAATAAGAAGCAACATTTCCTGCACCTGACTCCACCAGAGAGCATTTCATGCCACGTTAAACACTGAAATGTGTTTAACGAAAAACACACCAGGTTTGTGTCTTCAACCTTGCATTGTTACCAGCAACTGGAGAAAAATATGTCATTGCAGGAGAAAAGAATCCTTTTCAAATAGGTGATTATCAGATCATGATGATAATTTGGAAAACGGTTTCAGAACCATTTTAATGATGGTGAAAACCTGACAGTAAATGTAGGTATATAGCCCTTCCCAGACACATTAATCCCCAAGGAGCAGCATTGTCAGGACATTTTCTGGTTGGGATTGTTGTCCTCCATAGCTGCTCTGGCACGACAGCTGGTCTTAGATACTATGGTTCACACACAAATAAATCACATTATTGTGACAAGCATTAGGAATGATACCACAGTAATGTGCTTGTCACAACAGTGGCAGAATTGCCCTACACTGGCATATTCCAAATGCTTATTCCCATCCTACTACAGCATTAATGAGATCCTCTCTCTAGCTGAAATAATGATGTGAAAAACATTTAAAAAATCATCATACAGATCTTCAAGTTGAACAACTTGTATTGTTGGGGGGAACAAACATTCAGCTGGCATCTCCAGCAGGTATAAATCTTCAGAGAGAGAATTAAATTACTCCCTAAAGATGTCCTTCTCCCTCACATTCTGTTTGCAGGTAACCTGTCACCCAAACTCTTCTGTTCTTGTTCATCTTCCCTGCAGTTTTAATCATTGTAATACCACTTTGCAGCCTCCATGGCATGGCGTCTTCTACAGCAGGATCTCAGCATATTTTACAGTTGTTAGGCAATTTAGCTTTGCAAGAGTGAATTCTTGAGAAGTGGAGAATCTTCAAAAGACTTCATTTTGCAAAGCTGGAAACTGAGGAGCAAACAGGTTAAAAATAACCTTTTTAACAAAAAGTTGAGCATCCGTGCCTTTGACATCAAGAATAATCAAAGCATAGCAAATGAGATTAATTTCTTACAATCTCATAGTACACGTGCAAAGGAACCAAGAGAAACAGCCCTTTATTCTAAAATATTATCATAAAACTATTTATAGGCAATTCCAAGCATAAATAGAGGCTGGGTAGAGAATGGATTGAGAGCAACCCTGAGTAGAAGGTCTTGGTGGTGTTGGTTGAAATAAGCGTAACATGACCCAGCCATGTGCACTGACAGCCCAGAAAGCCACTGGTGTCCTGGGCTGCATCCAAAGCAGCGTGGGCAGCAGGGCAGGGAGGGGATTCTGCCCCTCTGCTCTGCTCTGCTGAGACCCCACCTGCAGTGCTGCATCCAGCTCTGGGGTCCCAGCACAGGAACGACCTGGAGCTGTAAGAGAAGGTCCAGATAAGGCCACAAAGATGATCAGAGGGCTGGAGCACCTCTCCAGTGAAGACAGGTGAGGGAGTTGGGTTTGCCCAGGGATATTTTGGATGCTCCATCCCTGAAAGTGTTCAAGGCCAGATTGGATGGGGCTTGAAGCAACCTAGTCCAGTGGAAGGTGTCCCTGCCCACAACAGGGTGTTGGAACTGGATGATCTTTAATGTCCTTTCCAACCCAAACCATTCTATGATTCTATGAACTATACCTTTGTACAGTTTTCAATTCCTATTTTACTCTAGAATAGCTTTGTTTTAAAAGTAGTGAGTCAGGTAATCTGTAGTGAAGGATGTTCAGATAAAAACATGAAATTCATGATTATAATGCTTTGGTGCTGTAGAGCTAGGCTTGTTCAGAAATAAATAAAAAACTCGAGTGGTCATTTATATTTGGCTCCTGTACAAAGAGATGTTTTTCATACACGTAAAGAGAAAGGTAACTTGGTGTGTAACTAAATCCAGCACATCCTGAGGAAAATCTCAAGTCTAAGAGGTCAACTGAGGATTATTTAATATTGTATAATACATCTTTTCATGTCAATAGAAGCTAAAATACCTAATGTGTCAGTTTCTCAAGGTGATCAGCATTTTCCTAGGTTTGATACTGCTCCTCTTCTAACATAAAAAAATAAATTTATATAATAGCAGGGATCTTAAATGATTGATCTACTAATTCCAGAATGATGACCACAAGATCAGGGTTTAAATGTTGCTAGAAGCACATACCTGCTCTGTATGGGTTCTGGAGGTGGAATTTGTTTTGTGCAACCAAGCCTGAAAAAAAGTTTCTGCTTTAATTTCTTGGATTAAAACAGAATTATTTAGCTCATTCAGTGTTTCCACTCCTGTGGTTTCTAAGACCTATCTATCGCAGGACCAAGGGCATCCTACATGGCAGCGGGGAGCACAAGTCACTGCACCTGAGCTAAATGCCAACCAAGGACAGGGTCAGGGACATCACAGCAACATAGCAAAATAATCCCATATAACCCAGGTAATTGAGACAAGTGCTCCACTTGCCTGGCCACACTTTCTTGGAGAACTGAGCTGCCTGAATCTCGCAGGTGTGTTCACGTCCCGACAGCCTGAGGCCTTCCAGCAACCTGGTGACACAGCACTCTGGACATGCATGCAGCTTCTTTCTCAACAGATTCCAGTTGTATTAATCTCCATCAGGGCTCACTCTCCGGCCTTGAGTCCAGTCCTTGAGTCTTGTGTTCCCTCACACAGAACATCTTGCACCAAAGGAGGATGCTGTGCTGAAGCCACTTCCAAAGAATTGGTTCCTGGCCCAGGCTTACCTTTGGATCCTGCAAGACGACTGTCTGGAAGATGAATTGTCATGGTAAAAACCTGTACTACTGTACACTACTGTGCTACTGGGCTTACAGAACAGCTGGTTACACATCTCCTCTGCTCTGGGATTGCCCTGGCAACGTTGCAGTTCTAGTAGGGATGCAGCCATAGTGAACACGGTTTTGAAGTGGATGAACCTGGGCTACATCATTTTGACTGTCAGCAGGACTCACATTTCTGGTGTTGGAGCTGGATCACATGGCATTCTGTCAGTTCAGAACAAGCTCAACTGTGCTTGTGAAATAACATGAAAATACATTATAACCCAGAGCATTATATAATCAGATCCTCATGCTATAGGAAACAGCATGTTCCAGAAGTCCCTGGGAGTCTGTACATAGGAAACAACATGTTCCCGAAGTGCCTGTGCATTTGTGCAGGGCTGGAACGAAAGCGCAATTGTTTGTGATTCACAGAATCCTACACCATGTACAATCAGGCATCTGGGCAAACCAAACCAAGAAACTGCTGCTGATCAGAATCTCGCTGATGTCCGCAGGAGTGTTTCTACAGACCAAGTTGTGAACTGTATCCCACGTTATTAGTACTTCATACCACTTTACCGTGGACATGTTTATGTGATTGCAGTGTTTGATTAGATGCTGTATTGGGTTTGCATGGCCAAGCTTTGGTAGTGGGGGGCTACAGGGGTGACTTCTGTGAGAAGCTGCCAGAAGCTTCCCCCATGCCCAGCAGAACCAATGCCAGGCAGGTCCAAGACAGATGTGCTGCTGACTAAGGCTGGGACTATTAGAAATGGTGGTAACGCCTCTGAGATAACATATTTAAGCAGAATTTTTAAAAAAGTTACTTCACAGATGTAATTGCAGCCAGAGAAGAGCAGGGTGAGAACATGTGAGAGGGACAGCCCTGCAGATCCCAAAGGTAGTGGAGAAGGAGNGTTTGAGTGGGACTGTTGCTTGTGAGATGGAGCCACATTGGAGAAGTTCATGGAGAACTGTAGCCCATGGGAGGGACCCCACAGTGCAGCAGGGGAACAACTCCTCTCCCTGAGCAGTGGGAGAAGCCACCGGAGACGAACTGACCGTGACCCCCATTCCCTGTCTCCCTGAGCCACTATGGGAGGAAGTAGAGCTGGGCAGAAGGGAGGGGTGGAGGGAAGGTGTTTTGAAGGTTCATTTTAATCCTCATTATCCTGCTCTGATTTTGTTAACAATAAATTCAGTTAGTATCTCTAATTCAAGCCTGTTTTGCCCATGATGGTATTTGGTGAGTGATCTCTCTCTGTCCTTATCTCAACCCATGAACCCTTCATTGTATTTTCTCTCCCCTGCCCAGCTGCAGAGGGGAGTGATAGAGAGGCTTCAGTGGGTGCCAGGCATCCAGTCAGGGTCAGCCCACTGCAGTCTACTCAAACGTCTTTGTGTTAGAAGACCACGACAGTGTCTCACCTGCCTTCTGCACTGTTTCACAGGTTTATCTACGCTCCCTGCCATGGTCCCAAATATTTTCTCTTACTGTGATTAACTCAGATACCTCATGCCACCACAGTCTGTAGCTGAAAATGCTCCCTCCTGCCTGGCACATTGCATCTTGGTCTTCCAAGACTAGGCTTGACAGAAGGAACTACCATGACATCCACAAGTATGTCCTTCTATGACCAGAGCAGGAGATACAGCAAAATTGAGGAGCAGGCAAAAGACTTGCAGAAACAAGGCAGCTGCCATCCATTTCCTTGTCATGCTCTTTCCACACCCCTTAGAAGGACCAGGCCCCAGAGCTTACCGTGCCTTTATTCCTTGGTGAGTCCCTCGGGGTGCTCCATAAACCACACTGAACGCGCTCTGCTCGCACCATCAGGCGGAAGCGGTGCAGTCCCAGACAGAGAGCTGCTCCAGTGCCACGGGAAGCATGCTACACACAAAGCAGCTCATTAGCTGTGCCATAAAGCCCACGGGACACTTCCGACCACTTGCAGAAGTCCTATGAAACTGGGCAGTGTTTTTAAAACCTGGAAAAACATTTCATAAAGATACGAAGAGACCTCTCCAGTGTCACTGGTTGGGAAACAGTCTGAGCACCAACACTGAGAAGGAGCACTGAAAATTTTAGAAGACTGAATCCTTGCATTTCAAAGTGCAGTAACCAAAGTCTAATTATTAAACCAAGCCATCTCAGTAGACTAGTTTTGCAAGTATTTATTAGGAAATTCTGAATACCTGACGAATATTTTTCATCTCCCCAAAGTGATTCCTACTACAGGAATTTAATGTCTCAGTAACTTCAGATAAAACCTGTTCAGGTCATAAGCAAAATGGTGATTTCTGTAACTAACTTCTTTGCCCATACTCAGCTTAGGCTGTAAAAAAATACCACTGTGTGGTTGGTGCCACAATCTCCAACATAAGAATCAAAAGCTGCAATCTAATTAGCAATTCTAACAAACTAGGCTGAAACCCTGACAACTCTGACCACTCAAAATAAAAAACCAAAATTAAGGACATTGCCAAGAGACTGAAAAATGGTCCTAGTTCATCTAAACATAGACTAAAATTAAGATACTTTCTTTGGTATCAGGGCAAAGTGATTTGCTGAATTGGGACCTTAAGGAAGACCGAGGTCATACCCAACATTTTCAGAAGGTCGTTCATAGGCCTTAAATAAATTCTGGCTTTGGATGAAGGATACAGGGTTTTCAACCTTACAAGCATTGCTTCAAGGTATTTTGCATTGAAAGATGAAATTTTAGAGCCTTCTTTGTTTCATATTATCATCGTATTTATCTCTGAAAGCAAAAGCTTTACACATTTGATACAGCTTGCAATGTGTTTGAGTAGTGTAGATCTTATACATCAGTAAAATAACCTCACCATTATTTTTTAAAATCAATCACAGAAGACACTGCAATTACAAATCCATGTTTTTAACATAAGGTACCACATGTTCAAAGTATTTCACAAGTAGTTTATAAAATTCCACTATAAAATCATCATGAATGAAAAGTTTTTCAGCTGAAACCTCTACAAGAATTTTAAAAAATGATGAGTAGCCCATATGCTATTCTGGAAGCAGATCCTCTCCTAGTTCTTCATCAGCAAAGTCATCTTCCTCTGTTCTTTTTCTTGCTGCTGTTTTTGGTCTTTCTGGTTGTGGGCCAAGTGGATCTGCATAGGAGGCATCTAAGGTTTAAATAAATACATGTGAAACAGTTACAAACTATTTTAGCTTTAGCTTGTTTTAAATATACAAAATCAAACACAAGATTAGGATTTAGCACTACACATCTGTGTCTTTGAAATGCAGTCCAGAAAGAGCATATGAACACTGAAGGAGAACAAAACACTGCATTCAGGAACTGAGGCAGGGCATGAGAGCAAAGTTCCTGAGGTCAACTGATAGAAGACCTTTTTTTTTTTTTAAATAAATTTCTCTTATTATACTACAGTAAGAAAAAAACCTTTGGAAATGTGCAAGGAACAGCAAGAGTGATGACTTGTTAAAGGAATGGCTTTTTAGGAAGTACCACATTCCACATGGATTTGGGTTTTTAAACCCGTCTGAAAATTCAGTCTTATTGAAGAACTTACGACTGCAGAACTGCAAGAACTCACTTAAAGGATGCAGCAGATATAGAAAGTACTATTAACATGGGCCACATTTCTTAACATTTACCATTACTTTATAGTAAGCTCTGAACAATGAAGCTAAAGCCTCATTTTCATGAGGAAAATGTTTCCCCAATTATCTAATTTCACATACTCTTCCAATAATTTATTTTTTTTCCTCTCTCCTTATTTCTCCTCTCTCTGAGGACCATGAAAATAAAAGAGATATAAGATATCCACTTGCCTATTTCTTTGCTGCTGCTACTTTCATAGGGTTCACTTGTTCCAGGCAGAGCTTTTAGTTTGGCACTCAGTCTTTCCCCCTTGGTACCACCACTATCTGGGGGGGGAAAAAAAAAAGGAAATAACATGCTGTTATGTTCTGTGAAACCATGATACAAGAACAACATCAATTCAGCTACTACTATCTGTCAAACTCGACTTGGATGAAACCATCCTTTCATGACAGATACAGTACTCATTTGTAATAGTGGTCTTTAAAACACAGTGGATACTGTGTCCACACGTGTGTGTTATGTTTTTTAAAAAACGTATACAGCCGTACTACTTTGGAGTAAACACACTAAAATATTTCTGCTTCAAATGCTGACATTTCAGTTGATTAAAAATTACAGTCACATTTTGGAGTTAAAATGAGCATGATAAATATAAACACTGTCACAATGTACACAGGACATTTCCTATGTTTGTGTGCTTACTAATACATCAGTGTGATCCACCTGCTCAATATTGTCAAGGTTAAATGCAACACTAAGTTTGCTTTTAATTAGAAGAGCATATTTGCCATGTGCTGTCTGCGTGGCAGGCAGGCACAGTTTGTGTGTACAGACCATCCTGGCCCTGCACCTCGCTGTAAACACTGCGCTGGCAGCTCAGTTTGCAGCAGGGCCCCAAGGAATGTGTCGGCTCCAAGGGCTGCCTCCTGCCCAGAAAACATCAGATTAACGTTCTCTTGCCACAGCAGTATTCCAAACACTTTAAATATTCTGTTCACCTCTGAATCTCTTTTTCGCATTCATGGCAAGCTTTCAATCTTATCTGCTACAACAAATCTTTATGCAATATTTTTTCTCCTAGGAGAAAACATTTTGTGTTTGATTTGGTCTATTTACAAGGCACGACGTACAGCCAAATAGAGACATGTTCATTTACAACACCAAACAATGTGGGTATTAAAAGTCTTCCATCTGTAAGGAGGAAAAATGGGTTTAATTCAGAAAACATTAATTACAAACTCTGGACTTGGCAACACATTTCCATTGTCTTATTTACTGTAAATGTTATTTTAATAGATATTGTTGTAATTAAAAGAAAAAAAACCAAAAAACACCCCCCAAACTTCCACAAATATGGCAAACCTTTATTTCTCTATAAATACTACTGCAGACTTCTGTTTGCTCAGCCCTAAATTGGAAGACAATGTCTCTGCTCCAAGAAAGATCTAATACATACAGTCACATGTCAAACAGTTAATAAGTTCACAAGACACAGATTACATGAAATTTCACAGCAAGGAAAATGTATTTTAATGTACACCCACTTCCCTAGGACCAATTCTCACTGACAGGTTTCATGAAAGAAGTGAATACTTAAAGGATTTGAAGAAATGGGAAGAAAACAATGGGTTTGCCTGGAGAGAAACTCAACCAAAGGGCTGTGAAACTACAAAAGGGCCTCCCCTTGACTTCAGTGGGCTCTGGACAGGCCCGTGCAACAAGGAGGTGAGAGCTGGGCTTCAAAGATGGTGTGGATGAAAATTTTTTGAGGAAGATACAAAATAATCAACGAGAAAAGAGCAGTATAGAAGTAGGCACAGTCTTGCATAATGGAAAACAAGTAATTTTTAAGATGATAAATGAAGTCGTAAGGAGCAGTAAAGAGATGCAAAGACAGGAACAATACAGCAAACTACACTAGAGGAAGACTGAACTAGTCAAAGAAACTCCACAGGTTTAATTGGTTGGTCCCAGAATGGAAGAACTAGATGTAATGAAAATAAAAGAGGAGGAAGATGGCATACCAAATGTTTTCAACTGTGAAGGAGGAAAACACACGGGTGCCAGTGATACTACCAGAGGAAGGTGAGAAGAGTTTATATTAACTGAAGGAAGGAAGAAAAGGATGTTAGACAAATTAACTGAGTGGGATCAACATGATACCCACTAGTTATCTACATATCTTACTGCCCTAAAAAAATACAGTTGAAAACAGAGGCTTCCTTGGACACTCTAGGACCCTTAAGTTTTATTAGGGCTACATCCAAGAAGGCAATGAGGCAGTTAAGTCCAAAATGTGAAGCCCTTTCATTTACTCTGAACCTGCCAAACTAGACCCACCTCACCAAAGCAAGGAGCACCCTGCCCTTTCTGCTCCATGTCGTATCCCTCTCCACATGCTGTCCAGCTGTAGCAGCCTATGCTGGAGCAGGTTCCTGGTACATTTAAAACCAACCTAATGAAACCCTTTTCCGAGGTAGATCAGCAAAGTAACACAGCTCACCTTACTTCTGTATGACCATTATATCTAGCAGGAATGAAGGGAAGGTTAACAACTCTTCTGGTTAGTTCTTCACATTTAGTTTAAATTAGGCTAATGTGCAAAACCACATCAAGTCTCTATGGGACTGCACTATGCTCTGAGCATACCTAAAAATGTGGAAGAGGAGCACCTTTCATTTTAAAGTGCATCCAGAAGAAAGTAAGAGGTGCTTGACACCATCTGCATTACATGGAGATGTCAGACAGCAGCTCAGAAGTGAGCGGTCTGGCTTCAATGCTTTCCTTCACCTGAGGGAGCTCAAATCCACAGCTCCAGCTTTTCAGAACGTCCTAGCTGTTGAGCCATTTGGGGTAAGCTGTTCTTGACACTCTGCCATGGGATAGAGGATTTGGCTGCCAATATGGCAGCTATTAAAAATTCTGTTGACACATAACATGATCTGCCAGAAGTCTAAATCTCATCTCGAAATTACTTTTTGTAGTTCTGTTTGTAGACGAATCATCTGCATGTTTTTATTCAGTATATATTCACACATAATTTGGCAATGTTAAGGAATATAAGCTTGCAGTGTAGACTTCAGGATTTTGGTATCCTACAGTGAAGAGAACTTCAGGGAAGGAGTTGTTTTTTAAAGCATTTTATCACAGACGCAAACTTCTGGGAAGCAAGTTTTACAATTCCTACTCACCATTTCCTGCTGCTCTCATCCCATCTAGGAAAATGATTTTATATACATTTATATACATTTTGAATTATGGGAATGAAACTAATTTTCACTAAAGCAATACACAGAAGAAAACAAAGCTAACATTGGGACAAAGGACAATAATAAAAACTCTGGCTGAAAAGCTTTATTTGTAGTTTTTCTCTACTAAGAGCACAGCTTTGCATATTAGTATCTGATTGTACCCAAAATCAGAGAACTACAGGTAGATATATCTGAATCTGCAAATTAATTCTCTCTGTATTAGTTTCAACTGTACACAAACACCTGCTCCTGATTCAAGGCAGCTTTTGAATAATGGAAGACCACTGCTAAACTAAATTGCTCTCTGTATCTCAGGAAACCTTCACTGCAATGAATACCCACTCCTTATTTATTAATTTATTGGGCTTTTATTAAATAAGTTATTACTGTAGTTCACGTGGAGGCCAGCCCCACTGTACTCACTTTGGGGTGACAATGGGGACACATCTACATAAACTGACCGCAGGAACATGGTTCCAGATTTCAGTTGAAAAAGCAACAAGAACTGATTAGGCAGAGCTGGTCAATATATTTTAAATATCTGATTTATAAATACATTTACTCTGTAAAATGATTATACTTGAGACTTGGATTATCATGCTGACATTACCTTCCCCTCACAGTCTGTGTTCAACAGCCTTAACTAAGGACTATGCGTACAAAGACATAAATAACACAGTCTGCATGCTGATATCTTTTACAGTGCATTCCTTCCTCTCATCTGTTTAAAAGTCATGCACATAATATTATATTTAGGATATTTAGATTATTCTATTAGAATTGTTTCATTCATTTAGATTTGTTCAGTGTTTTACAAAAACTAATTTGAACTAATTCCTTCACAGAGAATTTGGACAGGAATAAAAAAGAATCAAAATATAAAACCTAATTATAAAAAATGGCTAATTTTATATGGCAGAACAATGAATAATGCAACATACTGCAAAAGTAATCCTGTTTGGTAATAGTCCTATTTTAAGCAGTGATTTCTAGCTAACAAGATTCTCAAACTTTTCATCTGTTTCTGTACTTCCTATGTCACATGATACCTGTGTGTACTTCAACCCATAAAATCCATGGTATTTGTATGTATTTTTTAAAGGAATCTAACTAGTTGCAATTACAGTGATGAGACTACTGCATTGGAAATTCCTCCAGTATCACAAAGGACGTAAATTAGAATTTTTAGTACTATTTTACTCATCAAGAAAAGACATCAAAGGGTAAGATTGTTTGGTAATCTACCACCTCGGTAAAATGTTTATGTAACAAAGAGCACAGTGGGCTAATGCTCCACTAAATCCAGAATGTGTTTTAAGTGCACCTCTCTGTATCTTTCATATTTGGGATGAAGACACCATCTTTGGAGAAGAATGGGCATTGGTTTGACCAAAGAGAAGAGTAAGTTCAGTGTAGAAGGCAGACTGTTATATTAAAACTGTGAAAGAGCATTGGAAGTAGATGCAATTTGTAACTTCATTGCTGTTCATTTTGATTTGAAATTCTGTTGAATAAAATTGTTTGTGGTGTGTCAGTTGAGCTAATTCCTTAGATGAGTTCAGAGCACAAAACAGATTAAGATAGTCTCTTCATTTCAACAGATTTTCCCTTCTCCATTAATTAAGAAAACTTTTTTCTATTTTTCACACACAGACAATGGAACCATCCCACAATGACTTGTAATTAATGAGGCATCAACAGGCACACAAAGCCTAGAAAATATAAATTATTGTGATGTCCTGGCTGCAGGGTAACAAGAAAACCTCTTGTCCCCATCACAGTCAGGATTATTTGGAATGCCTACTGCTCTAACATCTAAAACAAACTTCCATAATATAAAAGGACATCCCTATGGGATGGTAAAGGGTGTTTGAATACGGGAAATTTTTGGCCATGGCCAAACTGACACAGTCACCAGTGAAATGAAAAAGGGAAAAGACACCTAAATTATTCCCATGTGGTTTATTTTCCTAATTCATCCTGACAGGCTTAGGTAACAAGGAGAATGCAAAGTAGTCAGCCTTTCATCTTCGGAATTCAACACTGCTTCTTTGGGCTCCTGTCCGAGACTGCATGGCTCCTCTCATCCAGCACAAAACTCCCCATTCAGAGAGCCGGGCAAATGCAGAGACCAAGTAAACACTGCCATGGGAATGGATTCCTTAACGTCATACTTTGCCTTATCTACATATATAAAGGCATTATGCTATTAAACAGGTAAAATCTCTTATGGTAGTAAAAACCACAGTGCACCAACTCCTAAGTTCTGGATGTTACAACCATATATCTGCAAAACACAAAGAAGTGAGTATGAAAACAAGAAAAGATTATTGGAAAGAAAATTTTTGAGAAATGCCTAAACTCCCCTGCACTGTTAGCTCCCTTCAAGGTTTTGTGGTGTTGTGGTTTTGGTTTTTACTTTCTCCTTTCTTAAATTAAAAAAAGTCATTTTAATAGGCCTGTATCAATGTAATTTGCTTCCAACCTAACTCAAGTAAAATTGAAAACCATAAATCCGGTAATTGTGGGGAGAAGAAAATTCCACTTTTTATAGTGACAAATGTGTTCAATTTTGGGTAGGAATTTTATCTTTCTCACAAGACAAGAGCAGACCTTAACTGACATTGACATAGATGTCAGTTTCCTTGGCCTCTCTGTTTCCGTTCTGTCTCCCATTCATGCACACACCAATCATATTGCTGAAACTGTGCTTTGGTGCATCTCATACACCTTCTGTTTTAATTCATATTGGCAAAGTACTGGATGCCCTATGAAGTACAAACCTTGCTGGCTTAGTTCTCTTTCTTCTTAGCTTCCTCTTTAAAAGCAATTTTAGATCATATTTCCTAAAACAAGGAAACCTGAATTATTAATACTCTTAAAATAAATAACTATGTAGAGACAAAATACTTGGGGGGGAAAAATCTGTTGGGAATACTGGCAAGTATGGGGACAGTGAGCTGGTAAGAGGAAAGAAAGAAAACAGGCATCAGACCTAAAATACTTGGAATGCATACCGACTTCAGTTAGCTAGTAAGTATTTTAATTTAGCTTGTAAGTACTAAACTAAGGAGGACTCCATGCTTCGCTGGGTTCAGCAATGATGGCAAATCCTTCACACAGTGTAGGAAAATGATGCCTTTTGGTCTTGGCAACACCACTGGAAAAGACTAACGTTAAAATGCATACAAATGTTTCTTTTTTTTTTTTCCTTTTGAAGTCATTAATTTATCAAAAGCATACTAATATTATGAAATAAAATAACCCATGTTTATATTCCATATCTGTCTTCACACAGGCCATGTACAGGAATTTATTAAATTGCAAATTACAGCTCATAACCCAGGAAAATAATGCCAAGCATTGGACAAAATAAAATGTTTCGGCGTTCAGGTTTCTCTTAGTCATTGTCAGTACAATGTGGACAAACATAGTCCTTAACATCTGATGCTGTGAGTGTCCAGTTTCTTCACTGATAAGTCAACATCACCAGTTAAAATGTGCCCAGCGCCTTTGACTCATTCTAAAAATACATATAAGTAGCACAGCTCACCACAACTTTTAATTAAGAATCCCAGCAGGAAGTTAACTCTAGGCTCACTACAGGACCTTCTTTGTACCTCTGCTTGTTTGCCGAGTAATTTCCAGAAAGGCTGGATCTTTGGCACTGAATTTGTATAATGGAGACTTCTCAAACATACTCTTACACAGACTTGTTCTCAAATTCTGTTTTTTTCCACTCTGTCATACATTTGACACAGTATCTTGAGCAACAATCTCAGAATTACTGATAGGGCAAATTTTAGGTCAACTCTGATCCTGCTTAACCTCTCAACCTCTTTCTTATTCTTTTAAAATAAAAAAAAAAAAAAAGGAGAAAGAAGACAACTTTCCATAGATACTTCTGTCTTTGAAAGAAATACTGACATACTTGTAGGTTGGGGGATTAATGTTGTCTTAGCATCCTTTCAGCATGAGCCTTATTAATATCTTCTTTTGCTAAATTACTGAGTCACTCCCTCCTGAGTCTTTCCACTAATGAGGGAGGGGATAAATACAAAGCAGAGCTGGAAGAGACCTTTTGTGCTATTTGCCTATACATCTGATGTAAAGTTTTGCACATCTGTAAATACCCTTGCCTGCTACCAATGCTGCTCTTCATTTCTATTTATTACATGCCAAAGTGGATTCCACTTTATGACAGAAAACAGGGACCAATGCTGTCTCACGCTGCTGTTTTGCTGGCACCTCAGGCTGGCTGCCTGATCATAGGGTTTACGTAACAAAGGAGAGCCCAGAAACATTTCTATCCCTCTCTGTTACTTAAATAAAGAATTACTTTGGCCTGAGGCCCAGAACAGGTAAAATTTAATCCTAGGTGAATGGTTGTTTCTTCCACACATCAAGAAATTATTTAAAAGCTTCTCTAGTGAAACTACTGAGCTGAAAAAGGAATGAGATCTCTCTCAAGCCCCTAACACTCACTCTTAACCCATAAAGAATCCAGGAAAGCAGTTTTCATAAATGTAACAGCATTCTAAGGTCATCTTCAGATTACATTACCAATTGCCATGGCCTTTCATGACCCTATAGAATTTGGTGAAGGTAGGAAAATATCTGCTAAGTAGGTGGAAAAATAAAATTACCAAAAAAAAATCATAAATTATTTCTCTGTAAAAGGAAGGGAAGAGAGGCAAGAATTTATAGGGGATATCTTCTAATGAGACCCATTGATATCAAGATAAACCAAAAGCAGAATACAAAGAAACCATTTCCTTTTTGGGTCAAAATATGGATTTTTTTTTCTAGGTGGCTGAAGTAGCCTGAAGTCTGCTAGTTTCCTTAGACCAGCAGTGGGGGACTGTTAGGTTTACATTACTAATTTCATGGATTTAATAATGGGAGGGAAAAATCATTAGCTCTGCAATATGCAGGCCACCTAGCACAGAAAAGACAAAACAGGGCACTTTCCTGACTTACATTGCAAGACTTTTCTATTTATGGAAATCAGCACTGTGAATCTGTAGAAGCAGAGAGACTGAGTAGTCAGAGAGGAAGCTTTCTTCTAGGGAAGACTCCAGAACTTCAGTTCTGCTATACAGAGAAAAGGGGAAGGATGAGCTCAAAGATAGTTAAAGGTACGTTATCCTTGTTACAGAGTTGGCTGCACAGAACAATCTGCTGAACTTGCAACAAACACCTAATACAGTAGATTACATGGTGGGCAAAAAATTCCCTTTCCTTCATGTTAAATAAAGAAACAATCAATTCCTACTTTCTGTGGCTTATGTGTTCCATTGTATTATAATAAATGATTCCTTATAGTAAATATTCCAAAGTTAAAAATGTTCAAATACCAAGTTAATGGGATAAAAACATTCAAGTCCACAGAACTGAAAACAATCATAAATTTAGCTTTAGGAATACACTAAGATCCCTATATAAACCACAAATGTTAGACCAAATCCATGCTAGTGTACCATTTGTGATTTCATACAGCGATGAGAAAATCAGAAAGTATGAAACAAAATTTGTGAAGTACTTATATATTACTGAGCGCGTATTTGTGTGCATTTCAGAATGAAAGAAGGCTTTAAAAACACTTTCAGAAAATCTGTTTTCTTCAGGATCCTGTCAAAACTGATACTTAAGCAGAGGCATTGACTACTTACCACCACTTCCTTCTTTGCGGCTACGTGCACTGCCATCTCTGCCAGATTTAGTGCGCTGCAGAACAGTGGAAAAAGTTTGAAAAGAACAGAACAAAAAAACCCATTTAGTAATATATATTAGAGATAATTATTGAAAGTTCAACTCAGCTTATTAATAAAACAGTAGGAGAATGTTAAACTAGACTTACTATACTGTAACTACTAAAGTTTGGTTTTCCACACACAAAATTGTCCTTAAAAATCACGGTTAAATCCAACATTCATATAAAACAAGAGTTCTGTGAATTCAAAGAGAATATCTCAATAACTTATTTTTCTGGAGATAAAATTTATACAAGAAATGTGCATAAAAATAGTTCAGATGTTCCTTTGTAAAATACAGCTGAAAAAACAGGCAACAGACCCCTCCTTGCATGAGTTCAAAGTAGCCTCTGCCTATTAACATCTTGTAAATCCCACAAGCATTTTATTATTGTAAAGACTCAAAAGGGAGAAGTGGGGGAATCTATAAAAAGAACTATTCACCCTATGGATCTTAGATTTTGAATTTTTGGCACAGAACTGTATTTCACAGCAAAATTTAATTTGCTGTTGAGTGTTAAATGCAAGATAAAGGTGAAGGTAAATACTTTAAAAGCTATGTTTAAAAAGTCAGCTCTCCTGTGCAGGGGAAGGTACCATAAACATCTTCCAGCTGTGTTTTTTTGAGTGTTATTTGAAAACTTTAACGGTTTATCAAAGCAATACCTTTGTATGACATGGCAGACTTAGCTCTTCTGGCAAAACACCGAATTTCTTATGCATACATCTTGTCAATTATAAGAAGGAACACCTCAGTGAGGGACTTTGATATGTAGGTACAAAAACTTGATGTTTAAAGCACTCAGGTATTAGTAAAGTATCTCTGCATCTTATTTCAAAATATGAATTCAGGATCTGATTAAAACACACATCGTATCTTCAGGTCAATTACTGTAACTTCTTCACTCATTTTTCACCAGAAAAATATCATAAAGTCTGGCAGAGTTGGAATGATACCAAAGAAGTGAAAGAACTTTCAAGATTCATGCCAACAGAAGAAGGAAGAACGCTTAAATCAAAACCCACAGGAGTCAGACAGGAAAGCATTGAGCCTAGTGTGAAACCAGGACTGGTCTTGGAGCAATTCAGTCTGGGACCAGAATTTCTCACACTTTTTTATTTGTTTTGGGAAATCTTCAAGTCTAAAATATGTTCTCTGAATTTTGGATTAAATATCCTTTTCACAGTCCAGTGAAGCAGCATATATCAATCCTTCAGGAAGCCTGTCCAGACTCTCCAACTGCTGAATGATTGACAGCAAGACTAATAGCAAAAGCTCAGCCTCTGTCTGCCCAAGGGAAGCTGTCCCTACGTGATAGTGCCCTCTTGGCATTTACATCCTACAATTTTCCTCACAAAATATTACATAAGAACTACAGCTTAAACATATGATGAACTCGTGTAGAATTCCAAGTGAGTAGTTTGTAAGTAATCCCCACACTAAAAGCAGACATTCAAAACAGGTTTCCACCCTAAAAATGCCTATTTCTCCCACGACTGCAAAAGACATTTAGGATGGTTAGCCAGATGTGGATGCCTGAAGGTAAAGGCAGTAAGGCCCCTGCAGCATTTGCACCTCTCATCACTGCTTCTCACCACGCCCCATCAGCCCCTGTTCTCAGCCATTAAGCTCACGTAAGGGAAATAAATAGTAACGTGTGTCCACAGCAGCCAAGGAGGCTCTGTGAACCTTTACACTATTACCTGTCTTTTTTAGAGTGAAACATGAAAAAGGAAGACTAACAAAACAAAACAAAAACACACAACAACCCCAACACCCTTCCCCTCTCAGACACTCCAGCATATGAAGATTGCAGTAAAAAGTGAATGCTGTGAGAAGCAGGGAGAAAAATTGCTACAGGGAATGAACTCCACAGATGTTCCTAGATTCTTGGCTGGAAGTATTTAACAACTTGTCCATACTTGAGAGCTGAGGGAAATAAGTACTCCAGAATACTTATTTTGGTATAAAGTCCATGAGAATAAATTTATTTTGAAAAAACAATACCAAAATAGAAAATTTTGATAAACTTCAACAGGAAGACAAAGTCTGTGTGCAGACTGTGAAATGCAGGTATACTACACTAGCATGTGACCTATTTTGTCTTTACTGGGTTCAATTGAGAAGTCAAGGATTAGTCTAAAATTGGGAGCAAGAACTGAACAGTATATGGTACTGCTAACTGAAACCACTATTCCTATTGGAAACTTAGGTGGCGAAATATTAAAATCTGGTAATTTTAGAACTTGAAAGTATAGTTTATGACTCTATGGTCGTGGATGACAGAAGGAACTTCTTAGGAAAAAAAAAACCCTAGTAATTTCCAAAGCCAGATGGTAAGGAGAAGACTAAAAAACCACACACACACACATCCCCAACCAAGAAGCAAACAAAAAAACCTTCCCAAACACAAAACCAGGGGATGGGAACCCAGATGTAACATCAAAAGCAAAAAAAGGAACTGCAGGGCTATTATTTGCAAGACAGAACTGATGTAGAGGTTGTCACAGAAAGATACTCCACTACTAATGCACGACAGCCGCATACTAAATCGCAGCATCCCCTGTAACATCTTTTCTTAGTCTTTGCTCCTTTAACTACAACAGTGTTCATTTTAAACAAAACTGTGTCAGTGGGTTCCTTGGGAGCAGAAGAAGTTGTTCCTTTCCTTTGGTAGGAAGTTGGAAAGTTTTCAGAGCGTGGCAGAGGAGAAAGCCAGAAGAAGGAGATGGGAGCATGTCCTGCCAAGACAACGAGATGCAAGAAGGAGTAGAAAGCAACTCATCAGACTTCAGAGTTTTGCTGACACTTAGAGCTTAGTCAGGCTGGAAACACTGGTCTGTCTGCAGGAATGAAGTTGACAGAACTGACAAGAAACCTGTTTTATTCTTATTATTGGCGGTGGTTTTGAGGGGGCACAAAGGCAAGAGAAGTGTTTGTCTGGGGTTTGTTTGTGTTTTTCAAACCTGCTGCATTTCATTTTTAACTGCTTAAATGAAAGCTGCTTAAATGGTTTAGTTTAAATTACAATACAATACAATTATTCAAAAGGCTGAATTAAAAATTTTTTTTCTTTTCTGGGTAACACACTAGAGGAAATATTCAGGCCGATCTACCGCAAAGCTTTGGCTAATTAAAACTGCCATCATAGACACCTTATGTGGTGTAGACAGATCTGTTCTATGAACCCTCTACTCTCTTCTCCTGAGATCTCACCTGGAGTAGTGTGTCTAGTTTGAGGCATCCAATGTAAGGACATGGACGTGTTGGAGAGGACCCAGAGGAAGGCCATGAAAATGAAAAGTGATCTGGAGCACCTCTCCAGTGAAGACAGGCTGAGAGAGTTGAAGATGTTCAGCCTGGAGAAGAGAAGACTCTGGGGAAATATTGTGGCCTTTCAGTACTTAAAGGGGTCTTACAAGAAAGATGGGGACAGACTTTTTGCAAAGGCCTGTGGTGATACGACAACGAGTAATGGTTTTAAACTGAGAAAGGGTAGAGAAGGAGAAAAAAATATGACAAGGATGGTGGGACACTGGAACATACGACAACGAGTAATGGTTTTAAACTGAGAAAGGGTAGAGAAGGAGAAAAAAATATGACAAGGATGGTGGGACACTGGAACAGGCTGCCCAGAGAAGCTGTGGATGCCCATTCCTGGAAATGTTCAAAGTCAGGTTCGATGGGGCTTTGAGCAACCTGCTCACAGCTGTCCCTGCCCACAGCAGGGGTTTGAAACTACATGACCTTTAAATGTTCCTTCCAACCTAAACCATTCTGTGATCCTGCTTTGCAAGGTCAGTGTTGGGACAGGACAGAGTTGACAGGCTCTTAAACAGGAATACTGAAATGCAAGACACAGAGTGAGCTTTCCATGTCGTGGCTGAATTATGATCACTATTGAAGCCTGAACAGTCTAAACCAACTATGCAATAATTTGTGCTACCATGAGTCTGTGTTGGATTCCACTGATAATTCTGCCATTCAGGTATGACTTAATGAATTCCCTTAACACAATGAAGGCAGAATGAAAAAAACCTGTTACTAAATTCTCTGTTACTAAAATCTTAAGTTACTTAGATGGTTTAAATTTAAATACTCTATCAGTAGCTTTTTCCTCACCAGGAAATACAGAAATCTGTTTGGGAATGCTCCCACTTCCCATATGCAGTAAACAGAAAGAGATATGACAATTTTTTAAATTGCATTCAAATATTACATTTCTTAAAGAAAAAAAGATGTTCTCTTTAAAGTCCTTGACATTTGTCCTTGACATAATTAACACCTTCAGTGCAAAAAAAAAAGGCCAGCCATTACATGCAAGGAAATAGCCTTTTCATCTCCAGGGACCTCTCTCTCTCTTATTAGCTATAAAATAATCCAGTTTTAACTGGATTTATTGGTGAGCTTTCTCAAGTAAAGTACTGAGGCTTGAAAGTTACTGCAATGAACTATGTACTATCACTGACATTGAACTGATTAGAAACCAAGCAAAGCCTGTTTAACATATTGCAGTGAATCTCTTAATCATGAATTTTGCAGAATAGGAACATTATACCTGGTCATGTGTTTTGCTTACTGATACAGTTATGGGGAGACATGGAAGAATATTAATCCCACTACAGCTGTGGACTGCTTTCTTTTGTCCACTTCCCCAAGTGCTTTAAATTTTATATTTGCTGAAAAACCCAATCAGTACACTTCAGCTAGCCCCTCAAAGTAAGGTTGTAGTGTGAAGTTGGAATCCTTCACTCAGTGTTCCCCCTTGTGAGTTTCATTTTTAAAATGTCCTAGTGTTCATGTGCATACTCAGACTCCCCGAAACTTAAGCAGAATTAGCTACGGATGCATGTGCACATAATCTGGCATCAAAAGGAACCAAGAAGTGTTACTAAGAGCAGAGTAAATTAGTTAAGACTTAATGTATCCTAATGTGACTATGTAGCTTTGAAGCAATTCTCTGGATAGACAAAGCAAGCTTGAATACTTTGCAGCTCAACAGGATGGATAATGCTTTTCAAAAAAGCATCTGTTTTTAATTTTAAAATCTCAGTTTATCACCAGAATAGCAAGAAAACAATGCACGAGTGCACACATACACACACAAACATGAGCTCACTCTTCTGAACAGAACACAAGTTATGATCTCATACCTCTCACAGCCTGTTTTACTTTTCTGTGGAATTTTTTTTTCAGTTTAAAAATTGGCACTCACATGAATAGTTTACTTCTACCAATATAATATGTCAATGCTGCAGTTTTGTATATAACAAAAAAGGAGATCTTCTACATGGACTAATTCTTAGGCTTCCCATCTCTCCCTATAGTTGCATTATTACTTGGCTCATAAATACACTAAAGTATTAAATAAAATCTGGCAAGTAAGTAGGAAAGACGGCATTCCAGAGACATTGAATTATGTGAGTGGCTCCGGCATTCCCATCACGTCCACATAGTCCATCTTTCACTAGCATTTAAAAATCACAGAAAATCTGGTGCTCAGAAACTATTCAGACAGATGTAAGACTGATCAGTAATGTAAAACTAAACCCACCGAAACACAAGCCTCTGTAAACCAGGAAGTTAACAACACATTTTATCTTGAAGTACCATAAACACTATTTTAGCTTCATCTATGCCTGTGGCAATACTGTATATAGCGATACACAGAGAAACTAACTTACCTGCTCTCTTATTTCTTTTAATTTTTCTGCTTTCTTGAGCTTTGTTATATATTCCTGGACTTCTTTCAGCCCCATGTCTGTGCAGAGACGCACTAAAAATCGGAGGCCTAATTGGAAAGCAAAGCATTGTTAAAAAAAGATTGACAAGCAGATCAAACTACAAGTGCACCCTGACAGAACTGGACATGCAGAACGGCAAACAGTGCAAATAACTGCAGACAAGTCAACTCCAGTCCAGTATCACTATACAAGTTGTGATATTTTTCAAGTAATTCAACATCTCTGTATCTGTATCCATGGCCAGTACAAATACCACTGCTATGTGTGGAAGGCACAAGGCATACAAACTCATTTGGCTCAGAAGTCTGGACATTTGCAAAATATTTTGGAAGCTGGAAAGCATAGTAATTATACTAAGATATTACTGAGGAGCTGGTATCAAGATAATTCAGTTGAAAGCAATTTTGCAAATGCCAAGTGAATCAAAATGGTTTTTTTTTCTCTAGCTGTGGTTGACTTTTTAAAGAGTAATATTTATAGAATTAAAAAACCCCAACAAAGCTGACATGAAAATCAACTGTAACTGTACGACTGAACCAAAAGAACCCCTAAAAACATTCTCCTGAGACACTCTACCAAATTCTGAAAACATTGTTGGTATTGCTACGTGTTTGTCAACATTCCTTTCAAAGAACTGAAGCAGAAACAAGCAGGACATGATCCATTGTCTCCAGATTGCTTTCACAAACATGGTATTTCATTTGTGCTAACTTAGTTCTCTGCTGGTTTAGGAAGCCCGTGGTCAGGCAGGGATGAGGGAAGAACCACTGTTTCAGCAGCAGAAAACTTAAACCAGTTAAATTGTCTTGCCTAACTCCTGCCTCCATTTGTGAAACTTGTAGAAACTACAGTCAGAAACATTTTTGCATTCTAAACAGTTTACTAAATGCCCCTCTGAAATACGTATGACCAACAGGAACATGATATTTTGTTTATAACTTTGAGGAGTTACAGCGCTGACTTTCACTTGTACAAAAGAGCTGTGTGATTCCTCTTTTAAAAGGCAATATATTTGTTAAAGCAGAACGATACAATTTTAAAATAAAATACAATGAATGTTCTTCCCACACTGCATCTGAAAGCACAGACTTGTTGGCGACAACCTTGTATTTTGGAATTTGTGAGACACTGTGTGGGATGGAGGAGAATGTTTACACAACCACTGACAACCCTTATTTTCTACAGGGCTTTTTTATTTAGAATACAGGTGTGACTGATTTTGCAAAATGTCTTACTCTTCAAAGTTATGTTTCCCATAGTTTAGTTTGAAATCCTTTATGGATTTTCCAGACACTGGTTGACCAACCGTAGTTAAAAACCCAGCAACAAAATCTCACCCTCTACATGTTTTTGGAAACCCTGATTTCAGTAAAACTTAGCAATAAGATTTTGCCGTATCTACAAATTTACAGCAGAAATGTCAACTAGCAGGAACTAGAAGTACAAATACATATATTTTTTTCATAAGATTAAATAAGTAACACAGTTATAAAATTTAAGATGTATGTACGAGAAAGAACTCATCCAACGCAACTCAGTTAAAGTTTATTTTCATTGCTCTTCTTCAGCATTACCCTCCTATTTCTTAAATCACCCTTCAGTGCTGTCACAGAAAACATGCAGCATTAGCATGAATAAAAATGTTAGTTAATGGAAGTATTTTCATATGAAAAATACATCCTATGATTACTAACACACCTATTCAATGTAACAAAGTTTCCTTTGATAGTTACACCACTGAATGAAACAACTTACATTCAACATTCTCTGGGAATTTTCTGTGAATGACTTTGTATTTCTCCAGAGCTTTCTGGTAGTTACCTGCAAACAAAACAAACATCTCCTATCCACATATTCAAACAAAAAAGAATCTTTGATGAGAAATTGGACAACTTTAACATCAATTCATCTTTTTACTTACACGATTTAATATTGTAGGTCCAAATTTGATACGACCAAACATAACATTCTTTATTAAATCATAGTAAAAATTAAGAGCATCTGAAAACAGTCCAAATTACTCTTTAAATAGAATTAACAGAATTAATAAGGAGGAGTTTCCTGAGTTTTGCTCTTTTTTGACCTTCCTCCATGACACCATTGTTCTACAACTACTAGAGGCGCTGTATCAGCCTAACAGGACTTATCTGAGACTGCAAATGTATGGATTGGTCAAACGGAAATATCTAAGAGCTGATCTCAGCATGTCCTTCCTCCCATCAAAATACAAACTGTGTGGCTCTCCTTTCCTGGATCTGGTAGTGAAGCAATTATTCCTGAAGACTTTTGCCTTCAATTTTGACTCAGACTGATTGAAAGGACTGATTGACCCTTATGTTAGAAACAACATACCCATAAAATACTTGACAAAAAAGTTTGTTGAGACCTGTTAACATGATAAGCTGGGAATTTTACCAATAAATTATAAACAATCTAAAAAGCAGCCAAACCCACTGCGTTTCTTTGACGGGAAAACAGTTTATGTGTCTAGTTTTAGGTGGTATTGATTGTTCTTAAGTCACTGACTCCCCTAGGTCCTGTTTCTTTTCTCACTGTTGTATTAAATAACTGAGCTGAGTGAGAAAATGCTCTTATTTGTTATGAAAGACTGCACCTCAAAGTTCTAAAGAAGCATAAAGAAGAGTGACAAAATGGAACAGCAAGAAAGAAGAGTATCATTTACATTACCAAGTATCTTGAATGTATTTTAGACGGTGAAAAAAACCAAAAAACATTAATCTCTTTTCATTTTGCTTATCAGTGTACTATCTTCCTGGTTGGAAAATACGGCACATTAACACTGTTTTGTTTGTGTAACACAAATACTATTTTAGTATCAAACAATTATACCTGCTGTTGACAAAGAAAGGGACTTAAGCAACTTGAAAAACAAACTATTTATGTTAGATTGGTTGGTAGTATAATTACATTTAAAAGCCCTTCTATCAGATCATTTATGCTGTACTATTTATTTTATTGAAAAGCATAAGGAATGTTTCATGCTTAAGACAGTGCAGGCACACTCCCTGGACTTAAAAGAAACTTCATGTTTTATAACATATACAGAGAAAATTTGTATCAAACTAACACGTAAGTGAATGTTCACACAAACTTTAGAACCAACAGTCACATCAGTCAGAAAAGATCAAAAGAAGAAAAAAATCAAAACATCAATCAAAACAAAACAAATCACAGAATCATGGAATGATTTCAGTTGGAAGGGACTTTTGAAGATCGAGTTTCAACACCCCTGCCATGGGCATGGACACCTTCCACTAGACCAGGCTGTTCCAAGTCCCATCCAGCCTGGCCTTGAACACCTCCAGGCATGAGGCATCCACAGCTTCTCTGGGCAACCTGTTCCAGTGCCTCACCATGCTCACAATAAAGATTTTCTCCCTTATGCCCAGCGTAAATCTACCCTTTTTCAGTTTCAAACCATTTCTCTGTGACCTGGAACTGCAGACACCAGTCTGTCTCCATCTTTCCTATAAACCACTTTCATTACTCTCCAGCCTGAACAACCCTGATGAATGACAAAAAAAATGTTACAAATCTGACAGCAGTTACAAAAAAGTTACAGAACTTACCACTTCTCCTGTAGCAACTGGCAACCATCAGCTGCCACTTCACTTGTGTTGGCCTGCATATAAATAAAAAAAAATCATGCACACTGCCAAACAATGAATGAGCAAAATAATCTGCATAGCACTGGTAAAGACCTACTATTTAACTAC
The DNA here is from genome assembly GCA_013397975.1 of Machaerirhynchus nigripectus. Lineage (NCBI taxonomy): Eukaryota > Metazoa > Chordata > Aves > Passeriformes > Dicruridae > Machaerirhynchus > Machaerirhynchus nigripectus. Next base: position 541,715 of record VZRQ01001388.1, read on the forward strand.
TAATACATTTTTCATCTAGCATGTTGCCTTCCTAGAAAGAATGTAGCCTGCTCAGCTCACACACAATTTACCACTGGATCATGCACCTGTTTCCAGGACTCGATGTCACTCATTTTCAGTTCCATGTTAAGAGATTTTCTCGGGCTCCTGATTCTGTGCCCAGACACAATTAGTAGACCTCACATGTGAACCACTAATCTTTGTCAGAGATACAGAACCATGCCATGGGGGAGGAACAAAATGCTAAATTGTATTCAGAGGAGGTCCCACCACTGGGGTTCCACACATGCCCAAGGGACTCCTGCCAGGAAGCACAGTCCCCACTTACAGCTTTGAACTCTGGCTTCTCCTCTGTGCTATCACCTCCATGCCCTAGCTGCTCCCTGTCCTTCTCTTTTTAACACATAATGGTGACATTATGGTCAGACAAAATATTGAGATGCTTGAGCATGTACAATAAAACTGTTGGACTCTTTCCTCATTTTTTACCAAGATAGTATGAAAATTAGGCAATTTTCATATTAACAGTATAAGGATCCTCTAACAGCAGTTTCCACGTGTGGCTTACAATTGAATAGTAGCATATCCAAAAGGTACTGTATAGTAACATTTTCAGAATAGTTCTGTATTTATCCTCTTCAGTTTTTCTCTCTAATCATAGCACAGGCCATTTTAAACGCTAAGCAATCTGCCTGCCTGGTAGTTGCCAAGCAAGTTCATGAAATACAGATATTGCACCTTTTCAGTTTCAGCTGAATGTGTCTCCTGCAAACAAAGGCAGCCAACCACATGCCATAATAGAATTTATTACACAGTTCAGTATAAAAATTCTAGAGAGAATAAACTGTCAGCAGAAAGTACTAACTGCACTAACTCCTTTTATTAATGATAGACTTGAGCATGCTAGTAAAAATAAAATAATGAAAAACTGTTTCCCAATTCATTGTCTAACATTATCCTAGAATGCAATTTAAAAAGTAGTTATTGTGATTGAGACACTGAATGCACTAAGCAAAAAAAGTTAAACTAAAAAATGCTGTTAAAATAAAGATATAATTTTAAAATGCAACTTTATTTAAAGTTAGTAGCTATTTATATTTACATTCATATTTACCAACCAGCATATCTAGTCTCTTTTTAATACCAAAAAACCAGCAAAATATTTATGCTTTGTTATCTACTATTAAAAGTCTCTTCCCACAGAGAAATATTTTTGGTATTACAGACAGATTACAATTACAAGTAATACTGAAGAATGTAATATGCCAATTCTTCATAAGTACTTTACAATCCACATGCTTCATGCATGGAGACAGTGTGACATGTAGCACAAAATATTTAAATCTTTGCCAAAACAAGATTGTGAAATAATTCTTTTTAGTCTCAGCTGTTTCTTTCCAAATGTTCTAAGAAGGCCGTGAATGCCAGCATATGCAATCTCAGAGCTTGACTAAAATATGATTTTTTTAAGGTGGCCAGTATTTGTAGAGAAAAGAATACTGGCAAACCTGTGAACTGTGGTTTCTGTCAACTCTCTCCTGTGTATTTTTGTCTAATCTTCTTCTCGTTTTCTTTATAAATATACTACCATTTGGGTGAAGTCTATTTTTTGGTGGCTTTTTTTTTTTTTTGGTTTTTTTTTAAAACTTTAATTAAAGCTTAGATTTTCTCATCTGTAATTAATGTCTACTCTAACCCAAGCATCTCAAAGCTAGAATTAGGATTTTTACTGAACTTTTTACAACCTATTTGCAGTATGATTTTTCCTCTAATTATACTGTACAAATTTTTTGTTCACATGCTGTCTTGTACATATATGTCATTTAGATTCACAGAACAAAAATAACGTCAAATTTTATATCATCACAAGACAAGCAGTAACAGAGTTTTGCTTAGTCTAATTTTTCATAGGTTTCCTAAAACAAAAAATAAAGAAATTCCCACTTGTTGGGAGTGAATTTTAGTTGGTCTATTAACACAAAATTCTTCATGAACCTATAGACAAATATTTGTTTCCACATAAAAAGACTGTATGCATGTATTTTTGGAATTTTGTTTGAACTCTGGATTACAAATTCAAATTTGACCAAATTTTATTTATTAACCATTCTCTAGTAAGGTCGCTTTGTGAACTAAAATAAAGTATATTGCCTATATACTTTCTTAAGCACATCGTATTCTGCCAAAGAACAATTTCAGCAATTAAGTCGTTGAACTGAACTCAGTGTATTTCAAACATCTTTATCAGATCCATTTAGCCTGTCTATTTTCACTGACTGCTGGTAATACAGCACTGCACATTTTTAGTTACTTATATGCTTTATTTGATGGAAGTAGAAGTTACGTGAAAAGAGGAAATGCAGCAAGATCCACTAAAACATGCACTTACCTAAACCACCAAATACTCACCACACAATAAAACAATAGAAAGGAAATATTTCACATAAAGCCATAGAGAAATAGGTCTTGGTGGCTTTGGAGAACTGTTTTCCACTTCATAGCTGTGTTTAATGGCAGATAGATAATAGAGAAAAATAGGTTCTAATACCTAACACTATCTTGGGCCCAATGGAGGATCTTACTTAACACTGAAAATACACAGTTAAGAGCAAACCCACACTGTAAATGAACAGAAAGTTGAGAAAAATGAAATAATATCACAAATATTCTTAACCCTGCTGTTTGTTTATAGTATTAAAGTTATCCAACTGATTTATCTCTAGGTATACTTACGGATATTTAATCAGAAATGTGAGTAGGCATAAAATAATAACTACTTACAGGATAAGTGCTGCTCTTTCAAAGTACTCAATGGCTTTTTCACAGAACTGGGTGTCAATGTAATACGCTCCAAGCCATTCAATGACCTCAATGTTTGAAGGGAAATACCGGTATGACTGACAAAATAGGAAAGGTGAAAAAACGCACAATTTTAGTGATAAACAACATCTTTATGTTGCTTCTGGAATATCTTACTCAAGTGCTTAATTCTCCAGATGCCCAAAACATGTAATATAAATGAATGGAAGTAGTGTGCTACACTAAGTGATCCTGGTGGGGGAGAAAAAAAAAAGTATGCCAAGTTTTCTAATTGCAGAATGCTTTTTAGAAGTTACCCAAGATGAGTCTGTCACATTTTCCATCTAGCCTTATTTGAAATATTATTTTAAGTAGCTTGCAACAGCAAAAACATTTACTTAAATCGCGTCTATACATGAATAACTTAACTAAAACGTTAAACAATGCTAACTAGTAAGTGTACAATTTCACGTTCACATCAGTCTGCTGGAAAACTAACCTGAAAGCATTCTTTTCTATACATAACTACATGAAGAGCATTTTCAGCTTTTTAGAAATTCCCACTGAAATAGGCAGCAAAATTATCATCAAGCACAACTCAACTGGTAATTCAGATTGCAACACAGCCTTTGGTCACCCTCACCTTGCATAGAGAGAACTCTTAGACTGCACCAGACACTTCCTGTCTTATTCTCATTTCTAACACAGAAGAATCTCTACAAACTATGGACAGTAGTACAGATGGTTTGAAATGAAAGAAGCTGCCTATCTTTAGGCAAATGTATACATAATATAGCTATACTGTTAAAATATATATATAACCTTTCAAACATAAGCAAAACACATGATATATGCACCTCCATATCTATTATACAGACACAGCCTCCAATCAACTCAGTCACATTACACACCTCTAAAATTACATTTATTATTTCCCACTTTTATTTTGTCCCACGCTATATTTTAAATTAGAAATTATTACAGGTCAATGTAAACAATGATTACATAAAAAAAAAAAAAAAGTCTGACGCCAACTTCCACATGGAAACATAGGCTACATGTTTCCTTAGGATCTGACTACAAAAACCAGATTTTGTTAACTCTCCCTAGTATCTCTTTTTTTCTTCTTTTGGGATGACATTTTAAAGTTTTAATTAATCAATTGTTAATTTGATATAGGAACCTAGGAAAAAATTTCTTTACTTATAACAAAATGCATTGAAAAATCAATATAAGAGCAAGTACCTCACAGTAATAATGAAAAGCTTGGGATTTATCACCTTCAGTATCATATAAATTCCCTAGCTTTGAAAGTACATGTGGATCAGTTGGTACTACACTGATCAACTGCAGGAGCCACTCTATGGCTTGATTGGGATCTTCCATGATCTGGTATCTGAGTTTTCTTCAGTCAAGGACTGACAGCAATGGTAGTTTGGTTTACTCAGAATCCCTACTACTTTACCTAAAGCAATCCATATGCTGAACTACACCAGTCACTGTAGTGCAGAGATGCAATGACTTCCTTTTTCCACACTGTTTTCATGATTTCATTTGTATCAGAAAGTATTTTTCTTATGCTAGAAGAAGAGAAGTATTCAGAGACTTTGGCTGCTCTTTCACCTTAAAACCACGATGGGCTCAACAGAACTTTGGGCTCAGTTGTCCTCTCTCTCTGACACTAATCTTACTTTGACTTCCTCATTTAAAAGAATGAAGTGTGAGAACCAGGCCATTTATTTGCAGCCTTTCCAACTTGGCTAGTTTTTGCACTAACAGCATTTTGTTCTAAAGTGATCAGGTAAAACTGCTGTTCCCAAGAACAGACTTCTGCCAGCAGGGGGGTTTTCTGCTGTATGTCTAAGAAGCACAGCCCAGACGATTCTGGTCCAGAGAACAGAGGCAGCTTCAGCTGTAACTCAGCCTGCAGTGTGCTCTTCCCTCCTCAATAGCACAATGGCTCAGAGCTCTGCAGCAGCATCAGCTGGAGCTACTGCCCAACCTGTTTTTTCAGTTTCTGCTGCATCCTACCTGTTGCAGAAGAAGCTTCTGAGAATTGGTGGAAAGCAGTTTTACATAGCAGTGGAGCAGAGAGGCTCTTCCCCAGATGGACACTCAGAGTTGTTGGGCCATTTATGCTGTTGTAAAGAGGCTATACATGGAATAGAGATCAGAGTCCTTTTGTATTTTTGGACCTTACTTATTTTACTGACTAAATAGTATTTTTATTACCTACACTATTCTTAAAAGTGTAGTACATCAACTGGAATCTGTTCTGCCTCGGGGAGGATTTTATTACAGTTTGGACATCCTCAGAAGCATTGTTAAAGAAATTCATAGCTTAGAACATCACTGGTGATGTGCAAAGCCAATCCCTTCCCTCAGCTTTTTAATCTCTTGAGCTTCTGCAGTGCTGGGAGACAATTATTTTCTTACACATACACTAACTAATCTGAAAACAGCTTTCAGAACAGAACTTCACATTTATTAGCCATATAATTTTTTCTTAAATATTATACTTAATTGTGCTTACATCTGCCATATTATTTTCATTTATATTTTAATAATAATAATAAAACCAGCAACATTTTAAATATTCCATGACACAGTTTAATACTGAGTGTAAATCTAATCCCTGCAATGTGAACAGTCTTAATATTCTTTACTTGCTTCACTGGAAATATTCAAGAAGGGTTAAGTTCTGGTCTCATTTTCACAAACATCAGATAATAAATCATTTTTACTATAATGGACATCATAGTACATTTCTAAATCACCCTGACATGACTGAAAGACATATTTCAGATTAAGTGAATTTACTAAAACCACCATTCCTTATCATAATCCAGAAAAAGATACATGCTTGCTAGCTGGTAAAGTACTTGGGCACTATTTGGAAGGATTGCATGGAGTTTCAGAAAACAATCCAAAGCTTCATCTATCCTGTTTAACTTCTTGTATGCTAAACCTAAAAAATAAAGGTTACAGTATTAATATAATGAGAAACAGATTACTTCAGCATATTAACTGAAAGAATAAGCAAGAAAAGCAAAATAGGAACACAGTACTTGGAGGCAGTGTAACTGCCTTGACTTTAAAAGACTCTATTTGTGAGAGCCATGCACAGAAATCTTACCAGCCAGCATGACCTACCAAACTGATAAACAGTGAAGGAAATTGAACCCAATCAAAGACCAAGAACTTATGTAATCCCACTTTTTGAAGAAGATGAATGAGGGAAAGGCAAGGCTTTTAGAGGAGAATGACTCTGACGGTTGAATAATGCTGAAACTGGTATCTTTTTAGTAGGTAGTATGAATTTCCTAATCTTCAAAGTAACTTACTCATCTGCAATTACTAGTTGACGTTGTTAACGTTGGGAATTTTTTTTGCAGAACAGACAGGTAGTACAAGTTAATACCTTGCTGTAACATAAATTACTCAATAAAGTAATAATAATTCATACTTATTTCTCTAAGAAAACTTTCAAAGGACAGATTCTCAGAAACACTAGTGCTACCTTCAGTCAAAAGCTAAATCACAAAAGCACCTGTGACTTACCAAGATTATAAAGTGCTTCAGTGCATAAGGAATCGTTCCTGAGAGCTTCCTTATAAAATTCAGCTGCTTTTTCACAGTCTCCATTTGCAAAAACAGTATTTCCTTTGTTAGTCAGAGCTGCTGGATTGTACCTATCAGAATTTATAGCTAAATCTGCATAGTTAGTTGCTTGTTCCAATTCATTCCCCTACATGACAACAAAACAAAGACTGTATTAGTCATTTGTCAGTCAATTTTCTTGCAGCTGTGCCTTCTTACAGGAGTTTCAGAAGACTGAGAATGAAAAAAAACCCCCATTATTCAGCCCTAAAATATCTCTCATATATTTGCATAAGGTAGATCATCTCTTTCAAGTTTCAGACTTGAGACAGTGCAGGCAACTCTGTCCCATTCAGTCTGCAAGCTTTCTTTGTTGTAATAAAGTAGCATTTATTAAAAAATAAAAAAAAACCCCTAAATTCATACCCTACAAACTTCATACAGGAACACACCTGCCCAAGCTACATACTTCACGTGTTCCTGAAGTTCAGCCAGGGCCCCCAGGGCCAGTGTTTTAAATCCAGCCACTGAGCTTCTGCACAAACTGCAGGCATGTTTCTGTGGCCTGGGGCTCAATCTCACTCTTCTTCCCACCAACAGGATACAAAAGGACCCAATCCAAACTTCAACTGGTGTTCCAGAATAACTACTCTAAGGTGCAGTTTCTTCACGTTTACAGAGATTATTTAGGCAGACACAAAAACTGCTACAAAACCACAGAGGTTGCTACATAAACTGCAGTTCTTAACTGGTTTTGTTGAAGCAAACACTTACCAAATAATAAAGGAATGAAAGGTTTGTTGCAGCTGCACTCTTAACTCTGCTATCTTTTTTTTCAAACATTTTCAAAGTCTCCAGTGCCTAGAATCAATATGGGAACAATTTACTTCACACTGAAGCGAGCTCATTCCAAAATCCTTTCAGAAAGCATTGATAAACTTCATGTAACAAACAGCTGAAATTATCAACTCATATACTCACATACATGATAATTACTAGCGTTTGTAACACACTTGTGAGCATGTACACACAAAACCGTATCTGTATTATATATAATATTGTCATCACAAAATTTCAATAATATTGGCCATTTATTACCTATCCAAAATTCAGATTAGATAAGACTACTGTGAACTACCAGTAGACAATTCTATACGTACAAAACACAATGTTAGATGATTTGCTTCTAATCTAGTCAACTAATTAAAATTCTCTTACCTATTTTTCTAGGTCTTTAAGTGAACACAAATGAATTGACATAAAATCCTTATTAAAAAGCCGAAAAAGAACACACTATATAAAAAAATACACACCATAGTTTAGGACTGGATTTCAATGCCTTTGTTTTGTGTATTAAGATGACAACAGTTGCCTAAGTTTAGGAAGTACTCAAATGTGAAGCTTGAGGCCAGTAGATTTTTTAAAAACTTTAACATGAAAACTAAATTTCATAAACTTCAAAATAAAGATGTTTATAGACAAAAAATAATCATATTTATAGCAAATAAACTACAAAAACCCTCTGAAATAAAAGGCAGCTTTTAATTGACTATGGAAAAACATTTGTAACTGCAGACTAAATTATTAAAGAAATCTGTCTTCCTTACGCTAAATATTTATATTAACACAAACTGTTAGAATATCACAGTAAGCCCAGTTCCATCATCTATTACAACACCGATGCGGCAACCACAATTTAGCCATCAACATTAGCAATTTGAAAGTTTCCTTCCTTCTTTACTTGAAATCTTTAAGCTGCTGTTTACACATCAAAGCAAATGCATGATGCTGTATGTCAAATGCCAAAACAAACATAAAAAGAAGTTTTAATTGACTGTCATGCAGTTTTCACAGTTACTCTACACAAAAAACACAACTGTATTAATGATGTGTAAAATAACAAAACATATACAGTTAAATGTAGTTCATTGATTTAGTCAACTACACTCCATCCAAGAACTATAAACTACTAACGATCCTAATACTCTCCTAATAATAGAAAATTCTTTAAAAATACAGCAATTTCAATCAAGAAAAGCATTTCAAAAGTTAGACTCTAGATTTTGTGGTCTCAGAAATGTAAGAATTGTAACTAAGATAATTAAAAATTTTTATATATATATATATTTGTGACTTTCTCCAAAAAGAGAATGATTCCAGATATTTCCAGATGTAACACTACTGTATCTGAGGTACTCTACTCTTAAGCAAAGATTTGCTTCTTCATGGAACTAACTTTCAGTGAATTTAGAGCTTTACAGTTCAAAGTTACTTTCTGAAAAGCGATTTTCTATTGCATCTGATTCATTTACTTTTGCTTTTACTGCTAAATGGCACCTTTGATGATAAAGATTGGACAGAAATGCCCTTTTCATGTATAATGAAAGTTCACGTGACTCTGAAGTCAATTAATTTGCTGCTCAATTATGTTGCACGTCTCTTGCACCATTTCAGCAATTATGAGCCCTAGGAATGAAATGCATAGGCAATATTCCTTTCGTCCTTGTAAAGTAGCACTGCATAATCAGTTACATTTAAAGATTTCTAAAGAACTTCTAACTTTTTAATCCCAACAATAACAATTAGGCTTAACAATCAAAACACAGACTATCCATACTGTTCTTTGTGACTTGCTTCCTGTGTATCTAAACTATTTGCTTACAGAAGTTAAACTTCAAAGCAGCTTGCCTGACTCTAGCATGGTGTGCCAGAGATGTTAAGGAGATGCATGGTTAACCTGCAGAATTTTGTTTTAAAATTAATTTTCAAAGTTTTTCTTTGATATTAAAAAAATTTAAAATATGTAACATACAAACATAACATGGTCATTTTCCCTTTTAATTTTATTTTATATTTGATATGCAAGGACTGTTTTAAAATAACATATTCATTATGATGAACCCGTACTTAAGCCCATTATAGTAACAGGAGAAATCTATTTTAGTTTGTGGTTTTTTGGTTTTTTTTTTAAAAAACACAATAAAACTTCAGCCTTGGAACTGAGTATTTCAAAAGGTTTCCACTCTTGTTCTTCAGCCAAAGTTGTGTTGAGCAGGTGCTGAGTTAGTAAGTATATGAACAACAGACAGACCGGATAAATGTCAATGTCAGCTGCAGTTTTATTAGAGCAAAACAAATATAAAGATGCTCTGCAATCACCATTCTGCAGTCCCACTATACTACTAAGTGGTTCCAGTGCAGGTTAAAGGTCTTCTATCACTTAATCCGAGTAAAAAGAGGTTCTTCTCCCCTTACTCCTAAATTTCAACACACTTCCCTCTCCCTCCATTGAAGTACTCCACAGAACATCACCAACAACCTCTTTATCATTTTACCTCCAAGAACTAATTTTAGTTTTTTTAACCTATACTGAACACTAACTGGAAATCACAAAAAATTACCATTGAAACAATACATTCTTGAGATCACAAGACTTTTTTACCTACCTGTTACACTCTCACCCTTTAAAAGCTATCATCAGTAAAGCTACCAGATTTGCCCAAAACTTTGCAAACTCTTAAATTACTTCCTGATCTCGGAAAAGGTTTCAATGTGCTCGTTTTGGCTGGGATAGTTAATTCTTTTCACAAAAACTTGTATGGGGCTCTGTTTTGGGTTTGTGCTGGAAACTGTTGATAACACAGTTTTAGTTATGCAGGGCTGACTGCAGTCAAGGCCTTTTCTGCCTCTCAGCCCACCCCACAGCTGAGTGGACTGGGGGTGCACAAGGAATTGGGACAGGACACAGCCATGACAGCTGACCCCAGCTGACCAAAGNACAGGACACAGCCATGACAGCTGACCCAGCTGACCAAAGGGATGTCCCAGACTATAAAGTGTCATGCTCAGCATATAAAGCTGGGGGAAGAAGGAGGAAGAGGGGACATTTGGAGTGATGGTGTTTTTCTCCCCAAGTCACCACTAGGCATGGTGGAGCCCTGCTCTCCTGGGGATGGCTGAACACCTGCCTGCCCACGGGAAGTGGTGAATGAATGCCTTGGTTTGCTTTGCTTGCATGCACAGCCTTTGCTTTATCTATTAAACTGTCTTTATCTTAGCCCATGAGTTTTCTCTCTTTTACTCTTCTGATTCTCTCCCCCATCCCATCAGGGCAAGGAGTGAGTGAGAGACTGTGCGGTGCTCAGTTGCCAGCTGGGGCTAAACCACAACAGTCAGACATGCAGTCTAATAGAGGATAACTCTCTTGCTGTATCTACAGTGAGGGGGAAGAGGACAAGACACACAGGAGGAGCAAGAGCTGCTCAGAAAACCAGAAGAGCTTAAATATGAGAAGTAAAAGCAGGCTGAAGTTAAGCATGTGGCCCTGTGTGCATCCCTCCAAGCTGTGGGAAGGTGAATGATCTTAGAAGATGACAGATATTCAGATATTAGCTTCAGCTCTAATTTTGCTTTGTATGATCTCCTGTAATTCTTGCCACTCATGCACAGCTGGGGATTGCTGTATTCCTTCGTATTTATCAAGCATTCCTATTACTGAATGTACTGGCCAGTGCATGTTAGAAGAAAACCCGTCAAATCCTGTCAGATATCTGAGTTTGTTCAGATGACGCTGTTTTCTAACTACTCACATTTCAAACCAAGCCTTGTATTCAATGGAATGACAGAAGAGCCAACTAAAGTGTAAGGACAATTTACAGTATTTTAGGGAATGCTGTAGTACATGGGCAACAGCAAGAATACCAGAGCATAAACAGTAACAATACACAGCAGGTGCAGCTGCATGTATTCTTCATGGTACTACAGTCAACCTAACTGAGAGAAAGATCCAGCTCATATTAATGAAAACGCCCCCATGTTGATTAGCAACAGGCTTTCTAGGCTCTATTGACTGTACTGACCTCAGTTCCATTAACTGCAATGACAGCTTGGACACCCAGTGAAGATAACTAAATTTAGGTGTCTTGATTTTGAAATGCACTGCATTCCGTCTAACTTCATGAAAGAAATTTCATTTAGATAAAACTTGTCTCTTGCCGGTTTTTTTACAAAGTTACTTTACTGATCAGCATCAAAACAATTATTGTTTACATAAATCATACTTTCCCTTGCCAAAAATATGCTTTGCTAACAAAAGTATTGTTGCAAATAAAGTACTGAAAAGTACTAATGTAAAGAGTTACTATACCTGGTTAAAATTATGTTGCCTCAAGTAAGTAGTGGCTTTATTTATTTCCAGATCATTGGCTAACTCCACATAGTGGGAAGCTTTCACCACGTCAACACACCTGCAACAGAAAGCAAGTCATGAAGATAAACAAAATGCATCTGTGCAAATGTCTCCAAGTTACGTATTTTTTTCAGCTAAATTGCTTTCTGAACTGAATTTTCTTAGCTAATCTTTTTTCACAGTGGCAAAGAGCACTCTGATTAAAAATACTTGTAAAAATACTTCAGTCCCATAACCTACTCTAATTATAGTATCTTTGCTCTCTTTTTTTTTAAGTCAGCTGCCTAAGTATCACTTTATTTTCCATCACTGAGCAATACTTGATGTCAAAAACTGACTAAAATAATTTTTCAAGCCATTTTCTTTGGCTGCATTCTGTAAGGCAGTTTTTCAAATTTCATCTCCTGATGCATATTACCAAACCTATAAAAAAGATTAGTGAACAAAGCCAGAGTCTACAGACTGTGTCCCTGAGTTACATCATAAGAATAAAATCATAACTCTCTTTCTGGTCATCCCCCAGTTATTTGTGGCTTAGGGTCTTCTGCAAAAAAAGTGCAGAACAGAAGGCAGCAGACAGTTGGGATGTTCACTCACAGCCACTGTCTTCCAAGTTTTAAGCTGCCTGATCATTTGAAGTAAGACCTTTATTTATTGTATGCATATCCTGTTCTCCCACTTGGAGAATAGGCACAGTGAATGAACAACTTGTGGGATGCTTCCTTAACCCCTTCCATGTTTTTTTTGACTTGTGGAAAGCCACCTTCTTTCCTTCTAATTGTTGGCTATTTTGCCAACAGAAGTTCAATTCAACAAACTGCCTGCTGCTATAATTGGTTTGGCATGTGGACAGTCTTTAGACAAATGCCTTTTACGTTAGAGGAAAAGTTGTAATAAAAATCAGTAATTTCTTCTTTTTTTTTTCAGATGTCTTTGCAACATCAATAGCATTTTCAACTGTTACTTTTAACATCTTTTAACCATAAAATGCAATGAGATCTAACTATCCAACTGTTCTTTACGAAGTATGACAGAATAGTCCCAATATTATGTCACATTTTAAGTAACAAGTTATGAACTCTGAAGACTATTTGTCCCCACTTTATTTCTCTAAATAAAATTAATTTGATTAAAAATACATTTCATACTCACAGGACCCATAATAAAGTTTATAATTAGAAAAACTAAACTCAAGCTGCTGGTTAAACTTCTTCATTGGGCTTGAATACCTCAGCTTAAAATAATGAAGAGTAAATCTGTCCTGATACACAAAAAACAATCCTACACATCTCAGCAGAAGTTGTTCAATTAGCCAGAAGAGATTGGACAGTGTGTTACTCCATGACAAGTATTCTGTGGATAGAACTAAGGAAACAGAGTATCTGGCAACCTTTTCCAGTTTTTCTGAACAAAAACCAAGACACAGAGCAAAAAAAACTGACTTGCTCATGCTAACAAATTAGAAAACAACAACCTAATTTTTCACAAGACATACTGTTTAACAATGGCAGAAGTAGGGAAATTACAAGATTATAACAATTATTAAACCATCAAACACCACCTTGTGGACTCTAGCAGACAATACATGTCTGTGTGAGAGATTATTTCACATTAGTATAAACAGGTTTCTTAGTGAATTATAATTATAGGACCTGCAAAATTTGAAAATAATCCTAACAGGCCATAAACCCCAGGTAAAGGACAGTCCTCTTTTCCCATCAAACATTCTTCACTACCTGAACACTAACATATATGTTGGCAATATTGTGTCTGCGATGCACAACATTCATTTGCATACACGTTATTTTCCAATGCTATTAAAGTACAGAACAAATATCAAAGCAAGCCCTTATAATAAAAAACTAAAAATAAGTTTTGGAAAAGCTATACTATTAATTTTTATACTGTCATTATAGGAAATGTTTCTAACTGAATTTGTTTTAAAGAGAAGAGTATTCTGCTGTAGAAAATACCACAGAAAGCAAAAGCGAAGCCGTAAATTGAAGAATAAACTCCAAATGATGAACTGTGTCAGCAGCCTATCACTGTGTACACTTGTATAAATGTTTTAATGGTAGATTAAGTTTATATTTGTAAACATTAAGTTTATAAATAAAATTCAAATAAACCTTTATTAAAATTTAGATTCCGGTGTTTTATATAATGAATCTATGGAGTGATCAAAACTTCTTAAGCACCCCAAGTCTTCATTATGATATCTTCAACCTTACAGTAAAGACTAGCAATCACTGCCTTCAGTATAGCATTTCTCTACGGAGACTTTTAAAAGCTTTTAAATTTTGAAATTGAATTTTCAAATTAATTTGAACTCTTAGAAGCTCTTTTCGTGTGAATTCAGATTTCCGCAAAATGTATAATTAAGAGTTGACTTATGATAATAAATTACTTTTTAAGACAGAATACACTCCCGTGCTCTGTTTTGTTTGGGAGCAGACTGAAAATAGCCTGGATGCTGTGTTTGAGATGCACAGAGAACCATGTTTCCCAGGCTGTTTCTGTCTGTGAACTGGTTTCATAACCAGCACAAGAGATTGTCATAGTTTAGACAAAAAGAAGCCCCACTTGACTCTTACCAGTCATAGCCTACTGCAAAAGATGTCTCGATTGCCGGTGCAATCAGTTTAGCAGCCGTCATGATGTACTCCTCTGCCAAGGATTTCCTAAAGAAAAAAAAACGCAAAACCACAACACAAAAATATGAAAGAAATTCTTCACTGTGGGGGTGGTGAGCCAATGGAACAGGTTGGCCAGAGAAGTTATGGATTCCCCATCCCTGGAGGTGTTCAAGGCCAGGTTGGAGGGGCTCTGAGCAACCTGGTCTAGAAGGAGGTGTCCCTGCCCATGGGAGGAGTGCTGGAACCAGATCATCTCTAAAGTCCCTTCCAACACAAACCATTCTATATTTGCACACGATTCTATGTCACCATTTCAAAAACATGTATAGAAAAAAACCCAAAACAAAACATGTTTTTACATCCTCCTGCACTCAGGACAAGACATCAATGTAACCAGCTGCCTGTTACCACTACTCCCCTGTATCTTGATTAAGGTCTTAGTTTATTCTGTTTTCCTTTCACTGCACACTAGTTGTATTTTTTTTTAAATCTCAAACGCCACAAGTTTTAAGCAGAGTAACCTGTAACATTTGGGGTAGATACTCTACTTTAGGGCAGTACAATAAACTGAGTGATCCAACTGGTTCTTTTGAGCATGTCCGTTCCTAAGAATTGGGAGGACACTTTTGTAACGAGCTGTGGACAGGTGATAAGATCAATAATCCTTTCAGGAGCTAAAATCCAAGTCACCACAATCATGAAAGAGTAGAGTCCATTATTACCTCTCACGTTCTATTTGACTTAAACTGTCATTTTTAATGGCTTCAATCAGTAGATTTGTATGTAGATCATCCTGGAGGGGGACAAAACGACTGCAAATTATGCTAGTATACAAACATCATAACTATTTTATAAACAATATGACTGCAACCATAAATTGATGCCAAATACATAGTTTATAATGTTACATACTTTCCACATTTGAAAAAGCTAGCTTCAGTTTAAAGCAGTTTTCTAACTATAAACTCTGAAATTCAGCATTACAACTACTTCAATCCTGTTTTTCTGCTCATGTATGTTGTCACAGCTCGCGTTAAGGTTGTTAACAGATGTAGTTCATGCCATGTGTATCAGAGCAGGAAGGCTGCAGATCACAGTGAGAGTATTATCATGCTTAAAAATAAACATTCACTGAACTGTTGTGGTATTCAGCAGATGAGGACTTGTGCTGCCTCCTCCTTACAATAACCTGCAGGATCATCTTATGGTTTCTATCACACATCTCTGTTAGCTCTAAAAGAAGCGTATGGGTAGGTAGCCATAGCCTTCCTCATTTATTGAGGATAGATCACAGATTTATACAAAATAAAGACCAGAAGGAAACTGTGATCTTTTCTCTGACATCTTCATAAAAAAAGAGAGAACTTGAAATGTCTGTTAAAACTATAGCTTGCCTACCCTTAGAAATAACTTCTGCAGTCTCAAGGCTTTCTTCCAATGAATGATTTTACATAGTCCTCAATTAATTCAAGGGCTTAATGATCCTTACTCTTACATAATTTCTAATATAAGAAATTCTATAAAATGTATTAAAATACATACATACATATCAAGAAATATATCTATATGCTTCATACATTAAATTTTATTTCCTTATGCTATGACAATAGGAAACAACAGCTACTCTTAAGCTGCAAACAGTTTGCAGATTAGTTATATATTTGATCTTTAGGACTGAAAATGAAAGACCTGCATCACTGGAAAAAAAGATTGCTAGGAGAAGATAAAAAGCTTGATCTTTCTATAGAGGGTTTTTCTAAGAGGGACCCTAAACCTATTACCTACTTTTTCCTCTTTTTAGCATCCTGGGAAGTCAAAGGAAGCCCAGTTTCCAACTAAGTCTAATGAACTAAAATAAGCATCTGTAAATGTCACCACAATTTTCTTCTGTAAAATAACACTACAGTATTAAAAGTTTTATTAGCACTCACTTGAGGAAACTTGCATTAACGCACTCATTGTTTCGCTCCCTTTATTTTACCTTATAAATATTTTATTAAAATTTGATAAAAATGAAGATGGTAAAGCAGTAAGTGAGCTATGCAAGTAAGCCCAAATGAATTTCAACAAAATCGTTATGAAAACAATTGCGTGGTGTGGGTTTTATGTACATCATATCTTTTGAGGGAAAAAAAAGATTTAAATGTTCTCTCATTATTCTACACAGCAGTACTGCCACACTAAATTCATGCTGGTAAAAAAGTTGCTTTAGATACTTAAATACACAGCAATTTCCATATTCGGTACAGTCCAAGAGGTCAGTATCTCTCCCTCTTTCTCCTGATTTACTATATAAAGACACAGTCTATTTTTTTCAAACTTACATTTAATAAAATGTATTTGTCTTCATAATCCACTTCCAAGGGAACTTCGATCAGGTTTTTGAAGGCTTTCTTCATTTGCTCACCATTTCCAATAGCAAAGTAACATAGGATCAGGTTGAAGCCTGCCTTCAGGTTTGGGGATATGCTCATTATTTCTTCAAATGAAGAAATGGCATCAAAGTATTGGCCAGTTTTAATAAACGCAACTCCAATATTTTCCATTATTTTTATCCTAAGTAAGAAATCAGGTTTAGGTTGTATTTTTAACTACTAAATCATACTGTATTCAAAACTTGTATTTCATAACCATGCCTCCTAGAAGAAACTCACCTCATCTGTTTGTGGGAACTAGTAATCTGGTCGAGAGCCATACGGTAGAATTTGATAGCTTTGGAATAGTTCCTTTGTTTTAAATATATATTTCCCATATTTACCTTCAGTATACCTATCAAAAGGAGTCAGCGAGTTAAAACATTGTAAAATTGTTTCAAAGTGACAGAGTAGAATAACTTCTTAATAAATTTATCTTCATTATAGGATAGAAGTGTCCCTTTAAAGCAGCACTGCACAGAACTGCCTTCTGTGAATTTAAGTCAAGAGAAGATGAGAAGATGAAGTAGCGATGAAACGTAGAACAGAACTATCATGTAAGATGTATTTTGATTTTGATTGTGAATTGAGGGATGAAATAAGAGATTATTTGCAGTGCTCTCCAGGAAGACAGCTGCAAATAAGCATCTCTGAGAAAATACACCATAGAAGTCTAAAAGATATGCAAAATACTAAAGGAGCTTTCAGGAGGGAAAGGTCAAGTCAAAAGAGAGAAAAAATAGTACTAGAGAAGACCATATAGTGTGTGTGACATGAGAAAAATATTTGTCTTCATGTTTAACTTAGTCCATGGAAAAAAAAGACTTCATGAGTCAGTCTAACTTAATGTGGTTTGGCTTTCTGAGTCAGAGACTGTGAGTGTCACCCACTCTGACTGGCAGACATGAGGGCTGAGTTCTCTGTGTACCAACACCATGCAGACACAGTCCTCATTTTGAATGCCTAACTACCAATTTTAATCCATTTGGAGTATAACCCACCTCCATGGCTGAACATCTTATTCTTCACTATAACTTGGTAAGTAGTCAGCGCTTCAGCATACATTTCATTAGCAACATACTGACTGGCCAGATTGAGAAGAACCTAAAAAAAATTGGAATTATACGTACAAGAAAATATATTGTCCCCTCAGCAGTAATAAACTTGAATTCATAGCAGATAATTTCAAATTAATTTTACCTCAGACCTATTGTCTTTACCACTTTTAAGCATCCCACCTTTCATGTTCCTTTGTTCTTGCAAATTGATATAGAAGAAACAAGTTTAAAAGCTACTTATTCTAGGTAATTGTTTTATTTTTGTACATAAATCACTAGCATTCTAAGTCATGCTACATGGGCCTTAGACCTAAGTAAACAATGCTATAATGCAAGGTTATTAAAAAATATTCATAAAAGATAATTCTCAGAAATCATGTGCTATTTATGACTCCCAACATGTGGAAAATTGTCCTAATGCCTGTGGTCACCCAGTTTAGAAAGCGAGAATTTTTCCAAACTGCTGTTTCATAACAGAAGTTCTGTTGGTGTCAGGTAAAACACCTCTGCATTTTTTCCACAGCTTTACTCTGACCTTCATGGTAAAAAAATTACCAGGCCTGCCTAATTCATTGTATTAATTGTTAATAGTTGTCTCTACAGCACTACCTGGGGTATGAATTTATATACCCCTGAAGTATTTTTATGCATTTTTATGCCTTTTTTAAAAAAAAGTTCATGATTTGAAAACGAGAATGTAGATCTAGATACCTGTTTTAAGAGTCAGGAATATTACTATATCCTATTTCATGTAATAACATTCTCTGCCACTTTATGAGTCAATTTAAAGGCAGCATCTGATCTTTCCTGTGTTCTCCTCTTGGCATATTACATTCTCTAGACCATTTATTTCTGAAGTACAGGGTCTACATCTGCTGTATTTTGATATGCAGGTTTTACATGTAAGTATCTGAAATAGATATTCATGGGAATTCTTCTCCGCTTAACGTTGACTACGTGGTTTCTCTAGTACTGGAGATTGCATGGGAATGGACTCAATGACATAAATGGATCTCCTCTGGTACACTGCCAGAAGCATTACAACACAGATACACACACACACACTTCAGGAAACACTGACATTTCTGTTCAGAAGTTTTTTAGCAGCATTTCAGTCACTGAAGATTTTTAAGCACTTACTGTGTAAGTGAGGTCTAAGTTGATACTTTCTGGAGGAGCAATTTGTTCACGTTGTCTCAACAATTCTCTTTCCTGTCTTCCAGCCTCTTTTGCTTTCTCCAGAGCCTTAAATAAAATACTAGAACTTAATAGTGCCTTGAACCTTACTGACTCAAGATGACAAAAATACATTCAAAACAAGTATGAAGAGAATATACTCATGTCTATTTTCTTTAGATGCACAGACTGCACCAAATGCCTAAAAAAAGCACTCTAACCCACCAAAAAGTTTTAATTAGCAATAAGCAGACATACAGTTATCTAAGTCGGCTTAGCTGTATAATTATGTACCCAATTGTAATCTTCTGCAGATTGGTGTCAATGCCCTTTGTACAAGTAATGCTCTGGGTCTAACAAGTGCCATTAGCAGCCCTGTGTGCCTCCACAAGGGTGCAATGATTAAGAAAGTAATGGTTACTACTCGAGATGGCTATTTGGAAGCCAGTGGTGAAGGAAGTACTTCAAGATACAGTTTGATTACTAGTCCGTATGATAGTCCGTATGGCTACAATTAATATAATGAGTTAGCAACTTCGATGACTTTCACAGGAAAATGGACATTCTACTGGACTTGTCAGAAATAAACATCCTAGAGGACCCTTGGAATGGTCTGACACTCCCTACGTAAGAAAAAACCCTTTGACATCAAGAGCATTCTTGACCATACATGAAAGAGGCTCAAGAAAAACGAACAAAATAGATTGGTTAATTAGCCACTGCTCAGTGGTACAACATTGCTCTAGTATCTTCTGTAACACAACAAATACATTCCAACTGTCTATTGGAAATAGTTCCCTACCCATAGTAACCTTCAATCATACCTAGGAACTGTTAAATGCTAGCTACCCTGGGCCACAGCTGTGCCAGTACAACTAATTCATCAGACCCACCTGAAGAGGTCAATGGAGATAGGGGGAAGGGAATTTTTGTAACACTGAAATCCTAACAAATATATATTCCAGAAATACAGCTCCTCCTTTTTTTTTTCAGCAAAGCAAGGTATCACTAGACTAGAAGAGTCATAACATAGTTAGAATTAAAATTATTTTAGTAAGTGTAAACATTTGACCACAAGTCAGTTTGAAACATCTATGTACACAAATTGTTCTTCACGTAACAACAGAAATGAAGTGAAATCCAGAAAAACTACCAATTTCAAGTCTCCACAGCTGTTGGCAACACAGCTTTCCTCAACCAGTTCATTCACTTTTTTTTCCAACTGCCTCATCTTCTCTTCTAAACTGAAACAGAAATAACAACAAAAGGATTAACATTAGTGATGTAACTGGAAACACTAAGCTTTTACACATTATATTCTCAATAAAACAACACAATAACATACCACATGTCACAACTAATGGGTTTTCCCATCAAAGAACATATTGTTTGAAACTATGCCTAGAGAAGATTGTCCAAAGATATCACATTCACATTTTTGAGAACAGAGACCTAAGAAAATATAAGTCCTCTGAGAAGAACAATATAGACAGGCAAATTTCATGAACCAAATTTGTTCAAGAGAAGCAATGACAAAACAAGATGAGCTCTCATATCAAACACTAATGAAATTAATTATCACATAAAAAACAATTAATTGAACCTTCATTTGCATAAATAACCCTAGAGCATTGCTTGCAAATGCAGATTATAACAAAAAGTTGTGGTGCTTCTAGACTTTTTCCACTGCTAACTAACCAAACATTTCAGTAGGACTCCCTATTCCTATATAGCTACATTTGGGGAACAAAACTTTCGTAGTGAAAAGCTCAACGACTTTCTGAGTGAACTCCACAACATTCACACCAGCCTGCAAGTTTCAGCACAAGTGTTAAGGTCAGAGTGAACAGGGAGAAAGAGCAGCCAAATTCTCCCAAGTTCTTCCCAAAGAGCTGCAAGAATCATGGTGTTCTTTGTCTGTCACACACACTTTCATGGTCCTGCACAATTCTGTGTAAGTATCACAGCATTTGTGTGGCAACAGCTACACCTGGGCTGCTGAGCTAGTCGGAACCAGAAATCACTGAAATCAGATGTTCCTACAGTCAGTGCAACTGCTTCAGCAAGTCGGACAACCACATGCACCAATGTTTGTGGCATTATTCTACCAAGTTCAGAGTTTGGCCCCTCAAGGTTTTTGTAACTGCCCGGATGTTTTTGAACTCTATGCATGGTTGGTTTTCTGTTGCTGTCAATGCTTTGAAAGAATGTAATGCAGAACTGTGTCGCCCTGAGTTTTGCAGTCTTTCGATGTTTTCATTCCTGTAATAGAGTTTCTCATGCATTTTCTGTAAATATAGGCCATGTTTACCTACAGATCCTTATTATTTTCATTCCTTTTTCTAAGGTGGAGAAATATGATAGACTTTTGGTCTGACCAGTGTCATTGAGAGGTGGTAACCCCATCCTCCAATCCATGGCTGTCTCTAAAAAGATATATAACTGACTGAAGAAAGAAGACCAGGCCCTCTTTTGGCCCAGGCCCTATCCTGACAGAACAGTGTCTGCGTGGTTCTTTCGTGTCTGAGTACAACAGAACTGAACAAACCTGTCTGAAGTTTTCTTTTCCAGAGGTGAAGCAGGACCTCTTGGTTGGCCAAGAGGATCAAATGAAGAACCTGCAAAATTAACAGAGTACTGAAAACTGTAAAATAACATCTCCTTGTGGCAGCTGGGGATTTCTACAAGCCATACCTCTCACAGCTCCCTTAGTGTAACCTGCAGCTTGCACTGCTGTCATTGGTCGAGAAACCCCATCCTCAAATAAAGAAGAAGATATATTAAAATAATCTCACTAAAAACGATGTTGTAGACAGTACAGACATAATTATATATTCTTATATATAATTTTTATATATTATATATATATATGTAATTTTAACAACAAATTATTCATTGCACATCACTAAATGTTAGAAAGTACTACACTGTTATTGCTTCCAACTCTGTGCTCAAATAAAATACATGTCACTACCCTCATGCTTTCTGACAGTATTATGTTCAAAAAAGGACAAATTAAAAGTGTCATAATTTATATAATTCAATGAGCTTCTAAATACTCATATCTAACACTTACCCGAAAAATTCATTGTTCCAAATGAACATAAAATGTAAATATTGGAACTATTACCTGTATACTTCCTGTCATGGGTCTTCCCATAGATGAAGGTAAAGTTGCCTTTGACTACAAAAATAAGTAAATTGTTTGAAATTGTCATTCACAAAGCATAAGAAGCTTATGTTACGTCTTCTCAACACCAAAGTTTAAAAGTTGAGCTAACTCTCACATAAATTCATAGCAAAGGTCCCATTTACATTACTCATATGCAATATACTGCCAGCGCCTGGCAGACTAAGAGATGTTGAATACTTCTGTTAGGACAAATTCATAATAAAGTTTTTTTACATATTTGAATATTTCTGTCAGCTCTTTTAAGAAGAATTACATAGAAAATTATCTGAGGCAGCAGTACATTCCATTATGAAATTATTGAAATTGCTATATTTAAATTGAGCAAGTAATTTACACAAAATACTTCAGTAAAATTCTGTGTGGAGCTGATAAAATCTGCCACTGTATTGATCTTTCAAGTTATATTTTCATGCAGATTTATTTTATCAATAAATACAGATACACTTTCTAACTGGCAACGGGTATCTTCTCCATTTCCTGAATGTCACATACTGTCCTTCTGTGTAAGAGTTAAAAATGTAAGAAATTAATGTGAAATGTTTATTAGTAAGTACTTAAGTTTGCTACAAATATACAATACAGAGTTCCAGGCCATGAAAAAGTATTCCCCTAATTCCCACTCAGAGGCCTATGTTTTACTATTATATTCACTATCCACACACATCATGATTGTTTTTCATTTTTATTGCTAAGGATGAACATACATTAGCAAGGATTTTTGTGCAGAAAAAGCAACTGTGGCGTGAAGGATAAAGTGCTGTGGAGTGGACAATGCTTGAGAAGTTTCTAGCTTTGTTATTGCAGATAAACATCTCAGTCTTCATTATCTGGAGGAAGTGCTTTTTTGTGCATTCATTTAACAAGATAGCTTTTCCCCTTACTACATTAAACATATGCAAATACAACTGCCAAGAAAAAGCAGTGTCAAAAGTCTGAGCAACCTGATCTACTTTTAGATGTCCCTGCTCATTGCAGAGGGGTTGGACTAGGTGACCTTTAGAGGTCCCTTCCAACCCAAACCATTCCATGGTTCTAATACATCCAAAGCAGGTAACAGAAGGTTCAGAGTAAAGGCTGTATTTCAGTGACATAATAGAATTCAGGTGTTCTTGAAATTGTTAGCCAGCTAACTCGCATGAGATCTACAGCCACTTGTTGTCCCTTTTTTGTCACAAAACTTAAGGAACATTATATCCAAAAGCATTGTTTTTTCAAATTTTACTGAGTCAGGCTAACAGATACAAAATTTATTGGGATAAGGAGGCATTTTAATCTGTTTTGTTAAGAGTCACAATAGGCCAAGTATACCAAAAAACACAACCAACCTTTTCTGATTCAACTAGAGGTGTTTCAGAGCTCATATTCTTCAAGACTTGATTTCACCTTAACTTCCAGAAAACTTTCCCAAGCCCAAATAACAACCTATTCTGTTCCCCCTGCAAGGGAACCTGGTTAATACCTTGGGCTCTAATGCCTTGTGCAGTACAGATGATTTGCAGCACGGTTCAGGAGAAAAGAAAGACAACCAGTAACCATGCCTTGACCAAGTGCAGAGTTGTGAATTAAAACTAATGAACAGATACAGTTCACTGGAATGAAATCCTTAATTTAAAAGGGCTCACTTTGTGCATGGAATTAAATGGTAGATTATTTTTTTTGTAAATGACATTTTCATTAAGGATATAACAGAACAAAAACCTGCCCCAAATCCAGTTGCTAGAGGTCTTGGACTTGATGTACCAGGAATTTTGGCTGTCACCTGCGTGGGAAAAAAAAAAGAACCAAACCAAAAACCCCGCCAATTAAAAACCGTATGTGTCAATTATTAGTGTTTCTACACAATAAGATCTACATTAATGCAAAGTGTTTTAAAAGGCACTTACAGGGGGTCTCCTCCCATGACTTGTTCTTGCTGCCTGTTGAAAAGCTACATCATTTTCTAAATCCTGGAAAAGATAAGATAAAGACATCAATCCTTTTAAAAGCACAACACCCAAAGTCACAGTTCCACAACGTTCAGACTACTGAAAGCAGATAGGTAAAAAATCAAAAATTCTTCACAAAATACTTGACTTGAAGGTAACTGGACAACAAGTTTTACTGACAATAAATTACAATTACATTATTTGTCTATCTTTTTTGGTATTTTAGATTAGGAAATGTAAAAACTCATTATTTTCTAAAAACACAGAGGAAACAGAGCTGAAGTCATAAAATAAAGCATGATTTTTTTTTCCAAACAAATGTTTATTACCTATGCTATATATGAATTTTGACATTAACAACTGCAACGCAAGACATTAAAACATCTCATGTCTCTCAGGTCCTGCAGCAACTCCCATGAATTGGGCACTGGGATTTCACACAGGATGCCAAGTCTTGCTAGTGGATTTGGACCAAATGACATCACTGTTGTCCCAACTCCACCACACCAGCAGCTACCCAAAAGCAGGGCTACTTTAAGACATCCCAGGTGCTCTACCCAGTTGCACAGAGACCTGCAGGATTCCATTCTACTGTGAGCTCCTCCAGCAGCAGCACAGTAGGAAATCAGTGACCTACTGACCATTCAGTAGCCTCTTTTGTCAGAAAACTTGCTGCTGCACACAACCTGGGAAACACCACACTGAATGTGCCTATAAATAATTTTGATTTTATACTTCATAAATTCTAACCATTACAGCATCTTAGATCTGTCGAGATCTGCACAAGTATTTAGTTGGAATAGAAAGCTATCAAAGAATTAACTACTCAAGAAGATCCCTGAGAAACTTCAGGTGTTTCTTGCTAAATAAAGTAAATTTCACTTCAAAGCAAACCTAAGCTTGTACGTTGCTGTACACGTAAGTTCTTATCTTATACTTCTAAGTTAAAATTCTACGTATAGGAAAGGTGGGAAACAGCAAATACTTTACCTCTGTATCAAACATGGGATTATAATCATTGTAGCCAGAATAGAGATCATCTTCATTATTCTCAGGAGCCAGATGCACATTTTGCATCATTTTTCTGTGAAACATTTAACATGCCAAATGTTATCGCCGTAGTTTTATGCAAATATTTAAAAATGCAAACAGTAGTACTTTGATTAGTCATAAAAACCAGGACTTGCCTATAAACCATATTAAATGGCACCATTTCACGGATTTATATTTTTGTTTGTACCTATACCAGTTATGAATATTGTTTTAAAGATATTTATCATTAAAACTAAATGATAATAACATTACTACTTCTAGAATGGTATCTTTCCACTGTCAGGTAACTCATGTTTAAGATAACTCATACTCTAAAGCTAGTCTTTATAGGCCAAACCACAGTAGTAAGTCTAATGACAGATATTTCATCTCGCTTCAAATTTTCCTTTCCTTTCCTCCCTTCCTGCATTCTATCATCAACAAAGCTACAGTTATGAAGCCATTTCAATTAAAATGTTTTTTAAAAGCTAGCATTAAAGAAGCCCGGGTTCCAAAGTCTTTCTGCAGCAATATTTCCCTGTCTAACACGGTGCGTTCACCTGGTGGCCTTTCCCTCACGGAGGTCAGACACTAAGGTGTCTCACTTTGCCTGGCTACCTGTTTTCATAAACACCTCAAGAAGGCAACGTTTGATTTCATCGACAACATGAAGTACATGCCCTTCAGCAAGCAAGCTTCAGCAAGGACGAAGCGCACGGTTCCTCTGCAGCAGCAGCGGGAGGAGGATGTTCCCCGCCGCGCGCGGTGCCCCCGCGGCCAAGCCTCTCCCGGCGCGGGTTCCTTCAACAGGGACCCGGTGAAGTGCCCCGGAGCGGGGGCGGCTCAGGGCACAGGAGAGAC
>VZRQ01001388.1:577675-652049 GCA_013397975.1 Machaerirhynchus nigripectus
AGGTCCTTCTGAAGTGCTGCACAGACCTCTGGGGTATCAGCCACTCCTCCCAGCTTTGTGTCATCAGTGAACTTGCTGAGGAGGCATCTGCCCCTTCATCCAAGTCATTGCTAAGTTCAAGGCAAGTTCAGTTGAGTTCAAGGCAGGTTTTGCCTTTTACATAAGATGTTCTTAACTTATAATTAACTTGTGTATTTGGGCTGTTGTAAAACTCTAGTTAAAAAGCCTAGTTTCAGCAAAACGTAGTTTTTGTGACAAGAATATGAACTATGCAGTTTCTTCAACCACTATTTTAATGATTGTATCTATCAAAATATGGTCAAACTTCTTTTCACTCATTTCATAGCACACAACCTACAATAAATTACAGTGAGTTACTGAAGTGGTACTTGTGTAAGAGCTGGAGTAGGTTATGTGTGCTCACAAGAGAGCAGCAAGGGAATGTCTGTTGGAGCTGTCTGATGGAGCCAGCTGGTGACTAGTTCTCTGAACTTGATGTCATTTACTTTCCCTTTTCCCTCCAAATGGCAAATACTTTTAGGGAAGTTTTTAGGCTTAGGGGTTTTGTGGTTTATTTTGTTTTAGTATTGCAACATATTTATTCCACTCTAGTCTGCAGTCCACAAACTTCTGGTGTATGGAGGTACTACTTACTAGGGAGAAACTGGAGTGTACAGATTACTACTTGTAGTTTCCTTTTTCCAAACAAAAGAAAAGTGGATTTGAGTAGGAAGCAACACTCACTTTACTTCTAAAAGGAGATGATACTTTTTTGATGACAGGAATGATACCTAACTATTTTATGTCCTTGCCTTTTTGTATGTTGACCCATAACTCATTGCCTTTTGTATAAATGCAGAACGTCTCAGGGTTCCTTAACGTGATGAATTCAACTCTCACAAAACAGCAGGTGGGCAAGGGTGTGTAATCCTGCAAGAGGACTGGAACCAGTCTGAGATGGACAATCATCGTGAAAGCCTGCACATATCTGTGTGGAGATCTGAAATGTACTCTGTAAATTTACTTGAAACACTTGCCTATGGGTAAAAGATAAGATTAAAGCATGGAATTTGGATCTACTGAAACAAGTGAAAATATGTGTCAGGTTACTACAGTATCAGTGGACCAGAAGCAGAAAGAAGAGTGTGTTTCCTAAGACTTAACATGGTGCTGTTGGGATTTACTACTCATCTCCCTGTTGAGCAGCACGTAGCAGTCAGTGCCAGGGCACATGAAGTGACTGCACATTGCATTGAATGGGATGTACCAGTGGTGTGGTAAACCAGTGTCTGCTCTAATGGAACAACCCTCTGTTCTGTTGAAGAAACAAACTAATGAACACCCTTATACCACACTGGACCTACTGAATGCATGCTGTAGTAGCCTGCTTTGGGAAATGTAATTTTTCATATCCAGCGTGCTTTTTTCTGCATCAGTGTGATTCTGGTTTGAGTGCAAGATTGATAAATTTTGAAATAATGAGAATTAGAAAAACAAGTAGTATCCTATTACTGAAAGTAGTCCTAAAAGGTGGGATGCAGAAATGCTTTAGTGCATGCCTCTCTGCCAAAAATACATTTATGATTCTTGTAATATGTAAACTTTTTCAAGTAATTACTGTGCTATTGTTCTAAACATAATTACGCTGATGATAAAGATTGATTAATTACCAGGCTTATTGGCTTGGTCTTCCAGTCTGTCTTACGTATTGCTGTACTGTGTTGTATTGGTACTGTATAAATATATATCAGTGGCAAAATGCAGCTTGGCTTAGGTCTTCCTTGATAGTTTTATGTATCTCCTTTGAGGGGAGAACTTCTAACTAGATGATTCTTTTCAGAACATAGTTTCATATTGAGTGCCTGATGCTGGCACATCAAGCTTGTGCTAAATCATGAGTTTGATTCTACCTCCTGACTTTATCTCTGCCCACCCACCACCTCCAAAAGTGCAATTAGCTAGCTAGGCAAAACTGCATCATTTGCAGAACTAACTAGAGAACATATTGATAGGCTTTGGAAGGGGATAGATTCCATCTTTACATATGTTCTGTCTGACTGTGCCAGAGTTGAAAACACCTCCAAAAGGAAATGTTGTCTTTTTACCTCATTCCTGCATGGTAGCCAGCCCCCTGGGTAGCTGGAACACAGGATTTCAGTAAGAGTGATTTGTGTAATTACTAAAGCTGTGTTTTGAGAACAGTTATGGTGCTCACATTTGCCTGGTATGCAGAGTAACAGGTTGTCCAAGGAGTCGATGATATCTCCTTTCCTGAAAGCTTTCAAGCTTGGCAAAAACCTACTTGGTCTGTTCTGTCTCAGGCTAAATATATGGGACTAGTGATATTTTGGTTTGTTGGTTTGTTTTCCCCATGCCAACTACCCTCTCATTTATCAGACAGCACTAGTGGTAGTGCTATGACTGGTGAATGGTTCTCGTCTTTGGGCAACAGTGGCTGGCTGAACTTGTGAAAAACAGGATCGGTGTTTTCTTCCTTCCATTCTTGTTAGTGTGGGCAATATGGCTGTGATTAAGTGGTCTTAATTCTAGTAAGTATTTGCTTGTTGCAACAGGGTGTGCCAAATATGACAACTGCCCATAGTAGCTGTGGATAAAGGTGAGGAAAAGTGGGGTGTGAACAAGATGAGTTAAGTGTTAACATTGCTTTCAGGGTCCTTCTGTAAAGATTTTTAGAGTAGGATTTGTAACCAGGAGCATTCCAGGCATTTTATGTGATTGGGAGTGTTCCCATAGATTGGATGCCTTTTCCTGAAACAAATACTAGCCCAGTTCCCAGAATAGCGTTGATGTGGGCAGACAGGTACAACAGTAAAACTCTGGAGGTAGATGAGGCGTAAGCTCAAAAAGGAAGTAGTACCTTCTTAAGGATGTGAATTCTTCATTCTTCAAAGACCTTACAGGTACTGAGTGAAACTCTGAGCTGCACAGACAATACAGCTGCAGAATGAAGCCCTGGGTGCTATGGACATGGCTGCAATGACCCGCTCAGGCTGGGGTCATCAGAGGGATGATCCCCTAAAAATTTAGGCTGCCTTCATTAAAAAGTCATCCAGTAGTGGTCAGTGGTGCACTGCTGTATGTACAAACCTTTGTGCCTTAATCTGTGATAAGTATCAGGGAACACTGGTTTCCTGTAGTTCTGTAGCAATCTAATACCCTGGGGAATATAAAGATGGTTTCGTGTGTGAAAGACTTAACATTTTTTTGTGGAACAAAACAACCAGAATGTCAATAAGTAGATTGGCAAAGGGTGTGAAAGATGAAAATTTCCCAGGAGGGAAGGTCTAAATTGAAGTAATGCAAGTAATCCCTACTGTATGCTTTAATGGATTTAAATTCATGGCTAACATGAAGATTGGTAATGATAACAGGAACATTTTTTGTTTAGGAGTAAAAAAGATCAATCCAGGCTCAAGTTCCAAAGATGAAGATGATAGTTTTGAAGGTTAAATAAGAAATGGTATTCTCAGTGCACAGTGTATTGTTAATGGTTTATGACAGAAAAGCAGACATGCAGGATGGTTATCACTGACAGAGGAGGAAAGATACGAAACAGGAGATGAGTGCTGCAAGCTTCTGTGAGAGCTTGGGGAAGAAAAATTGAAGCTAGATCTCTTAGTCTATGACTCTAGCTTTTTTGAATCCCTCAGTCACCAATCATGTACTGTCATTTTGGGGAACCTGGGAGGATGAGACAAATGTAATATTGCAATGAGAGTGAACAAAGAAAGAAGGAAGTAATTCTGATACGATTTCTTCAAATGTAACTTCTTTTGTTTGTGTTTTTAGTTTGGTTTGGGGGTTTTTTAAGCAATATATATAGCATGTGAGCAAGAGTATGCTGGATTTGGGCCAGAGCACCTGGGAAATTAACTTCTAATGAATGGATACTTAAGACTTCTTGAATTACTTATCTTGCCTTACAGGGTGTGAGGGAGCCATAAGTTTGGATTTGCTCTCTTAGGGCACCTGTTTCTTTACAGATGAAGCCCTGGCATCTTTAGTGCTAGAAACCTTAAGTGTTGGATGAAGTTTTTGCCCTAGCACACTGTGGTGTATATTCTCTGTGAGCTTGGGAAAGGGAGCTGAAGATTCCTGTTTCCTATTCCTTGCCATAGATTGTTTAAGAGGTAGAAGTCTGTGCTTTTCAGCCATCTATTTGCTGTGTCACAAATTAAGTTGGTAAAAAGAAGAAAGGATTTTTTTTCCTGCTGATACTCATTAGCTCAATTTCCCCGTGTCTTCATGAGGCTGAACAGCTTTTGGTGGCCAGTAACCAAAGGCTCAGAGGAGTTCTGACTTGATGAAACTGATGAAAACTGAAGAGATTTAACCATGATAGGGACTACATCAAAGAGCTTTAGGTTGATTTTGATCAGACAGTTTAATCCTGCCTAATTTCTGTTGCCATTGTTCCTCTAAGTGCCTTATAATAGTTCTGAAAAATGGCTTGCTTGTTCTGGATGTTCGAGGGCTTCAAACTATAGAGATCTTTTCTGAGAAAGTGGCATGTCCAGTCCCAGCTGTGGTGTATACTTGAGCATTCATTTCAAGTTTAGTAACTACTTGAATTTTTTGACACTTGTTGTGTAGGCATTAAAAAAACCCCAAAATGTAGTGGCATGGGGGTTTTAGGAGGGACTCTTGGCTGTATCGAATGTATTTATTTATCTCTATACTGGTAAAGAGCTTTTCCTACAGCAAGGCTTCGTAACAAAAGAGCTGTTTGTAAAATTAGATGAAGTATATTAAAGGGACCTTGCTTCCCATTAAATATGAGCAGAAAAAAACTCTTGCTGATTGTGCACCAGTTAAAGCAAGTTTGAAGTGGTGACAATCTTGCATCTAGGAGTAGATCTTAGATCTGTCTGTGCTTGAAGAGAAGAAAAAACCTCTGATAAGATGGGGGAGGAAGAAGAAATGACTGAAATTAACCTTTGTATTTTTGAATATAGATATGTGCAGCGGCATGGCAAATATGGTTTGTACCTGGTTTGTAAAGAAGGTTTTTCAAAAAATTGATGGTATCCTAACAATGATGAAGTGTTTATGTGTCTTTGTTGTTTCTGTCAGCAAACAAATGAAAGAGATGGAGAAGTCGGGATTCCTGAAAGGAGCCCTGAGTGCGGAAGAGCAGTTGGCTCTCATTAGCGTTTGTACAGACCTGAAGGCAGCAGTAGAGGGTGCTACTTTCATTCAGGTAAGCAAAGATTTGCTAACTCCTTGCAAACAGTTCAGAAAGATGATCAAAAGCTGTGCTACGCAGTAGTTGGGCACCGGAGAGTTCAACATCCTGACCCCATAAGGATACAGTCATGCTTGTTAAAGTTCTTTCTACCCTGGTATCCTAACGTGGGAGATCATGCCTCTTTGCAGAAATTCCTAGACTAGTGTCCTTGTAAGTTTATTCTGAGTTACAGGGGGAGAGGCTGGCAGCTATGCTGAGAGGGAATTGCTGACCTCCATGTATAATAACGACTGTACCTGTTAGAAAGGTGAATGTGAGGTGAAGGGTGGCAGGAGATTTTTGGGGGACAGATTATCTCTCAGGGAACATCATGCATTCTAGAGCTGGGTCTGAAATGTGTTTTTTACTCTCCAGGTACCTAGTGAAGGCAGGGAGTATGACATACGGGTGACTAGTCTGACTGTGAGGGAGTGCTGTAGCCAAACTCAGCTATCTCAGAGTGTTAGAGTATTAAAACCAGGTTTGGATATACATAGGTTTGGAATCTGTGCTGCTAAATAAAATTGGAATGGGGAACAAGCTGAACTACTGGACCTGATAGTGTGTGGCTGCTTAATTATTAATATGCTCATTGGATTGGACACAGTGCAGAGAACAGGCTAATCTGGGACCATTTCTGGAATAAAGTATGAATGAATTTTCATTAGGATTGGCATCTTCTACCCTACATGGCTCCCTAGTCTTATTCCAGTGTTGTACCATTAGCTGTCTCTACACGTATTTGTGTTTCACTCAAGAGTTTACAACTTACACTGCATCGGGCTGTAAATTCCCACAGTCTGATTAGCTGCAACACAACCCTAATAATAAATTGAACTGAAAGAGGACAGACTTTCAAACCTTTTATTCCTCCCAATTTGGTGAAGTGAGGAGGAGAGAATGGGAGGCAGGGCAAAGCATCACACAGAAGTCAAGATGTGAATGTACTCTAGATTTTTAGAGTGGTACACTGTTTTGTGTTCACTTCCTTTTCTTCATAGCATGAAACTATACATTGTCACCCCCAGTACCTTAGTCTTTCATCACTACTGAGCTCAGAACTTGTTAGTTCATAGTATTGTGTTCATGCATGTATTGCCTACTTCTGCTGAGTTTAATTTGCAAAGTTATTGTCAGGTCACTCAGTCTTGTAAAGTCCTTCTGCAAATGTTTGTGGTTGTAATAATGATGGCCAACTTAAATTTCATGAGCTAACTTTCAGGTCATTTATGAATGGATGTAACAAAGGGCACAGCTATCTGTGAAACATCACTGGCCAGCCTATTCCAGTGAGTAAGAACTGACTGTTCTTCCTACCTTCTTCTTCTGAAAGCTGCCTTCTTGTTTCCAGTATTCTCATTGTTCTGCTTCTTTCGCTGTTCCAAGTATTTCTTACTGCCTGGTATATCCATATAGCATCTTTACTTTCTCTGTATGCTACCGGTAAGGATCTGGTCCTTCTTAGTGCTAACTTTGTATCTCTTTAGCGTTCTGACTTCTATTTTACCATCTTCTTTTGAAGCTGAATATAGCTGTGATGGAGTTCTTGGGTCTTGTTGCTCTGGCAGGGGTGTTGAGTTTTGGTATGCTATTGGCCCTGTTAGAGAGGGTCTTTGGCAAAGTCTTTTAAGATTCTTGAACAAGGTCTTGCATGCCACATCAGATTAAATCAAGGGCTCCATCCTTCCCGACCACTATAATTTCATCTACGAAATGGGCATTGGGCAAGTGTTGCAAAATCAAAGTAATTTTATGTTGGAAGGAACCCGTGGAAGTCATCTGGCCCAACCCATTGCAGAACCAACTTGCATCAACTCGCGCAGAATTCATGCAGCTGAGTTTTGGATAAACACTTCTGGTCTCTTTGGGTAACTTGTTACAATGTTTGATTACTGTAATTGTGCAACTTTTCCCTAATATCTAATTGGAAGTCTCTTCTTGCAACTTCAGTCTCTTGCCTTCTGTCCTACCAGCCCGCACCTCAGAGAACCTGCGTGTTCCGTTCAGGTAGCTGAAGGCAGCAGTGTTGTGTTGGTAGTCTCCAAACAGCAACAATGTACCTGGGGTAACTCCAGTTTTCTGGTGCTATTTTATGTTCCCTTAGCCCTCTTGATGTCTCTAAACATGTAGTTGTTTAGTATATAAATAAAAATAAATGAAATAACTGCAGTATGCCCATGGATAACAAGTCAGGTGTGTGAGACATGGTTGGCACTATTTGTATCAACTCTCCAAACTATAGCATTAAAGTTTAGTTTGATTCGAAGTGTTAATGAATGCACAGTGGAAGTGGGCACGCACTTATTCGAAATAGACTTTAATAGGCAGACTTATCTGAAATAGACTTTATTTTTCTCTTGAAAGGAAGATGGGGGAATAGAATGAAACAATCTTAATTCTGGGCTCACAGCCTTATTTCAGCAGTGAGCAGACTACATTATGGCTGAACCATATTAAATTTAAGGAATGCTGCTTAGGGCAGCTTTGCACCTGGAAGAACAAAATGCACTAATTGTAACTTGTGAGTACAAGTGTTCTGACTTTTAGTTACTTAATAGATAAAATACTGGTTGCATTAATGTTAGTTGAATATAGAGGACTCAATTTTCATGCTTAGCGATATAACCTACTGATAAGCTTATTTGAAAATTTTCATGAGAAGTGCATTTCTTTACCCTGGATTTAAGTTTGTTAAATCTTAACTTCTTTTCAAATTTGGCCTGTGTAGAATAAGTCCACTTAAAACTTCAAAAAAATTCTTGATGTTTGCCCTCTGTGAGTAAATTCTTCAGATAGTTTGCCTTCTATGTAAGTTTCATAGGACATCACTTAAAACAGATGGGATAGAGTAGTAAAAAGTGGAACTTCCTGAGTTATGTCAGTGAAGATATAAAAGGGAAAAAATAATAAAAGTAATGTCATGAACCTTTTAAAAGGTTACATATTTTCTCTCCTGAGCATTTTTGTGAAGTAACTTGTCTTGATTAGTGTGCTTTGCATCAACTTCAGAAGGAAATCGGGCCGTGTTTTGCTCTCAGCCTGGGTATTCACACAGGTTCACTTCTCAGAACTTTCCTGTGCTACTTGGAATAAGTGCATGACCTGTAGCATGTAGGTGAATGTACACTGCAAGTTTTTATATCACTAAAAGCTTTAATTCTGAAATAACTTTTCAATTAGCTGAAAACTCCATGGAGATAAATTAATGGATGTGTTTGTACTATAATGTCCCTGGCATGGGGCTATCATGGGTGAGTTAAATGTTTCTTACTATTGTGCTCTTAGCTTTCCTGCATAAATATATGATGACTCTTGTCTTCTGTCCTTGTATGACTATTAATATGGAACATCTTAGTACTCCTTTGAATATTAAAACCAGGTTTGAGTGGAAATGTGTATAGTTCATAAATATTATAAATTGAATAGAAGTCAGTGCAGCACCTGTATGATCTCTTACCACAACACTAGTAAAGTAAAACCAGAGCTTTCTAAATGGAACACTTTACTAACTGAACAATAGAGTTTACTAGCTGTCAGAGGAAGATAAGATGGCTAAGTATTGCTAAGATCTTACTCTTGACATCTGAGCTACTGTGTATTCTGGTGAGTTGTGAGGGCTGGTTGGGTTGGTTGAAGATGGACAGAAAAGGTGACTGAGAGATGATCTCTGAACCCATCTGTTGTGCTGTGGCATTGAACAGAGCAGACTGGGCAGGGAAATGAAGTGAAGCTTTTTAACTTACACCTTGTGTTCTTGAAGTATTTATCCTTTTTTACTTTTAAAAGAACTCTGCCTAAAAGCCTTAGAACAGTATCTTCATTTCCTGCCCAGCCCTTTAAAAAGAGAGAGTGTTCTGCCCCCTCTCCTCCTCCCCTCCATTACACCTGCAGACAGACTGTGGAGCTGGTGATAATGACACTAATAGCTCTTCAGCCTGGTATCTTCTAGATCTTGCTGGCTCTTTCATCTTTTCCAGTTAGACATATTTTTTAAAACTGTGTTAACAGCTTTCAAAAAGCCTGGTGGTGCCTCAGGGTGCAAAACCAGCATTGACTTTGGAGCTTTGACAACAGGTGTCTTGTGTCTCTGGTCATAAAAATTAGTCTTTGACTGTCTGTTACTGGTTTCTTGTTTTCTGACAAAAGTCAGCTTTTGTCTGACTTTCCTGACGGCTTTCAAGAACCCTTTTACTTCTGGGGATGAGGGAATGTCTGCAGACAGTGGGTGAAGATGTCTTCAGCTGCTCTGAGTTCATAGGCTAGAAGACCATACTGGTTTGGAGTCTCTGTTAGTCACATACCTTTGTAAAAACAAAACTGCTGGCAGGCAGTGTGCAAGCATTGCAGTAACATGGCTTCTTCTGAATTGAGCCCTGGACAGACAAACATGGGTCTGTTTGCTCTCAGCTGGGCAAATACAACCTTAGACCTGGATTTACCCTACTGAGCTTGAACACTGGCCTGAGGCACCAGAAGTTGTGCTTTGGCTTTTGAGGGAACATGTTTTAAGCATGTGACCTGACTTTGCAGAAGTTTTGAGAATTTCTAATTATAAAGATTGAAATGATCAGACCTTAAGGACTTGCTGTAAAACATTTTATGAAGTCAGTGTCTGAGTTGAACTGAGAGATGATGTTTAGGTAAACAGCTTGCCCATGTCACTGCAGTGGTGCTACTGCAGAATGGACTTACTTCCTTCCAAATTTTCTCACATCCATTTCTCATCTATTCTATGTGTATAACAGCTGGTGTCATCTACCATTACAGTCTTGAATATGGTTTTGGTCCCTGTTTCAGGAGGTTGTCATTGCCAAGAGTGTCATCCTGCCCAACAGCTAATCTTGCTTTTCAGGTTCTCTTCCACTGCTCCCTGGTCCCTTTTCTGGGGCAGTATTGTGCTTCCATTGCCTTTCCTAGATCACTTTCCCTATTTTTCAGGGTGGGTGAGATCAGGGTAGAATAAAACAGAGAAAATCTAGTTGTTGCAGAGAAGATGTGGGGAGGAGAATGTCATTCAACTTGTTTGAGATCTTACTGCCCTTTCCTGAGGGAATAAAAAGGATCTTCATCTGTAGCAGCCTGATCGACTTGTCCGTGTGTCTTTTGAAAATTTTGTAGGACATGTGAACATCATGGAAAAAGATGGATCTTTTCATGCCATGATACTAACAGGAGATGAAGCAAATTCATCTTCATTTGATGTATTTGTTTTAAACAATAAAACAGCCAAAAAGTCCCTCACAGAACCCCCCAAACCCTCCCAAATTTGCAAGTTTGATTTTAGAAAATGTAGTTCTGAAAACTAGTACCTCTGCAAATCCTGCTTTTTTCTACTAAAGGTTGAACAGACACTTGTAATTCAGTCATTTATTCTGAACAGTATAAAATGGCAGTAACTTGATATTTTTATTGCTGAGATTCTTTAACAGAGTATGTTCATGAAACATGGGAAAGTACAAAATGTTTCCATCCAAGTGCTGGATTTCACTTCAGTGTACAGTATCATGCAGCTGACGATTTTTCATGTCACTCAAGAGGTAGTGATTTATGAAGCATCAGATTTCACACTTGGATGAGCTCATGTGTTCAAGACAAATAAGAAGTTATCACTCTAGATCTAAAGTGATTTATAGCCCTAAATTATTATTTTTTAAAATTAGTTTAGCCTGAAAGTGCTGGTGCTTTAACTGATGCTTTTACAACTGCTTTTACAATAAGCTTCCTCATCTAGTAATGAGACCAAAGGCAGGCTGGATCAGTCATACCTAGACAATTGTCTGTCAAAAATGTGTTAACCTGTTTTTAAAATTCTCTTGTGGTGTGACTCCATCTCCTCCCACGTTTAGCATTTTGCTCCAGTCCATACCTAACCCACAGAACGTCTGCAACTGAACCCCTGGGATGTGAAGCACTCATGCCTATATTTTATTCATATTTGTTATAATTGTGTCACATGGTGATAATGTGGCCCTGCCATTCCTAACAAACGGCCAGTCTGCTTTTCAGTTAGAGGAGCTGCTCTCCTTACTATGCTTTCTTACCCTTGGCTTACAGGATAGCAGTAGTTAGCAAGATAGTTCAGGTTCAAAATAAAAGTCTTGATTGCCAAGGTTGTGTGTCTTGTTTTGTGCTAACTAGAGTTGGTTTACACCTTAAGGAGGCTTTTGTTGCCAAAGATAATTTTGTTAATGATTTGGTTTTTGCTCATGAGCTTGAAACCATCTTGGAGGAAGTTGTGTACGCACTTACTGGAATGAGTATCTGCTGTGGGAAAGGAGCAGAGAGCCTGATGAGCTCCTCTTCCCCTCTGTGTATCCTGCTGGGTTGGGTTTCTGCATCACATCCAAGTGTTTGAGGGTTTTTGTGGTGGTTTGTTTTTTCCTCCTTCTTCCTCATTTTAACTGATCAAAATGCTAACACTGCACTGAAAGGTCTGCAACATCCTGGGGCCTCCTTCGATAACAGCTGTGTGTGTGTCTCATCCCAAAGCCGTGTGAGACCGTGTGTGCCTCCTGACCAGCTGCTGGCCCTGCCTTTATCCTCAGGGAGGGTAGCAACACTTTACAGAAAGAGTCTGAAGTAAATATGTTTTCCCTCACCATCTTTGAAGTTTGAAATAATGAATTTTTGTCACCTCGTCTTAATTAATGTCTTGGTATACTGTTAGATCCACATACTATCCATCTCTAAAGTGCCTCAAAATATGCATCTAAAACTATTTTTGAGGGGAGCATGATGGAAAAGTCCAAAATACTTGACGTCAAGTATTTGCATTTGAAATATGTAATGATTTTGAATTTTGTGAAATTACCAAACCTATTCAATGTATGAAAAAAAAAATATTTGAACTAAGTTCTATTGGTTAACAATAATATCAGAGGCAAAATTGATACTCTGATTTAATAATTTGTTCTGATATTAAAAATACAGTTTTATATCTCTGCTTGTTTCACTAGCTGAACTCCCAGCCTCTGCAGTCAAAATGTCACATTTTTTAATTGCAAGCGGTACAGTTCCCTGGGTTTGTGTGTGTGACTCTTGTTTACTGACTAGAGTGCACTTAAGTGTCTGACGTGGAATGCAATAGAAAAAAAGCTCAGGTTTCCTTAATAGAAGGTGCATCTTCACTCTTCCAGAATGGAAATATACACCTAACCCTGCAGGAACAGAAAAAACCAGCATGTCAATAGAAAAGCCTAGCTAGAAATTATAATAATTAGGACTGAAATACTAATGATAGTAGTGAGCATTTTAAACACTCTTTTGCTTAAAGTATATTTGATGTGGGTTCAGTAAAATGGTGGCAATGACTGAAACACAGTGGTCTGTATGGAAGATGGAGCAAATAGATGGAATCTTGCTTTGGTAACTTCAGTAACCTCAACTTTGCCAGTGGTATTGAGGGAAACAGAACTGGTTCTCAAGTTGCAGGATTTAATTTGCAGAGACCTTATTTTAGTGTATATACTTCTTTCAATGAGGCTTTTACAAGAATCCTTTATTATATTATTTAAATGTGGTAAAGTTCTATGGAATAGTTGTATTTGACTGTACAGTTGCTATCTATAGATAGTGATCTGAAATCTCCATTTCATTAAATTTGCAAGTCTCCTTTTCAGGTATTTTTAATGTCTGTCTTAAACAGCATTCAGGTTATATGTATAAAAGTCCACAGGCCAAAGTTTTTTGTAGG
Organism: Machaerirhynchus nigripectus; assembly: GCA_013397975.1. Classification (NCBI taxonomy): domain Eukaryota; kingdom Metazoa; phylum Chordata; class Aves; order Passeriformes; family Dicruridae; genus Machaerirhynchus; species Machaerirhynchus nigripectus. Next base: position 590,617 of record VZRQ01001388.1, read on the forward strand.
TTTACTTTAATCAGGCTTTGTTTTAGAAATAAAACATTCTCAAGTGACTTGTTAGATTGAAAATAAAACAGTTATGCCTGTCTTTTCTGTGAAGTTCTTTTCCTAGTGGATTATAACTGTAGAAGATAATGGAAGTGTTTATAGAAATGTATTAGGCACCAAGCTTTCAGAAAAGCTCTTTTTCTGATATGCAGAACTCTTTGTCTCTTAATCCTGTGAAGTTCGTTATATTCCCACAAAAAGCTGGACATAATGTGGTTCCTGTTGCAGGAGTGCTGACAGTCTGGGTCCAGCTTGTGGGATAGTTTGGTGCTTTGAAAGCTGCTGCTACAGCCTCATTCTATGGGAGGAGAGGATTGCTGTCACTTGGCTCTGGGAACTGTTCTACAGGAGTGCCTTAAAAATGTCAGCTAAATCACAGCACTGACAAGCTGAAGCTCCTTAAAATGCTTTAAGTTTTATATATGTGTAAACAGAGCAGGGGCTCGTGGCACGTTTGGAGATCCTCACTTAACTGCAGATGATGAGGAGCATTCTTGTTGGAGTCAAAGTAGTCATGGCTCCTAAACAGTTTACCTGCTGCTTATTGAATTTACTGGGAAAAGGGAAATTGCAGAACTCTAGAAAATAATTTTCTACCTCGGTTATGGCTGGGCAAGGGCACAGGGTGCTCTTGCTGTAGCAGCTGCGGCCTGGCAGTGAAATGCAACTCTTGAGGGTTAGGTGGTACAAGATGAGGGTGGGAGGGGAATAGCTGTGGGAGGGGAATAGGGTGTTTCTTGCTCTCTCTTGGTTTGGATGAGGAGCCAGTTGAGAGCTTATGGGTCAAGATTAGCAGGACCACCAGTATGGGAGACTTTGTGGTAGACATCTGCTACAGACTGCTTGATCAGGAAGAAAAGGCCTTCTTTGGAAGCCTCACATTCACAGGCCCATGTCTTCACGGTGGGGCTCCAACCACATCAATATCTGCTGGAGGGACACCACAGGAGAGCACAAAGAATTCAGAAGGATTCCGGAATGCATTCATGATAGCTTCAACACAGGTGGTTGAGAAATAGAAGGGAGGACATGTTGTGCTGGACCTCACAAACAATGAAGAACTGGTTGGAGATGTGAAGGTCAGGGGAGAAGTCTTGGCTGTATTGACCATGAGATGGTAAAGTCGAGGATCCTGAGAGGAGAAGCATGACAAAAACTGGGATTACAGCTCTAGACTTCAGGAGAGACACCTTTGGCCCGTTGGGCCAAAATCTGCTTGGAAGAATCCTATGGTATGGGATATACTCCTGGAATGAAGAAAGGTCTAGGAGAGCTGAAGACAGATTTATCTTTGCTTGCAGGAATGTATATTATCATAAATCTTCTATTAAGATTGCCAGGGAACACTTTCTTGTTTATGTTTTGAATTTGCAGCAGACAGCATCTAGTCAGGAGGTACGAATTTATTATTGTGCAACTGTAGCTTTCAGACTTCTTTATGCAGCAGTTCCTTATGCTGGTGACTACCATCAGACTCCATACTTGTTATTGGGAAGGCTTGATGCTGCTCTCTGTGACAGCATCTCCAGATGATCTTACAGGAAGTGGCTTGCTTGTTGCTGACTTGTTGCTAATCTTTGACCTTCTGCATGCTGGTTTAAATATCTGGCTTTCATCTTACACTGCTGTCTTATACTGCTTGTGTAGGATGTGTACTTGTTTTAGGACCATACCACTGTGTTGCAGGGCTTTGCTTCAGGCCGTATTTTGTTTCTTTTGCCTCCCAGTACTAATAAATTGCTCAGCAGCTATTCTCATTGGTAGTATAAGGAAAAGGTATTTTCCAAGATAGTGTTTTGGGGGGTGTTTTCCTGGAAGGTACAGCGGAGTTGCTACCTTGGCATATTTGAGAATGGATGGGAAGAACCTGGGTAGATGCCAGCATTTAAATATAGGAAAATGAAGTTGTGCATTTAGATGAGCATGGATACATGTGGAAGCACAGATGGTGGATGGCGTGGTGCAAAAGGGCTATACAGAAACACAGATTTAAACAGATAAAACTCACTGGTTTTCCATGTTGCCTTTCCCTGGGCTTAGAATTAAAAGCCAAACATGGTTAGAGGGGGAAAAAAGGGTTTTACCTTGGTATTTATTTAAGGATCCTCAGATGCACCACATCCAGGTGGAATGCATTGAAATGCACCCCAGAATGCACACTGAAAATGCACCCACACAATGATTCACGTGTACAGTTACAGACCTTGCAAATTAGCACATCTATCAAAGATTCCCCAATGAGAGGCTCAAGAGAAGCCCCCGTCCTGAGGAACCTTCCCTCTGAATGGGCCTTAGTTTAAAGAATGTGTTCTGGAGAGGACCTCGGTGTCTGGGGCTTTCTGACCCCCAGCTGCGAGGCTTCCAAGATGTTTGGTCTCTTGGCTTAGCAGAACTTTGGGTCTAAGCTGGTTATCAGAGTTAGGGAATTACAGGTATGTGGGCTAAAAGCACTAAGGATACATGAAAGCTGTATGAAAGGGTATATGAAAGGGTATGTAAGAGGAGTATATAAAAAAGCAAAAAATCGTCATGGCATCATCCATATACTGGCATTTCAGGGGTTGTGTCATGTGAGTGCAGCTTCTTAAATAGGGGCAACTGGACCTCAATCGCCATGTGGTGTATCAGTTAGCTAGGGAGGGAGTCTAGCTTCTGTTTATCTTTGTGTAGCTCTTTTAAGAGTTCATAAACTTGTTCAAGTAGCTGCTATGTGTTCTCTGAACATACATTTGAATAGCGTAATTCCTATTACCTTTAAGCCTTTAATTCAATACAACACTTCCAGGAGAGGGGTTTTAAAAATTAACAGCTGTCGTGCTTTGATCAGGCTGTTAAGAGATGTCTAATAAAGTGTAAATTGGAAGTCAGATTTATAGCAAACTTGTTTAGGTGACCAGGCCTTAGAATAAAGGTGTACTGTTCACTGCAAATGAGAAGTATGATCTTCCCTAAGAAAAGGGCACAGAAATATACAGTGTCACTTAAAATGCGTAGTGGTGCATGCTAACCTTTTTGCACTGATTCTTTGAGAGAAACTGTGGTAGCTTTAAACCCATATCTTATCTGCTCTCTGTTTGATCTTCTCTTTCTCAGGGTAAACAGAATAGCTTCAGACCTCTCCAGGCTCCATAACTGACAGCAAGTGAGGTTCCTGTTTAATGGATTGTTTAGAGCTTAATTTTCCCCCTGTTCTTCAGGGAATTGGTGTGTCTGAGAAAATAATTGCATGCTTGAGAACAGAAACTTTATTGCAGTGGTCCAACAACCTGAATACAATTGTGACACTATACAAGAAACTCCAAGCAAATGGCCCATTCAGAAACCTTACGTAACCGTGGCAGGTTTGAGTTTCCAGCAGATTTGAGTTTGCCTTTTTGATTATCATCTGATGTGAGAGCAGGCTTAGAGTTTCAAGTTCACAAACCTATTCAGAGCAGCTCTTTTATTAGCTTGAACAGTATCTGCAGAGTTCTCGTCATCTTTGGCTTCACTAAAAGAAACTATTTAAACCTAACCAACAAGCAGGGATTCTGGAACTATAAGCAGAGTATCATTTTGTTTTGATAAGGCAGTCTAATACTTTGGGCTCTATCTGGAGTTCTTAAATGACCCCGTTTATCTCTTCTGCATCATGGAACCATTAGTACTGTTCCATGCAACTTATTTTTTAAGACTTCAAATTACTTTTAACCCATTTATTGGTTTAAAAACTCTGGCCCTGGGCATTCCTGCCACAGAATCTGTCTGAAGCTGCATATATCAAGTGTAAATTTTGGGTTATGTTAAATGGGTAGGCTTTTTTCCTAACCCTGCCATATATAGTTCAGCATAACAGGAAGGACAGAATAAAGTACTGACAGGTGAGAGAAGGTTAGAGTTGGAAAAGAGCAGATATTTTCTGTGTGTTCTAAGGGGAGAGCTGAGGTTTTGCAGCTTTGGGATCCTGTTTGGATTTTTTTAAACTCTTCCACAAACCATAGAAAACAAGCAGGCCTTGTTCCTCCTTTTCTTCTTGTAGACTGAAGACTTTTCTGTTGCTTGTGGGATCCACTTGTGGGATAGTTATTATCCCATGTCCTTCTCTTCCCAGACTAGTGGATCTTTGCATGCTCTCCTTCAGGCGGCTCCTGGAGATAACTTTGGAAATGTAGTGGCTGTAGATTGTGGCTCTTGGCTCATACATGTGAAATTTCCCACAGTAATATAGAGCTGAACATACCCAGTAGCTTTGGGAGAAGTTTTGATAGCATCCATTCTACTTCAGAAATCTCTCTCAGTGACCCTCACACTTAAAATGCTTAAGTATCTTCATTGATTTCAACTCCAGGAATTGTTTAAGTATAGGTTGCAGAGCTGTACCTTGGAATCTCCTGCCATAGTTCTGGAGATTTTAAGTTTGTCTTCTTTTGAGATACACCTGTTCATTTCCATCTTGTCTGAGAGAGAATACTGTCTTCTATCATGTGAGATTCTCCTAAAAAAAAAAAAGTGGACACCAGGTCTTATTCCTCTATATTGTGTTATCTCCCTGTGTGATTTAAAGTCTGTATTTTAGACAAAGCAGAATCTTTTATTCTGTGTTAAATCTCCTGTGGGGTGTGGTGGTCCATCTTCTGCTGTATGTAAACTCTTGGGCTTTCTGTTTCTTTAACTATGGGAAGATATTTTTGTGTTAATGGCTCACTGGTATATATAGGCTGATTAAAATAGGTGGTTTGTGCTGAATTCCTAGGTGTCAGCATGGGATCAATGAAGTCTGAAATGTATGGATAGATACTATTGAACTACATGACTTCTAATACTGTTTTTTGGTTTTATTCCAGGAATGTACTCCAGAGAACCTGGAACTGAAAAAGAAGATTTTTGATCAGTTGGATCTTATTGTGGGTGACAGTGTTATCTTGAGCAGCTCGACCTCTTGCCTCTTACCCAGCAAATTGTTCACTGGCCTTAAACATGTTAAGCAGTGCATTGTGTCACATCCTGTAAGTATGATGGCATGTTTCCTTTTTGTGTAAACTGCATCCCAAACTCCTTCCTGCAGACTGAAAGGCACAGAAGAGTATTTGGGGCTCATGTGTGCCATTGTTACTGTTCATGGGTCCAGCTTTTCAAAAAAGCTGTAGTTTGGTTGTTCTGTAAGCAGCAGCACTAATCTACAAAATTGAGAGGATGTAGCATGTTGCATACTGTTGGCTCAAGATACGTTCTGTGTGAGCTGTTGTGCTCATATTGTGTGTTTCTCAAACTACTGGCTTTCAGAATGTAAGAATTCTGTGTTTTGGGTACAAACACATAACACTGCTACTTTCTTCTTGTGTCATTGTTAGTCTTTTCTAGTATCCTTTTTCAGCTTCTGCTGGGTAACAGTAAGAATCCAAACACTGAGCTGCATGTACTTGTCAGGCAATATTGATAAAAGATGGGAAATTGAGACTCCAGTTTCTTCAGACTTGTGATGCAGAAGCAGTATACCTGAAAGAGGAATTAAGGAATGACAAAATGCGACAAAATGCAACAAATTGGACTTGGAGCTGAATTTGCATTCTTCATGACCAACTGGAACAGGGCAGTGATGCAAAAATGGAATGACTAAAGGTTGCAGCAGAACCTCAAAATGGTCAAAGCCACTTGTGAGTTTCTGTAGAGGTCTGTTTGGAACTGCCAGACAGCAGTTTATCACATCTCTCCTCAGCATGGAAGAGCATTTTGTCTTGATCACTCGGATTCTTACTGCTTCTGTTTTCCACTACTCAATAAGCTAATGAATTTTTTAACCCAATGTTAGTCTAGTGGTCAGCTGATCAGTTAAAAGGACTGTTGTCATGAAGAAAGGTACTGCTCTGGTCTCTGCAGTTTGGTAACTACATGATGTCTCTCCAGGGCATCCCTCAGAGTGTAAAGTAAGTGTCAATTCCCTGGGCATGCTCAAGAATGCAAAAATACAGCATTACTTTACAGTAGTAGTGTCTCTACAGCTACCTGTAGCTGAGCACTGTAGTGTCAAAGCATTTGGTCAGTTCCTTTCTGACACTTCACCACCACCATTGTGCCTTGGGGTGACTGGGTGGCAAGGGGAACAAAAGTCTTGGTTTGGTTTGTTTTCAATCCCTTCTAATTTTAAAAAGTTAAAGTATGTATCTGTGCCTAAATCTGGCCTTTCTCCAGTCTAAAATTCAGTAGTTCCTTATCTCTTATTTCCGGGGTTGTAATTTTCTCCAGTGCAAGAGAAGAGATAATATCTCTTTAATTTCTATATTAAGTAACTATACAATTTCTTTTTTTTAACCAGTTCCTGGCTGCCTGTTTGTCAGTCTTTGATTTTACTGTACTCTTTTTTACTGTTTTCCCAAGTTGGTCTGTACCAGTTGACTTTGTTTAGTCTGAACTGTAGTCTTTATAGGAGCCACTCCTGAAACCAGGTTTTATGAGAGCTGGAAAGGTAGCTAGTCTCTGTGTAAACATTTTCTATGTTGCTGTTGTAAGGATATGTCTTTTTTCAAAGCAAATGCTCTGGAGTACCTTAAAATGTCTAATTGTTCCAAAATGGTATTGTAGTCCAACTGAGACTATTGTCTTAGTAATCTCAGCTTTATTTAGCTGTACTGAGTGTACCAAAGAAGCTGTAAACCAGTGTACTCTTCCAGGGGCCTTTCTGCATCGGCATCAGGAAACATGCTTGCTTTGTAGTAGTTGTTGGCTTTGGGTGGGTTTTTTTGTTTTTTACAAAGATCTTGAACACAATAGTAGGATTTGGTGGCTGCAGGGAGCAAGCAGCTCTGCAAGACACTGAAAACTAGTGTGGAATTTGATATACCAGAAAAATTAGAAGCTAAAGTTGCAGAGCCTCTGGCACGGGTGAGGGTGTTGAGGTTAAATGAAATTAAGTGCCCAAAGGGCAGAAGCAGCTCATCCCTTTGCTTAACATGGTTCAGTAATTAGAAAAAAAAATCCCATAGCACAGCTGTATGGTAGCAATGCACACAATACTTACGTTACAATACAAAACAGGTACAGCTGTTCTCTGAAAGCAGTTTCAGGCAGTGGATCAGTAGAGGTCTGCTGCAGAGTGGTTCTCTTCTCATGTACTATATGTGCCTGCTAGGTCACACAACTAGAAGTATGGAGCTAGAGGAGAGTGTGCCATTGAGTGAAGTCCCCTGTTGTACAGGAAGCCCTGTAATCAAATAACTTTAAAACTGTATTAAACTCTCTCTCTTAGATTATTTTTTTAACTCCACTACTCCTGTTAGAAATTGTGTCTTCTAATTTTTGTTCCAATCTTATTATTGGTCCATTAAAATTAATATTTATGTTTGTTGGCAGCTTTTGTGTAACTTAATTCTTTTTGGTGTTTTCTTTGTCATCTCCTTTCTTAGCTGTCACTTTGGTAGACTAAGGTGACGTTCTGTTCCCTAAAATATTTCCCATTTTTAGAAACTTTCCCCCATTCCCTATTTCATCTATGTTCTACCACTTTCAGTTTTTACCAATATCTATTATCTCAGTCCTTAAACATTGTCTTCCTACGTCTCCTCAGTGTGCTCATGAATACACCCATATACTCTCTGTGCCAAATTCATGAAATGGAATATTTCAATAAGATCACTGTCAGCACTAATCTTCCAAGAAATTTTTAATAGCCTCAGTCTCTCTCAACAATTAACTTGTCCTCTTTCTGATTGGAACCAGTGATATACTTAAGGGTTAGAAAAGCCTCAGAGAATGTCTTGGTGCTTGCAGTGTTTTGGGTGTTGCTCAGTTGCCTGGCACCACTGGATGTTGTCCATCCACCATGCTGTTCTCAGTGTTGGTGGTGGCACTGCCAAAGAGACTGATGTGAGACAGGCTGTGTTGGGACACAAGGCCCTCCAAAGGAAGTGAAGTGTGTTACATCAGTAGTTACAACAGACGTACCATACATCAGATTATGTGTTGGTCAGACCCTGCAGGAAAGGGAACCTTGTAAATACTGAAGAGAAAGAACATGCAGAGAGGAAAGGCTGCTTGCACGTTGTTGTGTCAAAATCCTGTACTTGCATTTACAGGAGCACAGTTAAGAGTAGTTGACTATAAGGGAGCATGATGAAAGAATCAGTACTTAATTACTATCCTTTAAATGTCACTGTTATTTTTTAGTAGTAATTTATTATGTGATAGCTCCTTCTATTGCCTGGAACTAGATGGAGAGCTGAATTTTACACCTTTAAGAGTACAGCTGAAGGACAGTTATGCTCTTTGGAAAGAGCATGCATGCAGCGTTACTGTCTGTGACACTACGACGTGAAGAACTTTTAGCTGTTTCCAGGATGTTCTTCAGGACTTTTTGTTTTTTACTTCAAAAATACATTACACAGAATCTTGACTTGATGAGAAATTACACTTGGGAAGAGTCAGGGAGAGGTAATTTAGTTTTTTCTAAGCACAGTGTTTGAAGGTAACCTGTTCTGCGACATTTTTAAAGTATGTTTTATGTGATATCTGTTACTGTGTTTAGCATATATTTACAGGCTTGGGCCAGTTGCAGCTTATCTGTTAAGTGTTGCATCTTACAGGTGGTGTTTAGCAATACTTCTGTTATAAAGTTCCTGACTGTCTAAAAGGAAATGCCTTCCTTAATTTGGAAAGACCAGGTGGTGACCATATGTCTTAGAACAACAAGCAGCCTGAATATTGAGCAAGCAGTTCCTCAAGTCAGAATGAAGTCTTCTAGTACTGTTTGAGTGCCATCAACTCTGGTGTAGCTCCATGAATTTTGCTGGGGTTAAACAGCATTTGATTTAGTGCAAGTTTAATTTTTTATTTCAATTTGAATTAATGCACTGGCTTTTATTGGGTTGGTGAAGTCTTTCAAGGTCTGAATATCAGACTTACTGTGTTCACTGGAAATTATCCGAGCTAGTGCCAGGTATAAAGATGCTTTATATTAACTTGTGCGGTTGATGGCTGATGTTCTTCTTTTGTGTTTCTTCTTCAGGTAAATCCACCTTACTTTGTGCCATTGGTTGAAATTGTTCCTCATCCAGAAACAGATCCTTCTACTACAGAGAGAACATATGCCCTGATGAAGAAGATTGGTCAGTCTCCTGTCAAACTAAACAGAGAAATTGAGGGGTTTGTTCTGAATCGACTACAGTATGCAGTGATAAGTGAAGCTTGGAGACTCGTGGGTGTATGTATATCTTTTTTTTCAGTACTTGATCAGTTCTGTAAATGTGATAAGTGAGATTGTATATTTAAACGTCCTTTAAGTTTGTGTCATCTTTGTTCAGCTGTCCCTTATGAACATAAAATGTATATTTAAATGTAAATTAAACCCAGTAAGAAGTGATGTCAGTTATAAAAAGCAAAGACTGACAAAAACAGGGTCATATACTATCACAACAATTGTTCTTTATCCTGCTTTCTTTTTTCAGAATACTGTTATTTTCAGGACAATCAAAAGAATAATCTTAAAAGTACAAGACTCAAAATACTGATTTTTCCTTTTGTAGGCTTCTTATAATTTCCTGTTTGTTTTTTTCCTAGTGTTGTTTGCCTACTGTACAGTGGTCATGAAAATATTTTAAATTATTTTCTCTTTGGCCTTTCAGGAGCTGCACTCCTAGGTTTAACTGTTACTTGATACTTGTAGGTAAAGACAGATTTCTCCTCCTCCTGCCCATTCAGACTTCTAGCTGAGAATCATTTGTTTGTGTCCCTTCAGCTTTTCCCACAGTTACCTGTTCTCTGCTGAAAAGTCTGATCTTTCATCAGCAGGAGCTGAGTTATGAGTCTTGCTGTTCTGTTGAGAAGAGTTTCAACTGGGCTTTAATAGGATTTATTTTTGTTGTGGAGAGCATTTTGATTTCTCGAGCTGTTTAAAACAACCATGCACACAAATATAGGTAAAGATTATAAAACCAAGGCAACATTGTTGTAAACAAAGCAACCCTTTTTCCAAAGAAGTATTTAAACATAGTTGCTGAACTGATCTTGCTTACCTCTAGTTGACTTTCACTAGCAACATAATACAACAATATAAAGGAGGTGGTGAATAACAATAAGTAAAACAGTGTTGTGAGGAAGGAACTGATCTCCTACTGGAGATGTTTATTTAAATTTCAAAAATGGCTTCTGTTGTTAAACTTTTAATACAAAGTCTCAAGTTTATGATAAAAAAACCCTTCAGAAAGCTGTAGCCTTGTTGGAAAACATAGGGTAGAAAAGACAGTAACATAGAATTACAGAATAGTTGAGGTTGGAAGGGGCCTCTGGAGGTCATCTAGTCCCACCCCCCTACTATAGCAGGTTGCACAGGACCATGTCTAGGTGGGTTTTGAATAACTTCAGTGGAGAATACTCCACAGCCTCATTGGGCAGCCTGCTCCAGTGCTCTGTCACCCTCCAAGTAAAGATTTTTTTTCTTCCTATTCAGATGTAACTTTCTGAGTTTATAGTTTGTGCCTCTTGCCCCTTGTCCTGTTGCTGGGCACCACTGAGTCTGGCCCTATCTAAATTAGCCTCTAAATTACTTTTTAAAGCATAAAAACATTGGTGAAAAAGTATCTTCGAGAATACAAATGTAAAAACAACTACTAAAAATTGTGAGCAGGGAAGGTTAAGTTCATGAGGAAAAAGCTAGCTCCACTGCAACATTCACTGTTAGGGAGGTTCCCACAGTGTAACCTTTCCTTGAAAGGAAGAGATCTGGTATAAAATAAGTCATGCTGGGAACAAGATTTTTGAAGGAGCAAAGAGTAAATGAGTAATGACAGACTGTGAAGGAGAAATTGAACTTATCTGAGGATCACAAAACTGAAATATGAAGTTGATTAAATACTAATTTAAGCACCTTTTTATATACTATCTAGCACAATACTGCAAAAATGGAAGTTAAACCTTACCTCTTTTATAAGAATTCAGAGAGTTGTTGGGAAACTGTGGACCAGTAAGTCTAGTAATGTGTAGGCACATTGATATAATACCCTTGGTCAGCACAGGCATTCAGGTAGTGCCTCAAGAATCTAACCAGGATTCTTTCACATCTCTGAGAGCATAAACTCAATTGTTTTGAAGCCACTGCTATGGTCACCTAGGATGCTAAAAATTTGAATGGGTCCAGGGATCATTTAGGCACATTCATGTTGGACTGTGCAGAAGCAACCTTCAGCTTCAAAGTCTCAAAGACTGGACTGTTGGGAGCTGAGGCAGTACAGTACATGTCACTGAAAGTATCATTCTCTGTTTGGTCTTGCTGTGGAAGGAGTGTAAGAACACTTCATGGGCTGCCGTTGAAAAGGAGGTACTGAGTTGAGGCAAACCTTCAGTATGAACCTGTGTGGATGCTTTTGTGGGAGTGGTGGTTATGTGAATAGTAATAAAATAGTGCTTGAAGGACTGACAGATAAAGCAAGTTGCTTTTGTTGTAAGTCAAAGTTTCTAAGTTGTTCTGTTCTTGTATAATTTTATTGCATTTCAGGCAGATACACATTTAAACAGTAACAACTTTGGTGGCTGTATTTCCCTGCCAGAAACCTGAACAATAGCAGCTGTCAAAGGTGTATAGTTTCAGCTGTGTGACTTCAGGCTGCACAATGCCTTTGATGGGACGAGAGTCACTGCAGATCGGTGAGAGCTGCAGGCCTGGAGCAGTTTGTGTGTTTCTACTGTTATGCTGCCAACTTAGTAATTTTTATTGCAAGTCATGTTCTTTTGGTGTATTCCACTTTCCAAACAGGGAAACATACTTCTGATTGTGAAGTCACTTTTCAGTTCTTACTGTTGAAAACATCAATCTCCCCAACTCTCAGTCTTTGAGAGACTCCTAAAAATCAAGTTTTACTCACATAGGTAACATCTCGAACAAATGTTTTCATTACTCTAAGAAGCACTAGGGTTTTTTTGTGTTTTTTTGGTTTGGTTTGTGGGGTTTTTTTGTTGGTTGGGGGTTTTTTTGTTGGTTTTTTTTCAGTCAGTTGAGCTTATTTCATTAAAGAAACTAGGGGAAGTTTCTCTGGTTGAACTACCAATGTACTGTTTATTAAAGTCATTGGTGGTAGGATAGACATGCAGTACAGCTGTACTTAGAACATTTATCTTGAAAACTTTATCATAAATAGGCTGAGTAGCTTGCAGAATATGTTTTAGTTCCCAAATCTATCTGGGAAACTGACAACCTGCCAGTCTTTCTGTTTTCTTTAGCAGTGCTGTGTTGGGATGGATGAGATGTGGGTGTGGAATCGTGATGGGAGAAAGGCTGTGATACAGAGCATGGCAGTAAAGATGGGGCTGTATAGAAAGAAATGTGCTAAATATATTTGCTTGCTGAATGTTGTGTGGGGCTCACTGACTTCTGCCATGTGGGTCCAAGAGTAGTAGACACTCTTAACACAGCCAGAAATCTGAGGTAAGGCTCTGCTAGCACATTGGACGCAGGCTCAAGACTCCACATGGTGCTCAGATTGCATGTGGCAGGGATGCTGGAGCACAGAGAGAAGCATAATTCAGGGCAAAGTGATTAAAGTAGCAGTGAGAAACCTGAGTATTGGGATACAGTTTGTCTTTGCCAAAGGTGCTGGGCTTCCCAGCTGCACACACAGGGAGGCTGGGATTTTACAGCAGGGCACAAAATGAGTGCTGTGAGTGCAGGACTGGGCTAAATGTGGGAGTGGGAAGTATGCTGTTAAATTGCTAAAAAATTAATAAGCTTGAAAGTTGAGATCAGATTTGTAGGAAAGTAGGAGAAAGAAAACTCATTTGGAAATGTACAGTTGAATGCTGAGAACTTTGCTCATGTGGATAATTAGGAATGTAGACTACAGGATGCAGAAGTTAACAAGAACTTAGAAGCAAAGACCATGGATTCATTTATGGGTCTAAAAGATGTAATTTGAGCAAGTGCTTCCCTTTGATGCAAGAGTGCTACAAGAAGATGTTTCAGTTTGGATCTGAGTTAGTCTTTTTGTGACAAGATGTCTTTTCAAAGATTGCTTTGACTTGCAAGTCACAAGCATTTGGGCAGTGCAGGTGTTTGTGGCAGGAATTTTTTGTATCATTTATCTCTGTCTCCTCATGCTCCACATTTATTCCGTGATAAAGCAGATACTGAGAGCACTCCAGTCTGTTTAAGGTCATGTATCTGAGAACTTTTCTGTAGGACCTCACAGCCTATCTGAGACTGGCATTCATGTAGGTTTCTTATTTATGTGTTTGATTGTTAGGGCTCTGGTAGAAATGTTGCAAAGCTGATAATGATGAGAGTAAAAGATGTACTGTGAGATGTTGAAGATCCTTATTCCTCTCTTACCAACCCTAAATTTTTATTTCCCCTGTTTGGAACCATTGGAATAACCTTTAGCCAGTAACAGGAAAAATACCTCAAACTGCTTTCTCTGTTATTCTCTGTTACCATTTATTTACTTCCTCACATCTCCATTGACAGTGGTCACTGGTGTGTCTGATTTTGTTCATAACTCTTGGAGCAGAACCTTACTGCCTTTATTTGCCTGGGAAGCATGCTGTGCACTGTAGACATTATTACTTTTGTACTTTTACCAGTACCAGTACATTCTAGAGTAGTTTAGGATTATGTTGCAAAGGGTATTAATTAAATAGCTTGACTTTGTCTTGTTCTGAAGGTAAAATTTTGGTTGACATAATCCAGAAAATAACAACCAAACAGTTTCACCAACACTTCAGTTCAGAAGTCTCAAGCCTTACTTTGAATATCTGTGATTGTCCTTTAACTGTGTATCACTGAGTGAAATCTTACCTTTTTGAAATATTTTTCTAAGCATCACCTGGAATTTGCAAGGAAGTCATAAAATACAGCAGCAGAGATAGCAAGTAGAGCATGACAGTTTTTTAACCTTGATATAATTTAGGAGTTTCAGATGCTTTTAAGAACATATTAAAACTGTTTTTCAGGATGAATTTTGTAAGTGCTCTACTTATCTCTGTATATGATTTTAATACTGTCTTAATGTGTTGTTTTTTTTTCCTTTAAAAGTGGGTTTTCTTTTATGTTGTAGTCATTGTAAAACATGAAAAGAATGGGAAGCTCTTCCATTTTTGTTAATCTGTTGGCAAAAAAAGTCATGGTTTGGCTATATGTCCATTTTAGTTTGTTTTTGCAACAATCAGGTGCATTGGCTTCAATCATTAATTGATGTACCTCTCCTTTCTCAAGTGACTAGCTTAGCAGTCCTTAAATGCTGGCAAGACTTTTTAAAGTCCAAATTCCTTACTGTTAATTATATTACAGTGTTATTCAGAGGACTTTTCCAAAAGATTGAAGATAAGGTATAGCATTAAGCATTTAGTTACAGTGCCCCATAAAATGGGGAATATCATAAAAAGGAAGTTTAAAGGGACAGGAAGAAAAATTGCGTCAATACTAAGTGTTTCTTACAGGATGAGGTGAGTGAGGGTGCCATGGAAGAAGGAAGATAAAGGCCAGCAAAGCAAGGAAATGTGAAGTGTGTAGGACAACAAGTTTCTTAAACATTGTGAAATGGAAAGACATGGTAGAGGGATATAGGAGATAAGACATGCTCAAAATGACAGGACTGGAAAAACATCTCATCAAGGTGTGGATGGAAGGGACTTGATTGAAGTAATAGTGAAGAGAAGGGTGTAACAAGTACTGCTGAGACAGAATGCATATTAGTGGCAATCAGGAAAAAAAAAAGAATACTGGATTTGGGAGATACTGAGGAAGTGGCAGATTTGGAGACAGAAAGTATGTGGTTCAGGAGGCAGTGAAGTCCAAAATAACTCTATAACAGACTGGAGTGAGTAGGAGAACATGATGAATTGGTGGAATGAGGAGAAAGTAAGATCATGGGGGTTTTTGGCCATTACATTTGATGTGATTACAAACCAAGTCCATGAAAGAAGTTTCAATGTGGGTGTGACTCAGAGATTGAAAGAAGGACTGCTGAAACCAAGCAGGCTGGGTCAGAGGCAGAGGCTGCAGAACCACCATGGGCTTCCGGAAAAGTGAAAAGGGTCCCTGCACAGAGAGAAGCACCAATAAAGTACAAAAGACTCCTTAGGATAATCCTGTGGTATCACTGGAGGTTAAAATCTCTAGGAAAATGAGATTGTGGTATATAAAAGGTGTCATAAGAAGTGTGGAGGAGTCTGAGATAGTCTAGATTTTGAAATTCGACTGGCCATTGGGATCACTGAGGATTTTGGTGTAATTTATTTTAAATCTTAATTCTGTAGCTGTTAGAGCTTCTAGTGAACTCTTAACATACTTTCTCTTCCTTCTGACAAGTGCTGGAGGCAAAGGCTTACCAGAAGGGTAATCCAGGATGAAAAATCCCCTTGGGAAGATTATTTCACACCTACAACTTAGTGAAACCGGATAGGAACTCTTTCTTGTTTAGTTCTTAGCATAAACACCAGTCCTTGTGGAAAACACCTCGCTGATCTTGCATCCTGGTGAATCATTCCACCAACTTATGATCTCCTTATCATAAATGGGAGTAGAGTTATTCCCTAGGACAGGATGGTCTAACTTGTTTGTGTTATGTTACTTGTTTATGTAACATTTATGTGGTTTTAATTTATGACGAGAAGATGTAAAAAGCTTTTCTTTAGGAGGGTTTTTTTTGACAGGAAGAAGCTGAGCTCATTTATATAGAATACTATATCCCTCATCTGAAGGGGTCTGCCCTGGTTTCCTTCTGGTAGCAACAATTCTTGCCTTTTAGCAGCTGTAAGCATCGAATTGCAGCTATAGTCAAAAGGCCAAGAGCAAAGCATTCATCTCATGATTCTGAGGGCACCTGGTCTTCAAATGTCAGTGTAATAGCTGAGGACTGTGGTATCCAAAGAAAGTAGGTTATTAATTTGGAAATTCATTTGCAATGATTCTGAAGTGCTTCAAGAGCCTGTTAACTCTTTTAACATTGTTTACAGTTTTTTAACTGCTGCTGTGGTTCAAATGCTTGTCTGGAATTTGTAGTTAGTCTTTTGTCCACAAATCCATGTCAACGAGGGCGGGCAGGCGGGAACCACTCATCAAGCACAGCTTTACCAGCACAACTCATTGTTTGGATGAAGCACTCCCAACAGAAGAACACTTTTGTTGACTTTGCTGATGTTGTTCAGAGAAGTTGTGTTGCCATGTCAGGGGAAAAAGCTTTCACAGAACATACGGTGCCTGTGTTAGTTACCCTGATGCTGGTCTGTAATCTGAATTCTGTCTGAGGTTTTTGTTTAGTCCTGTCTTTATGCAGACCTTTCTATCTGCCTCTAGATGAGTTACTTTACCATGTCTGTGCTTTACCTTTAATTTTAAGAAAAGAATGCTTTCTTATCCCTGCCATTTTCTGTCTTATTAAATTGTTAGGAGAATTGTGTTTTCCATATACGGTACATAGGTCTTAAAAATTATGTCAGTGTTTCCTTTTCAAGGTAGAGTTCTCCAACAGGGATTCAGACAGGCTTGATTTTGATAGGAACAATGCCTACTAACCTTATAAGAGGTTGTCTTATAAAAGTCTCAGTTTAAGCCTGAGATGATGAAACTCTGTGTCTGTGGCCAGCTGTAGAAGTTATGTTGGTTCGTGGCTTCTAAGTTTCTTTTGAAGTAGCAGTAGATGATGTAAATGATGGACACAGGAAGACACTGTGGGTGAGATTCAGCTCATTTAAGATGGGATATCTACAGTGTAGACAGTGACATCTAAGCTCCTTACTCATCTTTCAATCAGTGAGGAGAATTAGGCCTTTTTAGGACACAACTCATCTTACCTGTTCTAGACGCCTGCTTTAGGATGCTGATTTCCATTTTTTCCCTGGCGATTATAAAGAGAGTCTAGATGTCTAGCTCAGATGTCAGTGTCTGCTACAGATCAGAAGAGCTGTCCTGCATGCCCGTAACTCTAGACCATGACTGCATGATACAAAGGGGCACTCAGACAGAGCCCTGCAAGAGAGAAATTTAACAGAAAATGTGGTTTTGGCCAAGCAGATGACTGTATGTACTTGTATTTTGAAGTTCAAAGGGGCTTGTTAAGAAAGAGGCACTGAGTAGGCCGAGTACCTCCAAGTAGGGTGAAAAGATAAATTAGAAGCAGTTCAGCATCTCTTCCACCTTCCTACCCAGAAGGAAATGTTTTTGTGTCTCTGGGAATGGAGAGGACAAGTTCTTGAAACCAAGCTTTATCTGATGAAAGTGGTTAGAACAAGTCTTGAATAATTCATATCTTTCTAGTTTTGGAAAACAACCTCATGTAATAAATAGTATTGTTCTCAAGTAAATCTATTAAGGTGAAGAACTTGTACAAACCTTTCTGTGCTTGCCCCAACCGGATGGAGGCATTGGCTTTCTTGAAGTGCTACATGTGGGTGGAATAGCAGTGCTCAACTTTAAACACAAGAAATGCTTCATTTTGCTTGCTCCTTATCCTGCCAGCTCTTGAGATGTCAGGCTGGCAATGAACTCAAGAACCCTGGGCAGGTGGGGGCTGGGTAGGTTGAATGTTCAGTGAGTTTTGTGGGAGGGAGTGCAACTGCATTGCCTGTGTGTTTGGACCCAGCATTTTTTGCAGGTGGCCTCAGGAGCAGTATCCACTGCTGCGCCACCATTCTGCTAGTTGGGACTCTGCCCAAAAATCCAAAACTAAGAGAATGTGAAGAGAGATGTAACATTGAGCCAAAACTGTATTTAAAAGGGTTGGTGTAGTACTTGGATTTGATATAAACTCTTTTGGCCATGTGCTGTTAAGCTGTCATGCTTGCTTTCTTTTCTGATTCTCAGTTTCTGGGACTATGATGTACAGTAGTCCTAGAGATATCAATGACTGCTTATGCTGAACCATAGGAAGGCTTGCATAATAGATGGACATTTCTGGCAAACAGTTGTGTTTCTCTTTGCAATCTAACTGCTATTTCTAGCCTTGTTTTTTATTACTTCTCTAATTTTTTAATGACATACAAAAAACGGGCAATTTTGCATTAAAAGCAAACATTCACCAGTCTTCCTTCCTGTTGTACTTTTGCTGCTTAGGAAGGAGTAATATCTCCTACTGATCTAGACCTTGTGATGTCTGATGGATTGGGAATGCGATACGCATTTATTGGACCTCTGGAAACCATGCATCTTAATGCAGAAGGTAGGTAGTGTAAAATGTTATGAATATGAAGGGATGTTGTTGCATTGCACAAGACTCTGGAAGTGTTATGTAGCAAACCAGGTTAGGATTGCTGCAACTATGACTTGTCTCTTTTTTTACTGTAATGATAAGGAAAACTTATTTAAAACCTGAGGTCAGTGGAAGGAAATGGATATTGGTTATCCTGTTACAAATGATCAGATGAAGGATGACAAGCTGTTAAAACACTAGCTGTATAATAAATTTTTTCCAAGATTCATCCCACCGTACTTTGATAATATTGATGTACCCATAGTTCAGGACTGTCTGAATGTCAGGTAAAAAAACCATTGAAAAAGTTTAGCTGATAATCCAGCATCAACAGAAAATCACTTTACATACATCAGTACCTGCCTGCTGCTGAATTTGTAGCAAAGCTATGGTGTAAATATCCCTGGAGCCGCTGTGTTTTAAGCTTAGATCCTGAGTGAAATAAAATTGCTTTTGCCAGCAAAATCCTGTGCATACAAAGCTGACTTGACAAAGCAGTCAAGTAACAGTTTGACGTCTGTCTTGCATAATTAATACAGATTTTTAGATGTTTTTGGAATAGTATATGTGAATCCCAGGTAAATAAAAAATTAATTGTGTAAAAGGAAATAAAAATTATAGATCAGCATCACAAAGGTTTGAGCAAAGATTTCAACAAAACACAAAAACTTCAAAAGTTAAGATCAACTAAATACTAGCTCTTTATATTATGGGCTGTGTCTTTATTCTGCTTTTGCATGGTCCCTGACATGGTAGGCTCCTGCTCTGCTGCTGGATCTTTTAGGCAGTGCTGCAGTACACTTGTGCACTGAACCACTTGCACAACAGCACCTTGTTGGTTGGTTCAGTAACTTGGATCATGAGAAGTATTGCTTCACTCCTACATTTGCAGATGCATTGTCTCCGAATCTAGAGCTGCTCCTGTTTTTATGTGCTCATGGAGTGACTCAGGCTCTTGCTCTCATCAGAGACTGTTTAAATCAAAATTGCTGATGTCAGGACATATGATGGCTTATGTTCATAGTTCCATGCCAGTGCCAACTTCTCTTTGGTTGCCCAGCATTGCTTCACATAATGCGGAATAATATGGACCTCCTCTTGATTGCCAAGGATTTGCTTGACTAACCTGATCTCCTTTTAAGGCAAGATGATCTGCTTAGTGGATGAGGTAAAGGATATTGTCTACCTGGGCTTTAGTAAAGCCTTTAACATAATTTTCCACAACATTCTCCTGGAGAACCTGGCTGCTCACTGGGTAAAAGACTGTCTGGATGGCCAGGCCCAGAGAGTGGTGGGGAGTGGAATTACATTCAGCTGGGGGCTGGTCACTAGTGGTGTCCCCCAGGGTTCAGTGTTGGGCCCAGTCCTGTTTAATATCTTCACTGATGATCTGGATGAAGGGATCAAGTGTACCCTTAGTAAATTTGTGGATGACACCAAGTTGGGTGGGACTGTTGATTTGCTGGAGGGCAGGAAGGCCCTGCAGAGGGATCTGGACAGGCTGGATTGATGGGTCAAGACCAACTGTATGAGGTTCAACAAGGCTAAGTGCTGGGTTCTGCACTGGGGTCATAACAACCCTCGGCAGCTCCACAGGCTGGGGGCAGAGTGGCTGGGAAGCTGCCCTGTGGAAAAGGACCTGGGGGTGCTGGTCAAGAGCAGCTGAGCAGAAGGCCCGTGGCATCCTGGCCTGGATCAGCAATGGTGTGGTCAGCAGGACCAGGGCAGTGACCGTCCCCCTGTACTCAGCACTGCTGAGGCCACAGCTCCAATCCTGTGTTCAGTTCTGGGCCCCTCACTGCAAGAAAGGCATTGAGGGGCTGGAGCGTGTCCAGAGAAGGGCAACGGAGCTGGGGAAGGGTCTGGAGCACAAGTCCTGTGAGGAGCAGCTGAGGGAGCTGGGGGTGTTTAGCCTGGAGAAAAGGAGGCTCAGGGGGGACTTTATCGCTCTCTGTAACTGCCTGAAAGGAGGGTGTAGCCAGGTGGGGGTTGGTCACTTCTGTCAGGTAACAAGTGACAGGACAAGAGGAAACAGCTTAAAGTTGCACCAGGGGAGTTTTAGATAGGATATTAGGGAAAAATTCTTCATGGAAAGGGTTGTTAAGCATTGGAACAGGCTGCCCAGGGAAGTGGTTGTGTCACTATCCCTGGAGGTATTGAAAAGACATGTAGATATGGTAGTCAGGGACATGGTTTGCTGGTGAACTTGGCAGTGCTGGATTAATGGTTGGACTTGATCTTAGAAGTCTTTTCCAAACTAAACAGCTTTAAGATTCTATGACAGCCTGTTCTGATGCCTTGTACTAACACTGACTTTTTTTTATCAGTGGAAGAAAATGGAGGTAGATACAAGAAACTGCCTCTATCCTTTTCATTAGCCTATCAGCTTCACCAAATTCACAACAGCTGCCTTTTTTTAACAGCTATATGATATTAGTTGCCCACAGTCTTAAATTCTTTGTTAATTGGTAAGGAAGGATGGTAAGGATGAAGGAAGAATGTGAGAGAAAATAGTGTTATTTGTGGGAGAGTCTCTTGTTTTGTTTTGTTTTGTTTTGTTTTGTTTTGGTAGGGTGATGTTGTTTGGATTTGAATAAATTTATTCCAATTATTTTTTCTGAGATCAGTGTTTCTTCTTTCCCTGTGGGATGCGCACATCAAGATCCTCCCACGAACTTCCTGTGGGCTAATGTCACTTTTTGCCTGTTAGTTCTTATATCCTTTCTTCCATATTCATAAATGATCCTATCAAACCTATTATCTAGGCCACTTGAGGTTACCATTTAATCAATGCATGAATATTAGGAATGCTGACTATATGGCAATGAGCCAACAGCCTTGAACATGGAATAAAATGACAGCATCATGTCATTAAAAGCAGCAGAGACAGCAACAACAGTTTGAGAACTGAATTGCGACAGACAGGAAGGACTCTGCTTTGGGGAGGAAAAAAGCATATCCAAATTGCGTAATATTATAAAGTTGATTGTTGATTTCAGCAAATAAAATTAATGTTTATATCTGTTTTAGATTTTGACTTTGTCCCATTACAATTTCACATGGCAGCATCACAACAAGTGCTGTTAAAGTCTTTTAGAAGGAAGATCAGTAGACTTAACTACAGTCAGTTCACCTGTTTACTATTGTGGAATTATGTTAGCAGACACAACATCCCACCTGTACATGTACCTGGCAGTCTATGAATATAGTGGAGATGGTCCAGCCTCAGTAAGATTGTATCTCCTGAATCTCTTGTTTCTTGAGAAATATCGTTTCTTCTTTTTTTTTTTTTAAGCCCTTCCAAGCAATCATCTGTACAAGCAGAGGCTATGCTGTCATATCCTGTGTTTTACAGGTTTGCAGCAGAAGTTCTTCATATATATTTCCAAATTGGCTTACATCAGTAATTTTATTAGTAGATTATTTAGTGAGCTATAATTGGAACTTGATCTAAACTGCCAGTATTAGCAGAAGAGCTGGGTGGGGGGAGGTTGAAGGATCCTTGTTGCTGTTATCTCTCTTGCACTTACATAAACACCATTCGAGGGTTATATACTACCTGTCACTCACTGAGGTTCATACAGGTGTCTACAGGAGTTGTGTGGAAACTGGAGCTGATGTATGGTTCCCATAAAGTAAGTACAAATATCCAGGTAGCTAGGAATGAATCTTCATGATCAAAATTGTGCTTCTCTTATGGAAAGTGGGAATAGTTCATCTTAGAATGCTCATCTTAGAAGCACCTGCCAGGTGGATTGGTTTTCGATGATAGGAGCAGAGTGAGTGATTGTTCTGTGAAAAGCACAAAATATGACAAGGAAAGAGTGGAGAATCATAAGTCATAGTTCAAAGGGAGGAAATTTTACTTGTTTGGTTGGGCAAGACATAGCCAGGCGTGGTTTCTAACAATTACTCTAAACATGTATGCTGGCTGGTTCAAGAGCAGAGATTATTTCCATTGCTATGGCCACTGCTTCAATGCTGATGCACAGGGAGCAAACCAAGCTTTAACCCAGCTTTTGTACTGCAAGCTGGTCAGCAGGTGTGAGAACCTCTAAGGTAGTAACCTCCAAGAAAAGGAGATTGCCTCCTTTTCTGTCCAACCTGTGCATTATGTTTTAGGATAACAAAATATCTCAACCCAATTCAGGATACTTGTAAGAGGGTACTACTGAGATGAAGTATCACAGTGATATATAATCATACAAACCCTTTTAATTTTCATAAACCCACCATATATTTCGTAAGTGTTTACATGCATTCAATTCGCTTCCCAATAGGCTGAAGAAAGCAGTTTATAGCCCTTCTAGAACTGCTGTTTGCCTCTGTGGAGCTGCAGGGTTTTTCTGTATGAAAGAGTTTATATGCAGTAAGTCAAGATGTGAATTTTTCAGGATACTGGCTGCTGCGCACCAGTTTCCTTGTGTGGGCTCTTAGGTGTAAAGTAGTTCCCTCTGCTTTCTGAAAGGAGCACATGGCTTTGCACAGGAATTCTTTATGCTTTATTCCTCAAGTCATTATAGATGGGTCTCAAAGAACACATCTTGATGCATTAATGAAAAATTGTGTATGATCACCAAGTGGCTCAGACTGAGGAATTCATCCCAGGTTTGAAAATGATCTAACAAAACAAGCAGTTCATAATGACTCAGTTTAATTCCTTGATCCAGCTCACAGTGGGCCTGCGGAAATACTCGTGCATTGCTACTGAGATGTAACACTGGTAGGAGAATAAAACTTTTTTTTGGTGCTACCACTGTTTTAGTGTAGTTCCAAGTATTTGTGCAACTAGAGCCTTAAGTTCATATGGGAGTTAATGTAGCGTACACAATGTCCTGTGAACTCACACCCTAACTCAGAGCATGCATCTGTGTTCAGACACACCCTTGATGAAGATAGGATTACATTTAGAAACTTTCCCTTGGAGCTGTAATGTCTAGAAATGTAATCCCTCTATCAGTAAAAAAGTTTGGGACTTTTGTTTCTCTGAACGCAATCTAACCATGTCAGATTCCTCCATGATGTTCCCTTTTTTCTGTTAAAATTTGCCCTTTTTTTCTGTTGTCATCCATGCTCATCTTTCATTGCAGCCTCTTCCTAGATTTTATGTGCTAAAGTCAACCCCACCCCAGACTTTTCAAATTGTTGATGCTGTTGCATCAGTGGCTTGACCATCGTGCCTCCTCTCTTTGAGTCATTACAGTATCTTAATATGCTGCTCATCAGGTTGAAAGTCATCAAGTTAATACTCAGTATGGTGGAGCACCCTCTCTTTGGTGTGTTCCCTGTCCATGCCGGTAACACTTGCTCCTGACTCTAGTTCTCTCTCACAAGTGTCTCACTGCCTGCCTTGTTTTGCCCCTTGTGTAGTCCCCTTGCCAGGCTGGTTTACCAAGTTTGCTTGCTTGCATCCTTCACCCCCCATGCTCGTTGTCTTTCTTATGAAAAGAAAGGGATCAGACAGCATACAAGAAGCTGAGATACAAGATGCTTACAAACTATAATGCATGAATATACTACATTTTATACTGTTGTGTTTTCACTTCTCTTTTCCTACTACTACAGTCATTGTCCTCTTTAAAGAACTTCATTTGTGTCTTCTCTCAGGGCAGTGAAGCATTTTATGCATGTTTCTAAGCTAAATATCTGTCCTGAGTGCCTTTTCCTTCATTAATACTTGTTCATGTTGATGATGCAACTAGAAGCATTGCAGCAGTAATCATGTTTGCACCACACCAGTGCAAGTCCTCAGGTAAGGATCTGCAAACCTTAAGTGTGATTATTAGAACAAATTCTTGTGGGACAGTTCATTAGCCGTTTTGGAAACTGCCTGGACTCTCATCGAAACCGAATAAGCAGCAGCTTATTCCATTATTGGAGCCTTGTGTGTCCTAGATACATATGGGCAGCTGAAGAGCCTTGAATCAATGCCTTAGTCTAGCTTGTGGTGACATGTTCTTGTAACTATACTGTAGAAGTAGAAATGCTTTGAAGGAAGATAGAGTATTCCCCTTTTCATCTCTATAATCCTGCATACACTGCCCCCTTAGAAGTTCTGTAACTCATTCCTCTTCTTTCACTCCCTGCCATAGCTGTGACTAAGTGCTGGAAGGAAGATTCAGGAAAATCCTACCTTCCCTGGAGGTGTTTCTGTTTTGTGTTCATAGTTCTCAGTTGCATGCTGCAACATCTGCCTTCTCCCATGGCCTCTTTCCTCCAGCATTGACGAGGTGAGTGTGGTGTGTGCAAGGAAGGTGAAGGTTTAGACAGGGAGCCAGCAAACCACATGGACAAGAGGAAGCTATCATCCTCTTCCTCTGTCCCAGATGCATCTTGTGTCATTCTTGTTCTCCACTTGGAGATAGTGAGGCACAGTGTGGGCACAGCAGTGGCACGCAAAGGGAGATGGATGTTTTTATCAACCCCATTTACCATCTCGCTGTTTTTCCATCTCCCGGGTGTTCCTGTCTGTTTCACGCTGTTTACTGATGCTAATTCTTCCAGCTTAAGCTGCTCCCTGGGTAGTATCAACAAGGATAAAAGTTAAAGGGATTCTGTCTTATTTGTTTTCTTTCTTCTTGTCCCTGTGCTCCAGCCAAGGGCTCTTCTCATCCACCTTTGACCCTTGAACCAAAGGACTCCTAAGTCTAAAGGCCTGGAGTCAAATATTTGCTATGAGTTTGCAGTTGAAAAGCAAAGTGATTTTTTTCAGCAGTATTCCCCATTGCTCAAATGCCGGCTTCAAGAAGGCATTCAATCAGTTGATCCTGATTACTGGAATCAAACTAAAATTGCATTTTGCACTGGGAGAACTATCCTGAGTTATTAATTTTGAACTATTGATTTTTTTAATCCTTGAGTGAGACTGCGTGTATATTCTAACTTCTGGTGTATTGACTTCACTTGAGACTTGTATGATTTTGCAGTGCCCACCCACTGCTTGGCAGGCACATATGCTGCATGTTGGGATCAGCTGTACTAATGCTCCTGCTCTTTTCTAGACCCCTAACTTTTTTTCACCTTGTCCTCTTCTGCTGACGTTGCATAAGGCTTTTCATTCATACATTATATGCAGTGGGTGAATTGTGTTACCCAGCCTGCATTTGGCACATCTCTGCTGCATTGATGAGCTACACCCACCCAGAAATTGTTCTGATTCATTCAAGCAGTAGGTGAACTGCCAGTAGGAGCTTGATTTCCAGGTCTAGCTGGCTGAGTGAGCTTTTAAAGGCCATGTCCAGCTCAGGAGGTCATATTCAGCAGGTAAATGGTTCAGTCATATCCAAGCATTCAGCTTTCCCAAGATATTAATGCTATCGCTTCAGCTTGAGGCTTGTGAAAAAGATTTCTGGTGCACAGTCTTCTATTCTACCTTCTCCTGACTACCACAATCAAAACTACTCACGTCTATGGTATTACTTCAGAAGCTTGCTAGATGTTTGAAATGTTCCCGTTGAAAAGTACCAAATCCAAACTATTCGGTCTAAGTGTCACAGACCTGTGTCAGCTTGGGTGAACACCAGAATAACTGGTAACTGACACTACTCAGTTTACCATTCCTTCTGTTGCCAGTTGCTCATGGGGATTTGCTTGAATTGCCATATTCGACTGAGTTGCCATTTTATATTTTGTCATTGTCCAGCTAGCAACAGCTGCTGCTGGAAGCTGTGGGTTAGCAAGGTGTACCCAACAGAGATCTGCACTCTTCAGCCTCAGTCATTTCTACTTCTGCATATGGGAACGTTCTATGATACTGCACGATGTGGGAACATTTTTGCTCAGACTCCTCACTGTTAGAAGACAACGCTCACATGAGCAAGTTGAAATGTAACTATCTTTGTCTTGTGGCTGGTGCATGAGTCTCGTCCAGCATTGTCTTGGATTCCCAAGATCGCTCACGTGGCTGCCGTATCCCCAGTGGGTCAGTCTGTGTTGGCTTCAGGTGCCAAAGTCTGTGAGCCCAGCTGTTAAAATGTAATAGGCAAACACTTATGCTAATAGCAGGGTATGGTCAGAAAACCCTTGTAACCAGTGGTCCTTTCCTAAGTGCTTATGGAAGTGGATGGTGGTCTCTGCTTCTTCCCCCAGTGAAGAGATAGGATGATACCACAGCCTGTTCCACATCCCACAGTAATGCTTCTCTTCCTGAATCTCACTTCCTGCCAGGGATGTTTTGAAGCCCACTGGGCAATCTGGAGGTTTCTGGCTGGGTGTCAATCAAGAAAATTGAGCAAAATACTAATTTTCTGTGTAATTAGAAAACCAATATACCTGTATGACTGGCTGGTATTCCTTCTTGTGTTGGGGAAAGCCAGAATATGCCAGGTTGTATTCTAGGAACACATATGCTCAGTGAGTAGATAACACAAGGAAACAGACTAACTGAATGCTGATTGTCATACTCTTGGCACCAAATACAGGTTCAAGCTACTTAACAAGGCTGCTGTTTTTCTCAGAGCCCTCTCTTCCTTCAGATACTGGAGAATGTTTCTAGTCCATTTTTAAGAGAGTTGAATACTCTCAAATCTCCCCACGTTGCTCTTATGCAATGAACATGTTCTCCTGTTCTGTCCTTTCAGCTGTTTATCTGATGGTCATCATGACTTCAGAGTGCTGAAGGAAATTTAATACTTCCATGCAGCTTTGTCCTTTGAAAGTTCTTCTTTGGCCCAGAAACAAGAGTGTTCTCCATCCTCCTACTGACCTCAGAGGCCTTTCAGAAACCCTGTACTTCAGTGATTTCAGGCGTCATGAGCAGTCTAAGTGTTGTAGTTTATGATACACAGTTGGCAGTACTCAGAGGTTTCTATTTATTCATTCCAAAATGAACCATATTAGGGTTAGACAGGTGTGACTTCTAAGGTATTGATATCATACCAGGGAACTGCATTCCAGGGAACTGTTGAGGAAGGAGATCACCTAATGACTCTTGACCTGATTTGCATTCTTTTGTGTGATAGTCAGGCCTACCCACTTATATTTCCTGCATTTTGTGGTTTGATAAGACCATGAGCAGTTCCTGTTCATATTTCTCAGTCTGTCCAGTGTCCTGAGTCTTCATGAAAGAGTTGGTGAGCATAACTGCTTGCCTTTGTCTTTTGCATGTTTCTCCTCTTTGCTTTGATAACTAGCTAATAAAAATAGAACTAAGGATGCAAATTCTTCAGTCTCTATGGTTCTCAGAAGCCTTTAGTGGATATCCAGAACCGATGTGATCATCAGGATAATCACATAGGTGTGATAGGTTGGACTCGATGATCTCAAAGTCTTTTCCAACCTAGCTGATTCTGTGATTCTGTGATTCTTATCAGTGTTAGCTTGCTTACTGCCAGACAAGCATTGCTCATTTACTGTTGTGGTGCAGTTCCTGATGTCCTGATTGGGAAAGGCTGCCTTATCCTTTCTTGATTGTGGTAGTTAATAGCACTAAAAAGTCTACTAGATGTGTATGTCTGGCTAAGTGACTGATTTGTCTTTTTGGTGCCTGTGTGATTTCACTTCCTCTCTAGTGCCTCAACAATAATTTTTTTGAGATTCCTATAGGAGCTGATGGAAGCTGGGTACTTCTCTAATTCAGCCAAGGTCTACTTGATTGCCATTTTACCTGTTATTACCGGTTAGCTGGTTCTCATGTTCTCTGGCCATGTATTTATAATCTTCACAGCAGGTCCTGAGGTCAGAGCAAGCTCTCAGGGATTCATCCAGTCTTGAAAAACCCGGGAGATGGAGACTGCACAACCTCTGTGGGCAACCTGTGCCAGTGCTTGAGTGTCCAGTCTGAACCCCCATTTCAAATGGTTCCTGTCATCCCTTGTCCTTACACTGTGCAACAACCATAATGAGCCTGTCTCTCTGTCCTGCTCACTGACCTCCCCACAGGCAGTGCTGCAGCACTGGGGAGCTGCTGGTAGGTTCCCCCAAAGCCATCTCTCCTCCAGGCTGAACAAACCCAGCTCCCCAAGCCTCTTCTCACAGGACAAGTGGTCCAGACCCCACCGTTTTGGTAGCCTCTGCTGAAGTTGCTCCATTTTGTCAGTGGTGTTTTGTACTGGGGGGTCCCAAACTGAATGCAGTATTCTGGATGCAGTCTAATGAGTGCTGATTAAAGGGTATCAATCACTTCCTGCAGTCTACTGTAATTAACTTTGCTGCCAGGGCACACTGTTGGTTCATGTGCAGCTTGCTGCCTGCTGCTACCAGGAGTTCTTGGAGTTCACAAGCCTGTGTTGTTGCAAGGAGCTCTTCCTTCTGAGGTGCAAGATCTTGCATATGTCCTTGTAAAGTTTTATATTGGCTCATTCTTCCAGCCTTTCTAAGGGCAGTTCTGCCTTTTGATGTATCATACCACTCCAGCTCCCACTCCTACCCAATTTGATACTATTCACAAACTTTATGAGGATGTTTTGTTAAGCAGTACAGGTCTCAGGACAGATTCCTGCAATACTCCGGTTTTACTGGCCTCCAGGTGGAGTGCAATCCATTAACCACTGCCTCTGAGCCTACTTGTCCCACCCATTTTTTTGTCCATCTAGTTGTCCAAACAGACAGACCCTAATGTCCTAACTCTGATACAACAATATCATGAAAGACCATGTCAAATGCCTTTCTAAAGCTGAGGTAAATTATATCCACTACTTTCCTATTTTTCACAATTATTTAATCACAGAAGACAACAAGGTCAGTTAGACATGATTTACACCATGGTGTACCCATCAGAGACTACATGCTGATTGTCACAATCACTCCCTTATTCCTGTGTCCAGAAATTTCTTTCAAGAGGACTTGCTCCTTAATTTTCTCAGGGACATAAGAGAGATTGATTGGCCTGTAGTATCCCAGATTTTTTTCACCTTTTTTGAAGATGGGTGCAATATTTGCTTTCAGTTGTCTGAAGATCTTGTGATGACACTGGGGCATTGACTGACTTGATGTTTAAAATACAGTAGGAAGCAGACTTGCAAGGGCATGCTAGTAACGGCAAGGGGTGTTACTAACAGTAGAAGTCCTTCTTGTTGTCTGTGACATCCTTGCAAGTTTCAACTGGAGCTGATCTTTGGCTTTCCTGACACCTTTCCTACATGCCTAGGCAGTGTTTTGTAATTTCTTCTCTACAGCCTATGCACAGGCAGCCTTACTGACCTTAACCAGGAATTTCTGTTGAAATGTAACTTTTCACTCTTATTTTCAGGTGTTTCAAATTATTGTGAAAGATATGCTGAAGGAATGAGACTTGTTCTGAACACCTTTGGGCCAGTTCCAGAATTCTCAGGTGAAACTGTGCAGAAAGTCAATCAGGTAAATACCGAGTTGATAAAAACAGTGACATTCAGGATAAAGAACGTTAGTTTTTATTTTAACATTTGTACTATTTCAGTTTACTGCTGGAGGTATCTGTAGTCTGTGTTTATTATGTGAATGTGTACTTTAAGGAAAAAGATCAGAACAGCATGCATGTGAGTCCTTTTTGCAAGCACTTGGACATACATCATGGGAAAGTGACCTAGCAGTCAGATTATTACCAGTAACATTATTACTAGACAGAGGAGTCAGCTGCTAACAGCTGTGGGTTATTGGCATTAAATCCTCCATACTGTTCCTTACCACTTCTCTCCTGTATCCTCTTACTGTATTATGCTCAGCCTCCTTTCCTACATGCATATTTATCCTGTGTCTTCCTCCTACTCCATCTTCCTGCATAAACTTGTGGCTTTTTTTTTCTTCTGGGTGTTCCTTTTATACTTTACAAACCAGAGTTCCAGTTGGTAATGTGTACAAATACACGTTTAAGATAAGCATGTTAGCAGTCTGGTAAGGTTCCTTGCATGTTTAAAGATAAATTGTGTTTAAATGCTGTTCTGGATTGGGGTCTAGTTTGTCTATTAACATTTCTAAGCCCACAATTTCTTTACACTTGCTATGTAGTAATTTTGAATGACCATAGGAATCAACTGAAGTATTGTAATTTCCTAACTGCCTTTTCAAAGCTGCCTTTTTTAATGATTCAGTAAAGAACATATTGGGGATTGAATAATTTCTGATCAGCTGTTAGCAATTAATTCCAAATATGGAGGCAGTCTGTCTGGAAGATAGCATTTTGTGTTCCTATTTATGTTAATGCAATTTGAGGAAAGAGATTCTTTTCTACTTAAGCAACGTAGATTGCTTATAATAACAATCAGTAGTAATTTTGGAGTCATTCACAATCAGAAGCTTTTAATTGGTATGAAACAGTTTGGCTTTCTTTATAGAAGGCTGGATTCCACTTCAACATCTGTTTCTCTGTCTCTTTATTATCTTCAGTGCCAAAGATGGGCTTGCAGGGATCCTCTGTTAATCATTAAACATTTCTTATCTTTCTCCTCCATCCCTCCCTCTGATTTTTTTCTGGAGTGACTGCAGCTTGCCAGTCATTGGTAGCAGGTCCAGGTTTTACCCAGTTTCTCAACACTTGCCTTTTAATCCTAAGACTTCAGCTACTATTTTGGCAAAGATGACCTTGTGGTCTCTATCTGCACTCTCAAAACAACTTTTTTTTCTTTGGCACTTCTAAGAGAACTTTGAGGGTGCACTCAGAAATACTTTTTTCCCTTGAGTTTGCTATGTGTCTTCCCCTGTCATTTTTATTATAACTGGTAATCTTAAAACAAAATGTTTTTAACAAACATGATATCCTTCATTGCATTTATGGCGAAGTACACACAGGAATCTAGTTCAGAACACATTTTCAGCATTATGAATTGCCAGGTTGCCTCCTTTATGCTTAATAAAAGATTATCATCAAAGAGAATAGACAGTGATTGTGTGGAGCAAAATGAGGGAAGAGGCTGATGCTTTGTTGTTTCTGTAGTCATCTGGAGTCATTGCCACATTCAAGATAGCCTTATCCAAGTGGGAGCATTTTTCTTCCCATACAGGTTGGCTCCTTTCCAGTCACTCATGTAAAGAATTAGTGACCTATTTCTCGTGATAGCATAAATTATAGTTCGTGTGGATGGTGACTTGGTCTGACACAGGGAAAGCAGAAAAACAAGGCAGGTGAAAAACTTTTCACTCAGAACGTGAAATTTAATCATCTTAAATTTTCTCTTCCAGGCACTGTCTGAAAAAATTCCAGTTGTTCCAAAAGTCCTGGATGCCAGGAGAAAATGGAGAGATGAATGTCTCACTGGTCTTGCCAAACTGAAAACGCAAATGAAATCTGACTGAGGTGCTCCTTGTCTAACAGGAGAGACCAAATGAAGAGCAGATCTTCATTAAAAAGTGGAAATTTTTGGTCATGCCGAAGAGGAGACTGAATGGGCAACTAATGATATATGCACATGGAGACCGATGAAACATTTGGTCCAAATTTGCCAAATTCATGAATGACTAGAAACAGTTATTAAAAAGTTCAGTTAGAATTTATCGAATTACTATATAAATGCATTAGATGTGTAAGCGTTAAGTAGCTTTAGCAGCATTAGTATTGGGCAATGCTGGAACACAATCATGTTTTAAATAATGCATTTTGCAGCTTGCTTAGGAATTCAGCACTTGAACAATATTTGCTAATGCAGGGATCTGAAACAGGCAAACATCAGCTGTTTGTCACTGGAGAAAATAAGCCCTGCCCCGCCAATCACTGTGACAGTGAGGTTAATTTGTAAAGCAGTGACTGCAGATAGGAGAAGGTTGTATTGAGCAAAGCGTGAATTCACCGGCCAGTGAGCTGAGAACTCAGCAGCAGTTAAGGGTCACTTCAGTTCATATCTGTTACTGTTTCACAATGTAGGGGAAAGGACTGCTCCTCCTTTCCCTCCTCTTGGCACTTCTGTACCCGTATGGTGATCTAAATGTGAGTAAATAGAACAGAATTCCCCTTTCGTCCTCTCCCCCTGGTTCTCTAAGACCTACCAGAGACCTACTTAGTCTTCAAGACCATGCACTTGATAGCCCATGGCTTTGCTCACTGATGTTTGTTGCTGGCTGTTGGCATTGCTGCATAAGTATGTGCCCAATTTTATGACTTGTCTGTGAGAAATAAGAGATCTTGATTTAGTAGCTGGTTTGGGAGACAGTATGGTGTAGTGCATCTGTCTGGGCTTTTTCCACGACCTTCCGAATGATCTTGGGAAACCAGTTCACCTCTCTGGTGCTATGTCTGTTTTATACATTAGCTGAAGCAAGATCTGCTTCTTTAGGACTCAGCTGTAGTGAATGTAACAGCTGTAGCTGAAGGAACCCAGGCATCTGAGTTGGAACTGGATGATCTTTAAGGTCCCTTCCAACGCAAGCCATTCAATGATTCCATGATCTGTTCTTTGGTCCCCTACAGAGGGAAAGATGCAGTGGCTTAGATGTAGCATTTATGCTAAACTGCTGCCCTTCCCTCAGGAGATACAACATCTCCACATAGAAGGCAGGATACACCTAGAAGTAGGATCAACCTCAGGTGTTGCAGTGGCATGTTTTGGTCCACTGCAAAGTGTTATTATGAACATCTGTACTCTGTAATATAGTTGGACTTTGATCTTACCTGGAACCTTGGGGCATTATTGTAAATGCAGATAGTAGGAATAACTTAAATAGTGCATTGCACCCACCCTGCTTGAGTTATGCAGTTCTGAATTTGGGCTAACTGGTCATATAACTTCACAGTACAGACACAGAGGTTTTAAGCTGTCATTCTGCTAATTCTCGTGGGTTTTTAATAGAGGATGCAGTACACAAACAAGCTGTTGTTCAGTAAAGCTGTAACTTTACTGGTTACCATTTTGAGCTTAACAGCAGAAATGTCTGCATGAATGTACCAAAACCACTTATTTGTGCTTAGGTCACAGTAAAAGAGATGTAAGATAATTTGTATTGCTCGACACAAGTGGTGGGCCAAGAACACATCTCTGGATGTAAAACATAGGATGGGAAGCATAGTCCAGAGGTTGTCCTGTGCTTCTTTATAATCAGTGGAGAGAACAGGAAATTTGTAAGCTGAAATTATTTTATCCCAGTATAGACTTAAAATTGTCAGGTTTCTTCTCTTGTTTTTTTATTGCCACAGTGACTGGCTCAACCTGTATTTAGATACCTGGAGAGGTCAGTCCTCACTCCTGAGGCCTTACTAAGCAATACTAAATCAATTATGAGGTTGATTTCCTCATTTTGTATATGGTTTTGCATTTCAGACAAGGCTGAAGAAGGTTCTGATTACTTTCAAGATTTGACCTGTTTTTCTTGTGGGCATATGACATTGTCATAACTAATTAGCTTGCAGTGCTTGTGTTTACTCTGAGATTTTTTAAAACTTGATCATGTCATGAAATATTTGCTGACGTCTTTATTATTTGCATATTAATAAAATATTTTAATGAGGAAGGTATTAACTTGTGTGCTCCAGTGTGATTGATGCTTTAGAGACAGAGCACTTCTAAACAGTGAGCAGCTGCTCCACAGGGTTAGAGCAGATCTCACCTTGGAGCATCAGTTCCCACACAGATTTACAGCTACAAGTTGAGGAGGGGGGGAGGTTCTTGACAAAAAGTGTATTTTAGCTGACATTTGATTAGGAGTTCCAGCCTCCAAGAGACACTTTTTGCCCCATGAGGATTAGTCAGGCAGAGGCATAGGTGTCCACAGAGGTGGTGTAGTCTCTGAACCTGGATGTTTTCAACTCCTGACTGTAGGAAGCCCCAAGCAGCCTGGCCTGACCTCAGAGCTGACTTGCTGGGAGCAGGAGGTTACAGCACAGACCTCCTAAGCTCCCACTTGGCTTGCTTTTCCTGATTCCAAGTTTTATTAGATTCTGGATAATTTTGCATCAGAAATGTTGCTCCAGACACAATCAAATATTTATCTTGTTTTCTTTGTCAACAGAATGAGCAGTAGTTAAATGTTCAAGCAACTATTTTATCGTAAACTATGAGGTATTTAGGAATAATTTATCTTGTGGTTTCTTTCTTACACAATTGCATATTTTAAAATCCTGTATTTTTTTATTCAGGTTACACCTACAGAATTTTCTAAGGGCCTGTCTTTGTTGCAGTGTTTTTCTCAGTTTCACCAATTTGATATTTATTGTTCTCCTTATTGCATGTATTTTACTGTAAGTTACTGCTGCTTATTGGAAGCAGTGTCCAATGTGTTCATACCAAAGCCTTTGATTTAATGCCATTAAAAATAAACCATGTATTATATGTGAGGTAGGAAGAAGGAGAGATGCAGGGAAATACTCACAGGAGCCCTCCGTGAGAAGAGGAGCCCGGCAGATGTGAACCTAACAATTACTGGAAGTGTCAGGATGAAAACCAAATGGTCTTCTGCTTTCAACAGCCTACCAGGCCCAAAGGGAGTGTTTCACAAATTAATTTGGATCTAATTAGAGTAAACAAGTGTAAATGCATATGTTTGCTCTAGCTGCCTGCTCATCTGCTCTGTTCCCTCAAGCTTCAGTGTGAGTGTGTGTGCATGCACGTGTGGGTGCTATTGCAGAGTAAAGAAAGACAAAAACTGACCCCAGGGCAAAACTCACATTTGATTTGGTAAGGCTTTGTATGTACCAAGCAATAGCCAAGGATTTCTTTCTGTTCGTTTCTGTGATTTCAGAAACAGAAAGGAGTTCCTCCCTTCAGCATGTTATTCGGAGTTAAGCAGGGGTATAGCTTAGAGCACATCACTTACAGGGAGTTACCCATGGAGTGGTATCTGTTACAGTTCATTTTTCAGGTCGAACCTTCTTCTCTAGAAAGTCTACACAACCCTCTTCTTGTGTTATAAATGGGAGGTCATGAGAAACTAGCAGTGTTCTGGTTTTCTACAGAACAGCGTAACTTATTTTCTTAACATATTCAAAGACATGCTCCATGGGGCTGCACATCCCTCAGCATTTTCCTTTCTCTCTCTGATGATCTTTGTCCCTTTAGCAAGCATAGATTGCTCTTCACCAAACATTTAAATGGAGAGATGCTTGGAGTAAAACAGTACTTAGAGTGCATGAGATTTCTTCTTGAACCTGGGCGTGAAATGGAGATTTTAATGCATGGCTTGGTAGACTTCTTCCAGGTACTTGGACTTCACATCTGTTTTCACAAGAAGCAGAGATGTATAAGATGCAGAATCATCCAGAGACTTGTTTCCTTTTATCTATGAGTAGAATATAGTCTAACATGGAAAAGTTAAGAGTCCACAGTTCCATGTGGATACAGGAAAGCTTTGTGCTGAACTTACTTTTTTAAAAAGATTCTATACAGTAAGAGCCATAATTTGGATGTTTGATCTGTTTAGCATAAGCCTAGATGATGACACGGTGTAGTTTTAACAGACTGCCCAAGGCCTCCATAAGGGTCCAACACCTCTGTGTCATCACAATGGAAATGTCTTCAGATAGAAATATTAAAAAGGCTCTGTAATTTAAAACATTGGGAAAACCTTCCTTTCCATTCGCGATGTGTTTAAACTTTAACATCAGGTCTTGCACTAATTTTTCCGATACCCTAACGGTGCCTACTTTCCACGTCAAGCCACGGTTGCTTGTTCTTGGTCTGCTTAAACAGGTAATGCTCCTATGAAATACAATGGAGGCATTTTTTGGCAGCCCAAGGAGAAAGTGATGAGGCTGGAAAATCCTCGCTGTCTGATACTACTGAAAAAAATGAGGTGGTTATTTATGAGTCAGTGTTATTCCAAGCTGTGTTGATGTGGAGCTTGGGTTTTTTGTTTTTTTTTTTAGTCCTACTTAATGGGGTGAAATCTGCATACTAATTCCTTAGGAGTAATGTAGAAAGTATTTCTGTGCAGTTAAAGCATATTTCTGGAATTGCCAATGTAACACAAAGGCAGCAGTCACAGAAGTGTGCAGTTTTGCACATTCCAGAGCACCTTGAAACCACAAAACCAGATTTTCTGATATTACTCAGCAATGCCATTTCAAAGCCATGCAGTAATGGAAAGATGTAACTGTGCCATTAATGGAAAGATTTTTTGCATTTGTTTCGGAGCGAGGGGCTAGTGGGAATAGCAAGTTGCATAGCCAGGTGATTTCATGGAATGAGCAGTGCCTGTTATCCGTGCTGTACTGAAGTTTACGGAGTAGGATGAAGTCGCATTTTGTACAGACCAGAAATGTTTCCATTTGCTTTTGATTTTCCTTTTATAGAAAGAAAAGTTAACTACAAACATCATCTCCCCTCTATCAATAGCTGTATCAGTGCATAGTAAAGGGTGATTACAGAAGTCTGAATATAGCTTCAGTTGCTGAAAGAGACATCTCATATTACTCCAGTGTGTTGTTTACAAAACAAAAGCTATTAAAAATAAGGATACGATGGCAAAGAAAAATAGAAAATACAGTTTTTCTTATCAAGAGGCAGGTATTATTTATATTACTGCAAATAAAATCAGATTTAATTAAGTAGTAAACAGATCTTATGTTTTAATCTGATCTTAGTGTCCTAATAGTTTATTATTAGGAAAACCAGTAGATAGGGATTAATGCAAACATATTTAATCCTCAGTAAAAGTGAGGTAGGTGCATATTGGTTGCACTATGAACGGCGAACAGTGAGCAGTGCTTACTGCATCTGAATATAGCTTTTGGTTTCAAGTCTCTTCTTACAAAAATTACAGTCCAGACTTCTCTGGAGTGTGCTGCCATAAAACTTGCTGTGACAACTGTCCAGACAGTGGCCACTGACTGTAGCCTCAGGTGCCATGTCCACCCTGTTGGCAGTCCTGTCCCCATGCCTATGAAGAGCAAAAGAAAGTGTAATTTCCAGCTGCCACTTCTGTAAACTGCTGGTGAGTTTCTTGAATGTTGCCAAAAGGACTTTGCTCTAACACCCAGCTGCTGGCCGTGCTGGTGCAGGTCAGTAAACAGGCAATGTGGGCAGCCTTGCCTGTCCTGGGGTCAGTCCTGGGGTTTGTTCTATTTCTTACACCAGATCAGTCTGTGCTGGCCTCCAGTGTGGCTTGCTGCCCTGTTTCTGTAGCCAAGGGGTTTTGGCTGTACTGCCTGAATAGGCCAGTCTGCCCAGCTCATGGGAAGCCAGCCACAGCCCGCTGCAGAGCTGGAAAGGGATGCTAACAGCTCATCCTCATTCACCCATTTTCAAGGCTAACAAGCTTGGACTATTCACCTATAAGATCAATTTTTTCCTTCCAAGATAGTTTGCCTGTGATAGCTGATACCCATCTGCCCTGGGCTGTGTCGGTCCAAACTCTTTTCCGTGAACCCTGCTGCAGCTTTTCTGATTTTCCCTAATGTGGGTTACTACCAGCTGCCATCCACCTGATGGCATTAATTCAGTTTGAGGAAAGCTGGAGAACTTTCCATGAGGTAAATATTCATCTGTCAGCAGCATGGGGCTCTTTTGCCAAGACGTGTGTACTTGCAGGACCTTCCTCTGGTAGTCGTGTCAAAGGATCTGAAATTTGTGTTAAAAGGTAGAGGTGATCACCACTGGATGTTAGAGCCTACAAGAAGGGCTTGAACATGGCCAAGCTCATGATTTATGAGTAGTATAAAAACCAGATAATTTGGAAGGTGCCTAATTAAGGCAATGTTGAGAGACTTCTAGAACAATACATGATCACCTTGTTTATAGCAGGAAAGCACGAAGACCAGAATAAATTTCAGCTACCATGGGAAGACTGGTTTGTTTAGCATTAAGATCACAGCTGTCCCTTACATTTGGCAATGCTCAGTAATATTATTTTCAATAGAAGCACTGGAACAATGTTATTCTGGTTGCTTCTCATCCTTTTAGTGTGCATTTCCTCAAGAAGTTTCTCTGAGGGAAGCAAAACCTTGTATTTTCCAGCCCTTATTTTTAAATATATGATCCTTTGCATGATTTCCAAGCTCATGTAGCCATATGGTTATATTCTGCACTTTGCTGTACTTCTTTTTCCTTTTTTTTTTTACCTTTTCTTTGAATTGTCCATTCACCATCCACCTCTCTTTCCACATTAGTTTCTTCTGATGACCCTTTGTTACTGATGCTTCTCAGCTGCTCACGGGATCATCTTTAATTTCAAAGCTACAAATGGGAATTAATTGCTATCCAGATGTTGTACCAATCTCTCACTCCAGCCTCTACAAGCAAACTCTTTGTTGTGACCACTGATTATTTTCACTCAATAGATGGGTTCCAAACTTGGGATTTGGCCATCTGGACCCTGCTTCATCATGGCCTGTTTTGGTCATTCCCCCGCAGCACATTGCAGATCCCCAGGCACAGCCCAGCTGCTCATTGGCTCACATTCCTCCCAGGACAGTGCTGAGTGCTGCAGGTGCAGAAGTGCCAAACGCAGCCTTTTCCTAATCTTCTCTGTTGACAGCGATGTTTGACTTCTCCAGTTTAATCTCATGATAGGTTCCAAGATGAAGCTGCTCCCTATTTTATGTCTGACTCACTATTTATCTGTCAACTTGGTGCCTGCTGAGATCATCGGTGATCAACGGCTCTGTGAGCCTTAAAACAAAGTTACTGGCAGATGGCCTTTTTAGACCACACAGATTTTATGTTTAGATCTGAAAGGCACAGGGCAGTAGAAGCAGGACCCTTGTGGTCAATATAGTCCCTGTAATGTGGGACATTATATTCCCTTTTTAGCCTTACAGGGCAGCTCTTCCAACCCCTCGCTCCTGCCTGTTGCCTTTTCAACTCCTTGCATCCTCCCTGAGAAGCAGAGACCCCACACAGGTGCTGTGTGTTGGATGTACCAGTGCTCACTGATGTAGCTTTTCTGAGCCCTCATTCCCTCCAGCTCCCACATCATACTCTTTTCTTTATATTCCCCAGCAATGGGATACATTTTTGCTGGTTTCCAGGCCTGTTTGGCAAATATTGTCCTTCCAGTCATGGTTTTCTCAAGGAGACCTTACTATTTTTGTTACTTGAACTATTATTTTCACATGTTTTTTAGTGGTATATCCAACAATTTTACCTGGAGAAAGCTCTTATGGCAAGCCTGCGACAGCTCTTCCTCTTTTTTATTCCTTTTGTGAGTAAATTATGAAATGCCTAACACATGCTTCTACTTTTGTGAATCTTTTATTGGTTTGGAATGGAACCAGCTACAGTTCACACAATTCCACCCTTGGCTAAAATCCCCAGTTACATACCTGAGAAAACCACAGTAACTGGGTGGAGAAAGTATAGTCCCCATAATTAAAATGCAAGCTGACTTAATGAAGGCAAATTTATTAGGGAGAATTTTATGACAGTAAATTTTCACCTTTGGCAATAATCTAATATACAGCACAACAGCACAGGGCTGAACAACAACCTGAGCACAGCCCAGACAGAGGGAAGGCTCCACTGGGGGATCTTCAGATCTGTGTCAGCTTCTCCCTTCACTGTCCAGGAAGACGGGCAATGGTCCTGACCCTCTCTGTTTCTTTCTGCTTTGTGCCTTGTCCTAGCAGCCCCTTTTTTTTTTTTTTTTTTTGCATTTGTACCTTTTTACAGTTCCTGCCCTACTACCCCATATTTTTATTTCTGTTAATCCATGCCTGTTTAGAGGTCCCATATAGTCTCCCTCATTTTCCAGTTGCCCACATAATGCTCAACTGCATCTTTGCATTCCCATTTTTCCCTCGGTGGAGGCCAGCAGTGCTCTGGGTCATGCATCCTCCCAGGGGAAGAGGATTGGAGGTGGCAGAGGGAATGGCTGCAAGAGCTACACAGGAGCCTGATCTGAAGGTGCCACCTTGGCAGAGGCCACTTACTCAAGCCATGTTCTCAGTCCTGAGCACGACAAGTCAAAAATCTTGACTGGGATCCAATCACCTTGCAGCCCAAGACAGCAATAGGCCAAGCATATTTATCACCTGCTGCTCACACTTCCACGTCTCCTCCTTCTGATGACCATGATTTTGGCTGACAGTTATTTTAAATCTTTGCTTGGTCTTGAGCTTTGTTCCTTTTTGTGGGCATGGAGACCATCTTCACATACTTATCTACACTCTTGGGCTCACTGCTTATGAAACAGATTAAAAAATATTTTTCAAGCTTTTACAAGGTTGTAGGAAGCTTGCCCTAGCTGAAAATACAAGTATCAATCAAGACAGTTTGACCCACGGCTTAGGTTTTTTAAAAAAGTCTTCCTAAGTGTAAGTTAAGCAACTGAACAAGTTCTTTAGAGCAGTTGCAGAGGTCTTTGAGATCTTTTAGGAAAGGATTGATACACATCTCTTGGAGATGATGCAGATGTAGTTAGTACAAATCAGAGATCCTTGATCCCTATAAACATGCAAATTAGAGACAATTAAAATCTACAACATGGCCTAATGCTTAATATAAGCCTACACCCAGTGCTCATGCAGCCGCAAATTAGTTTATCTAAAGAGACCAAGAAGAAAATGAAGAAAAGGGTGGGGTGACACTTGATCACAATAAGTAAAGTTTAGCTCTGAGAAGGTGGTTTCCAAAGCGCTATTCTGGTAGCATTTTAGGTCATTGTACAAAGAAAAAAAAAACCCAAACCCACAAAAAAATCCAACCCCAAACTTACTGTAAACAACAAGACAAATACTCAAGGAAGCAAGATAAAGTGGCAGTGGGTTTTGCAGAAACATGGTAAAGCTACACAAACAATACATAATACAATAATTTCTGGCAGGGTATGAGCAAGCTAGGGCTGCTGAGACATCCCCATTGCACAAAGTAATGAAGAAATCACAAGAGCAAATACTCATAACTTTTAGAAAGGGGAAGTTGAGAAGGAAATAGGAAATAAAGTCAAGACACAGGGGTGTTGAAATAACCAGGGAAGGAGGAATCACTGTCAGCACTGAGGCTGTGACAGATGAGAGAACGGAAGAGGGAAACAGGACGCGATGTGAAACTAGTGGGGAAAGGCTGCTGGAACATCAGAAAAAATCTGCAAAACCAGGAGAGTTCAAATAGATACTGACTAGCAGGTTTTACTGCTCTTTCCTGATTTTGTGGAAGGTCACCTCAGTGCTTCCTTAGAGATATGATGGGAGTCAGTGTTGGAAGAAGCCTTGGTGAAGGTTGCTGTCAGTGGATTCACATAATTTTAAAAGCAGCAGTGAGCAAGGAGGAGCAAGTCAACCCCAACAGCTGGGCAGGGAGCTGGGGATGCCATGGGCTGGTCGTGCTCATTCCTTGCAAGAGGCGTCTGCTTCAGGAGGCAGCACTTTACTGGGTAAACAATGTCATGCAGACACTAAAATGGCAACACTGTCATAAAACAAAATGAAGGTTTCAACAAAAGTGCAGTTTTTCAAGAATTAGCAAACCTGCAGGCCATTGTCTGAGGTAAGTGCTAAAGGCAGCCAAGGAGTTGTGGAGCTCCTGTGCTTCTCATTTCCATGAGCAGCAATTTGGCATTTAGGGGCTGGGAGAGATATTCCCATGGAAGATCTGAATGCTGTTCCTTGGTCACTGCATGTAAGACAGTATAAATAGCAGACATATTTAAATTAGTGAAAACACTCTCCATCATCCAGCAAACATCAGTCCTTCCACCTTAGATTTACAGCCTCTCATCTCCAGCGTCTTCATCTAAGGCAAAGGGCAAAATGTTGTCATGCAGGAATTAATAAATAACAGGTGCCATGTTTGCAGGAGATGGACTCTGCACCACAAACTCCTCCATGGATGATGACAAATGGAGGTGTGCTCAGCCATTTGTGTTGGACAGACACTGGTGCATGGAACCATTCTTTGAACCTCTCTTTGGTGTCCAAGTGCACGTGTCTCCAATCCTGTGTGTGATGGGTCCATGGGTGTCATTCCAGGGAGCGAGGATGGCTGCAGCAGGCAAAAGGCTGGGTAAATTCAAGATACAGATTTGGAAAAACTGGGCAGATTAAAAGGATTGGTTGTAAAACAAAGTGAGTATGCTGTGAGATAAAGGTACATAATGGGCTGCAGCTGAAAAGATTATAGTAGTGATATATAAAGAATGTCCTGAATTAATCACTTCCTTTGTATAAGTATTTATGTTTTGCAAATCATTATCACTTAGCAACCTACACTGTCATTTTTACTTTTTACAGATTTAAACTGTTCCCTGGGGGTGTTATCTCTGTCTGGCTCAGCAAAATTAAAACAGTATCTCACTTAACACTGTCTATAAGTAGATGGAAATACGTGGCTCCAGATGTGTTATGAATTGTGCTTAGAGAATTAACATGGTTTAGATCATAGAAAGTGGGGCATATTTGCTGTTCAACACTTTCTTATAGAGCAGTAATCTGTGTTTAGCTTTACGGATCTTATCAAATGCTTGTTCAAGCCAAGTCACAACTCTTGCCAAGAATACTTAATGCCACGTTTGAGGCGACGAAATGTAAACCAGGAGGAGATCTGGGAGGATTGCTGGGTTCCCCCTCGGCACTGAGACACCCCCACTACCAGGGAGCCCTGCCGGACCCCTGCCACAGGCACTCAGGGCAGGGAAACATCACAGAGAGATTTGTCTAGGGACTCCTGCAAAATCTTTCTGGAAAGGGATTCTCCAGCCTCTCCCCACACTCCACGCCTTGTACATCTTGGAAATGTTCCCTAGCAGGTTGTCAAAGCACTCTTTGTTGCAGAAGGAAAATTGATTTCTTCATGTCTTTGTCCACACAGATAATATAAAACGATCATCTCCTCAAGGCTTTATGTGTTAGAGGATTGTTTCCTTCTCTGTTCCTAATACTTTTTTCCTTGGACTAAATGAGCCATGTTTTTAATTTTGAATCCCTTGGTGTGTAATTCTCTTGATTCTTGTGCTCCTCAAATGCTTCTCACTTTGTCCAGGTCTGCAAGCACTATGTCCAGACCAGGACTCCGCATTCCAGTTAATTCATTCAAAGGTCTTTAGCCTCTAATAAATCACACCATATCAATGCTCACTTCTGTTTTAAGAGGAGTGAAGATAATGCTTGTCTTCTCCCAGTCCTCAAACTGATTTGCTGCCATGCCAGGGTGGCCCAAACCGGGCTCAGTGGTGATCCCAGCCAAATTCTGGCATGCTCAGACCTTCCACCTGGGCTGCCTGCACCTCTTGCCCTTCCTTTTGCATGCTGTTATTTTCAGCCCTGTCTAGATGAGCAAAGAGTGAATCAGTGGAGGACACAAGAGTGGATGATGAGTGGCTTTGTCCTTCTCTTCCTCCCTGAAATCTGCTGCCCAGCACTTGTGGCTGGCAGGGAGGGAGGACTGGGCTGGGCTGTGAGTCATCCTCCACTGCCTG
Source organism: Machaerirhynchus nigripectus (assembly GCA_013397975.1). Lineage (NCBI taxonomy): Eukaryota > Metazoa > Chordata > Aves > Passeriformes > Dicruridae > Machaerirhynchus > Machaerirhynchus nigripectus. Next base: position 633,987 of record VZRQ01001388.1, read on the forward strand.
CTCTCTTCCTAAGCCAGGAGCTGTATGTTCCCTGCGAGCTGTGAGCTATGGCCAAGGCTCTGGCCCCATGGTTGTAGGGCAAAAATCTTCCCTCCTTGTGCATATCCACTGCTGTTGAACTCCTCTGTGTCACTGCTGGCAGCAGATGCCTGCTGCTGTCCTGCTGCACAGCCCAAGCAACGGCCTCACCATAAAGAATTTCAGCATTAGAAATGGGTCCAAAAGTCTGAAAAAACCCAACAGTTGTCCCATGACATCTTAACACCAGATGGAGAGCGAGACGTTGCGGGTCGACAATGCAGGTGTTTGCAGTTCCTGAGCTGATTGATAGCAAGGCTAGTTTAAACACTTGAACAATAGCTGCATTACTGCCAGAGGTACAGACCCAAAGGGAGAGGTGAACTGAGGGGTTAAATATTAGATAGCTTCTGAGTGTTAAAAATCACATGTCTATGGCCATAGCTTTCCACTGGGAGTTCCCTTGAACACCTGAGCCTCTCAAATGCAGAAGATATCCACAGGGAGATGCTCTCCATCAGTGCCTGTCCACACCCTAGCTGTGGTGGGGCAGGACAGACCCTGCCTGGGCTGTGCTGGAGGAGCCGTGCGATGGGAAAGCAGGTGCACTCACCTGGCATTGCTCCAGTACTGCCAGCATCTGACGGTCAGAGGTCTGGGGTAAAAATCAAGCACTTTAATTGTCAAGAACACTTTATATTTGTTGTTAATAGTTTGGGAGGGGTTTTTTAATTAGTTCTTTATATTAGAGTATTTGGCTACTTTAATATTACTTTTTGTTTCCAGTATACACGATCTGCAGGATTAAAAAAACACTGTGGGAGCTGGTTTTGATTTGATGCCTTCTGCTTGCCTGTGCTGTTCACAGAGATCTTCACACTCTCCAGGTGACACAAGCAGCCCTGGCTTTTCAAAGAGGTAACCTACCATCAGCAAACACCTGTAAAATTCTGCAAACCCATGACCAGCATTGCATGGCTAAGCCTTCAGCTTTGCTTGGTATTTGTAAATAATTTTTAAGATGGTTCTATATGAAGGTGCTGAGGAAGAAGTGCAAGAAATGTAAGAAGTGCCGGATCACATGCTGCAGCAGTATTTTCTGGGTATGTCTTTCCTGTGCGAAACTTTAGCCCTCTTCACATATGAAGGGGAGATGAGATCCCTGCTCAGTATCTCTGAGTGAGGGGAGGCTTTTTTCACCTGCTCTCCACTCCAGGAAGAGGTGGTCCTTCTCCCCTGCTCACCAGTGCTGTGGGGAGCCACCAGAGCAGCAGGTAGCGAAGCCTACCCAGCTCTAAGTAGGCCAGTGTGGGGCCATTAGTCATCCATTCACCACATGCCTCACTGCCTGTGCCTGGAGCAGACGTGTTCCACTGCATTTATGTAACTTCCCCAGAGGGCTGGCTGCTGCTGGGGGGCAGCCACCACTCCCACTGCCACCACCTAGCACAGACCTTGTGCTCTGTGTGACATTGAAGCCTGCCCTGAAGAGGCAGATGTGCCCGTGAGCCAGGTGCAGGAGGACCTGCTGCAACAGTGCCAGCCCTGAGCCGAAAAGCCTACCTGGGGCAAAACCCCTGGTCCTGGCTGGTGAGAGTAACCCTTTCCTCCCACTCTCCCATCTGGGAGTGCACTGTCGGGATAGAGGGTCACCATCAAATTTTGTGTCAAAAAAACACATGAGGCTTAGACCCCCCTTTACCCCCCAACCTGCAGGCTCAGCCCCATCTCAAGCCAACAGTCCTGGTGGATTTTAACAAGCATGAAGGATTGGCTTTGTCTAATCCTGTGTGTGCAACCATCAGGCAAGTTCTTATCTTGACTTAACTTACAGGTAGAATGACTCTGGTCATAATGCCAGCATATTTCAGGGGTTTATGTCCACACCCCTGTGGTGTGTGCACTCCGATATCCCTCAGGTCGTCTTTCATCATCAGTTACGCTTCAAGTCTCTGCAATCAGATACGGTTATCTGAGCAACAGGGAGAAATATTTACCAAAATGAAATTTAGATGGGAAAATGGGGAAGAAAGAATAAAGGGAGGAGAAAAGAGCTAAAGGTGAAAACTCAATGTTGTTTGAAATTTGCACTGATGTTTGTTAGAGCCTGAATTGGTTTCACATTTGCACGTTGGCAGTTCTATACAGGGAGATTTATCTCATGCAATATATTCTTTGCCTTCTAGTTTGCATGGTAATTTGATTTTTGAGATTTCAAGTTTTTTTGTTTCCCATACATTTAGCTCCTGCTAATGCTGAGAGAGGTTGTTGGTGAAGACCTCAAGGGAACTTGGATTGTAATGAGCCAGGGATGTTGAAAGTCCAGTCCTGGATAATGTTTCTACATTTTTACTGTTCTTCTGTATATCTATTAATTTTTTCCCAGAGTTTTCTCTTATGGGATGCTGTCTTGGCTATGATCAACAGGGGATGCTGAGATCTGGGTGCAGATTGCTGAGCAGAGGTGTTGCAGCACCTGCGTGCAGGTGACCAACTCAAGTACCATTCACCTGCCAAAGCAACCCATTGGGCCGAGGAACACCCCTTCCCTGGGACCCTTCAGTCTTTGTATGAGAGAAAAAGGCCTTAGATACACCTGTAGCCATGACTTTGGGCAGAGCAGCTCAGAGACCCTTTGTTCTTCCAGCAAAATCTTTGAGGATGGCTGGCAATGTCATTTGTCCACCTGGTGTCCTGGTGGGAGGTTATGGAGAAGATGCTAAAAACAGCTTAGTGGACCATCACCATCTATTGCCATCTCTGCATGTGAACATCATTGTACCTGACAGGGAAATCAGGTGGGATAAACCCCACTGTGGTCTCCTGCAGCACACAGCTCTGGGCAGGACAGTCAGTGGCAGAATATATAATCACATTTTGCTTGTAACTGGGAAACAAAGAAAAGGAATTTTGACAAAACCTGAGTGGTCTTGTGGCAAAGGTGCCCTTAAGCCTGTCTCCTTGTCCTGTGCTGACAGCTGCTTGATGTTAGGGCACTCAGTTTACTTCCTCCATGCTCCAAAGCAGAAATTTCTGCTTCCTGATGGCAGGTTTAGCTGGTTAATCACCATTGGCTTCTTTAAGTTCCAAATACGGAAAGCTGCATCAAAACTCAGTGTTGTTACCACAGATACTGTCCACAGCTCTGTGGGATTCAAATGGGATTTCTGCTCTTTGCAGTTGTTCATCTGGCTCTTCTGGACACACCCTGACTTGTGACTGCCATCTCAGCACTTAATTAAGGGGTTAATGGACACCTCCTCCTGCATCTTGCTCAATATGGTTGTAATGGCAGCCTGGACCCCTCAGGGAGGGAGAGCAGGAATGGGTCTCCTCTGGGATCTCCTTTACAAAACTAAAATGTATTCCCATATCATGCTGTTGCCTTGTGAATATCTGATGTGGTATGGGTTACAGAGACATCTTTGTGGACATGAAAAGTGTTAAAATATACCTCCTTACTGTGTTCCAAATGTCATGCATTGCAGACTTGAGAAAGTATCTTAGGCAGCATGAATTTTGCCCTTAAGCACTAAGTCATGTGTGAATTACTACTTAAAATTAGCATCCTGTACTTGTTAGGATTTGTTTTTTTCAGTAAGTTCCTTTGCTCCCTCCTCAGCATGCGTATGTCTGATGTGTGCCATTATTCTTTCAATCAATGCAGACTTTCCACTGGGCCCACAGGGATCAGGGTGCTCTGTACCAGGGTTTTACCCTGGGAGACTGCAACCTGAAGGAGCAGAGCTGTGGATGAGGACTCGGAGTGCTCTAGAGCAGTCTGGAAGCCTGTAGGTACAAGCTCAGTGTCACCACCACCAGCCCCCAGCCAGCCATAGCCAAGGTGAAAGCATCACCCTCACTTTGCAAAGGGGGAAGAGGACAGATTCAGGTCACACATAAGTAGCTCATGTAAGTTTTCTCTCTCAAGACTCCTGCCTTATGCCACAGGGCCCCCCAAGGAAAAGTCCCAGGGAACACTTGTTCTCTAGGGTTAGGCTGGGAAACTGAGCAGGGAAGCCAAGCAGATGTATGATTTCCCAAAAGGGTTTGGGATACCCCTGCATTGCCAATGGTGTTGATGCATGGGAGGTGATACGTGTCACAAGAAAGCCACAGAGGCATGTGAAACAAAAGCTGGTCCAATTCCCTCTCTGAGCTCTACTACATGCTTATGAGATGGACTCAGAGGTCCAGTGCTTAGCACAGTGAAGATCTGAATGCCCTTTAAGATGGGGGAAATTCTGACATTTCAGAGCTTGGGCTTTTTTTGGATTGTATCCATTTCAGTAAGGCTGTTTTCAGGACAAATTTTTTTTTAAAAAAAATAGAAGGAAAGGAAAATAGGATAGGCTCCTTGAGGGAATAGCAGAAGTGAAAGGGTAGGTCTTGGCACTGTTTGACAGAGCCACATTCTAGGTAGCAAACCATCAAGACGAGAAAATATTTTCTGTTCCTATGTAGCTTGTGGCATGGTCCATGGCACAAGCTTTGGAGGCACAGATTTCATCCTTTTGCTGACCCAGCAACGGCCTGTGCCAGGCAAGGCTCTGCACCCCAGAAGAAGGCAGGGTCTCTCCTGGAGGTGAGACACTCAAGTGGTTGCATCAGCCAGGTCCTGGGCTGCTGGGTAAGGATGGTCCTGGTAGGAAATGGGCCGTGCTGGGAAACATCACAGAAGCACCCAACAACCCAAACCCCTCTGGATATCTGTGCCTTGCAGCTCTCCTTCCTGCCTACATTTGGGATGTGGATTTTACGTGCAAGACTCATCTCCCATAAAAACAGGGAAAGAGCAGCTATTTAGCTCTGCCTTGTACTCTGGTTTTGCTAATTTACTATTAATCTTGTTTTATAGGTAGACAATGACTTTTATTTTCTCATTGGTGTGGTTATTTCATGGATGAAAAAAGAGCAGAATTATATATTAAGTACAGGATAAAGAAGGAGCCCCTTATGCTCAAGGGCCTGATGATGTAAAACTTACTCAGAAAACTCCTCTGCTCACATAAAATACAGGAGGCTTTAACAAAAAGTCTCAGGTTTCCCTTTTAAAAATTCAGTCTCTTAAACCAAGAAAAATGCACCCATGGGAAGGGAGTGCCAGTAATAACAGGCCTGCTCTCACTTCCACTGGAAGAAGAGAAACAAGCAGCAGTTTCCCCTGAGGGAAGAGGGATTCTGGAAGTTAAACAGAAATGTTTATGGTTGTGAAGAGTTAAAAGGCTTCATAGGCACCCTGCTTCCCTCTCATATCCTGAGCACCTCAGGGCAATGCAACAGCCCTGCAGCACAGGGAAACAGCCCAGGAAAGAGCTTGGTTTCAGCAGCCCCGTCTTCTGCAGGGAGACTGAGGAAACACCAAAACAGGGATGTGGCTGTGTCAGCAGATCTTGCCCTCCAAAATTCCCTGTGGGGACTATTTACATATTCTTTTTCTGCAGGAGACCACTGGTTTCTCAATAGCTGAAGCCTTCACCTGCCCAGGTTGAAACTACTGCTAGAGGATTTTCTTTGTTAAATTTAAGGCAACTCACATAAAAAATGAAGCAGTCTGAGTTAGATGTGAAGCACCCTTCACACACTGATCAACCTTCCTGTTCTCATTTTCTCATTTGAATAATTTTGTTAAGCTTGCATTTAAAACCTTGCTATAATGTGGCTTTTGGCTTGGCACAAAATAGAAATCATTATCCTGCTCTATTAACATCTATATTCTATGAGTACTCCTCCTGCAAATGTGCCATGTAATCTACACAGGCATCGATCCTAAATTAAAAGACAGCATCAAAATCTCAGTCACTTCTACACATTATTAAGTGTCCATTTTGGTTACGCTGTTGATGGTTGCCAATCCCATTTCACACCTGCCCGACTCTTTTTTCTAGTCTTCCTATCCTCCTGGCAGAAGACCACATAGATAACCAGAGCACAGTATATCTTTGTGTCTGCCTTTCACTTGGCTTTCATATAGATTTTGTCTCATGTTTTATGTCAGGGGGACTTTGGTGGTTCCATTCAGTTGATGGTCTCTCCCCTCTCTCCTATCTCTCCAATCCCAGCCAAGATGAGTGGCTGAAAATCTTGTACAGAGAAGCTGAACTCCATAGTCCAAAACAAATTTCCTGGCTGTTTTCACTAGGTGGAGAATAATCTACAACCAAAGCAAATCTGGTTTCATGGCTAAGAAGCAAATCTTTCCTCCCCTGCAGCCACAGGACATCCTGACCATGGTGGAAGGACAACAGTTTTGCTGCATAGGGTGAAGGAAGGAAAGAACACAAGGCAGTTTCCAAAGGGTGACCTCCCTTCTTTGCTCTACACAGCAAGGCAGGAAGACCTCACAGTGGGAAGACACCCCTGAGGCTGGAGGTTTGCAGCCATAGGAGCCATGAGCCATAGAAGATCATAGCCAGGCCGTGTTATCTTGTCCAAAAAACAATCCAAACCGTCCAAACTTCTGAGCGCCAGGACTGCAGAGATGTTAGCCAGTGCACACGACAAAGGAGATGACTGTCAGGACAGTAAGAAAGCAGGAGTCCATTCATTGCTTGGCAGAAGGTTGGGATAAAGGGGAAGAGTCCTTCCATAGGAGAAAAACTGGTTTGCTGGATGATGAAGAAAGAGGTTCTCCTGTAACCTAAATGTGTCTAGCACAGACTCAATGGGGACCTTTAAGTGTCATGGGGCAAGAAGGCTTCCCACGACCTGAGTCAGCTTGGTAATCCCCACACTGTAGATTACCACACAGACATGCACTCAAAGCAGCAGAAAAAACTGGAGAGTGCATCCCTCATGAACCACAGATGCTCCACAGATCTTCCTGCTGCCCCAGAAAATAACGTCATCACGCCAAACCAGGCAAAGCAGAGGGTGTGACTGTCCTGCATTGCCCAACCTCTGCCCACTCAGCTGACGTCTCCCTGGCCATGCTGGGGAAAAAGAGAGGAGAGGGCTGGATAGGCACCTGGATGGGGGGAGCAGGTTGGCATGCTAGCCCATGGTTGCTAAACAGCAAAAACTGTGGCCTGTTTTTTGATGGGATGGGCTGTCCGTAGGTGACTGGAGAGTTGGATGGGAAATGCTGGCTAAGCAGACACCATCCCATTCTACTGAGCACGAGTTAGGTGAGGGGCACTCACTGGCCACTGAAAGTCAATAGTGTTGGCTGAATGAAAACTCTTAGGTAATACTAATGGGCTCAGCAGACAGGCCAGAGAGGTGATAATAGTCGGTGGCTGATCTCAGCACCCTGCCTCTGACAGTAGCCCACACACTTCAGGGGATGGAGGACACCCCATGGGATTACTGTAATGTCCTGTGGGGAAAAGGATATATTTCTTACTTCTTCAGGTAGGATATCATACAGGCCATGAGGTATGAGTTGCACCTTACCAAAGTGAAGGATGGCTGTGATTTGAACTGGGACTCTTCTGATGAAACTGGCTTGACTACCTTGACCTACCCATCTGGGGATCCTGGCACTAGAGCAGAGATTATCTCAGAGGCTTCAACTGATGGGAACTGAGAATCATCGCAGGAAAAATGAAATCTGGAAAGATTTCTTCTTCCTTTCTCTTTCTTCAGGGACTAGCAGTTTAACTTAGTTATTCTCTCCTGGGAGGTTTGTCAAGACCGTCTTTAGTCTTGACCATCTCTATAACTTAATTTTTTCAAAAGTTAGGCAAGTGTTGGGGCTGGGGACTCAATGGTGCTTGAGCAGGAAAATGCTGCTAGCTTTCTGCTCATGTTGCAGAGTCCCGTTTACTCAGCTTGCGTGAGGAGTGATTAAAGCATTTCGCTTTTGAGATGCTTCTGTGGGCACGTGCTGGGAATGACTCCTATTCTAATTCAGTAGCTGACACAGCACAATCTTGCACTCCATTGTTGCAAATCATTAAATCAAAGTCACAATCCATTTGGAGTAACTCATGGAAACTCATTATTATTTTGCCACTGCTTGCTGAACTGCTTAGATAATCAAAATGCTTGTGAGAACAGGGAAAAAATCTTGCTCTTGGCCTAGAAGGTGCAAAGAGCAGTGACACATGCCAAGCGAGAAGCAGCAGGATGTGTGGGAGAAGAGAAAGAGGACTTGAGAGCATATGAGCCATGAGACCCCCTGGAGCCTCAGTCTCATGGACTTCATCACAGTTAAACATAATGCTTTCAAAGCAGGCTCTTACCTGCTCTCTCATTCCATTGGTAAGGTGCAAGGGAGGTAAGGAGGAAGGTAATGTGAATTAGTTCTTTTAAACAGCCAGTAAGGCAAAAGCCCTTGCCATGTTTTGGAAACCCAGCACTCCTTAAGATAGAGACAACATAGGATACCTGGCCCAGATGTCTGGGGAGACGTGGGAAGCTCTCGGAGAGCCTGCTCCTTTTTCACCTTAGAAGTCTGGGAATGGGCAGCAAATTAATGGGGAATGTTTCCTTTAAGTCAGGAGGAAAAATGTGAATTACTGCTGAAGTTTCCATTCTGCACCGGCAGGAAGCCATTTTTCTACTCTGGACAAAGATATTAAGGAATATTTGGCACATGAGGACAGCACTGACATTGTGCATTTCTATCACACGGGTTTGAGATTGGAAACATCCATGTCAGACCCTCATAGCCCCAGAGGCATTGAGGAAAATGCACACATGAAACTGTGAAGGAAGTTGTGACACTTCTAATAGGAAGGTAAATGACAGCATTTCTCAGACATGATCATTTACAAAGTGAAAATGTCAATGTAACTAATAATACTTGAAGATATTTTCTCATGACTAATTATACCTCTGAAAGTGAACATGAAGCTGCAGTTACCAAGTGATGGGGCAAAGTCAAAGGCCCATAAACACATTTTAACCATAATCATCCTTTTTGCCAATAGAAACCATGGCCTTTCACAGCTGAAATGTATGAAAAAGCATAAAGAATATATGAAAGCAGTGACACTGTGGAATTCTGCAGGTTTCTAAACAATCACGTAAGAAGAGAGCAAAACATTTGAAGGAGACAAGTAATTTGGGAATTTGGCAGCTAATTCATTCTGACTCTTGCACTGCATTTCTTAAATTCCCACACACATCGTGTTTCTAAGGCTAAAACCTGTAGGCCCTTATCAGCTCACATTTGAGGGTGAATTTACAGAGCCTCTGTCCTGCAGAACATGGTTTGTTGTTCTTTGCACAGCTGCATAAAACACTGTAAACACTTTTTAGCAAAAAACATTGGAGTAGAAAAAAAAAAGGCAAAGCTTAGAGGAAGACCAGTTTTTTAGTGGTGAGTCTGGATCCTGTGACAATGAAGTAGCTGAACTAGAGGGCTATATATATTTAATCTACCTGACTGAGCCAGTAAGGCAAATGGACAACTTGTATGTTTATATAGCTCTGTATTTATATATTCTTTCCCAAATTCATGTCTCTTACTGGCTATGAAATAGAAGCAGATACAAATGGTTAAACTCCTTTGTCCAAATTCTGCTGTTATGTATAGTCATTGATTTTCTATGACCTATGCAGAACTCCCTGACCTAGCCCCTGAAATACTGCCTCTACAAGATGCCCTTAGTGAGGCCCCTCTTGCTTCTTGGAAGTTGACCTTCTCTCAGAAGTGTTTAACAAATACTTTCCAAATTAGGGCTATTCAACCACCCCTGCCCAGAGTCACAGAACATAATTACCAACATGATTTATCTGGAGAATTTTCAACTCTTGAACGTACTGTGGTGACATTTGCTGATGGTATTCCTAGCATGCATGGAAGGAACAGGGCTTTTTGTTAATATACACCTCTAAGGTTATGTGTGTAGGATATGGCCTTTTCAGCTCCCTGTACTAATGTTAACTACAGGTTGGCATGTTAGAAGTTGTCCTGTGTTCATAAAAATCACATGTCAAAGACATTATGAAGGAAAGCCAGAAGGATGCTCTATCAGAAACAGAAGTTCTTAGCTAAAACTGTTGCTGACACTGTTTAGCATGAGGGGAGCCCCCACAGCTCTGGAGACATGGAGTGAAGCCACATGCTGACCCAGTGATCCTGACTCCTATCAGGACAACACAGAGAAGCATCTTGTCCTTCATCACAGCTCTGTAATTTGAAATGCAGAGGAAGGAAAACTACAGGATTAAGACAGAGGGAGACAGAAAATTCTTCAGATTTCCAAATGTGGAGAAATGAGACCTCAGTTACCTCCCAGTGCATAACCAGTACTGCTTTTCATGACTGCATCATGATGAGCATCTCACAATGCACTGCAATTCTTCCCTGCATGCAAGTGTATCAAAATGGCTACACATCTGATTTTGTGTTTGTTTCTCAGTTTGAGATAAAACCACTTGCATAAATAATCTTGTAAAACTTTTGGGGTTTTTATCTCTTGTACTTATTAGAGCATACTGACACCATGGTAAGCAATGCAATGATACCAGTTGAAAGTTCTGATGAAACAACTTGCACAGATCCAACTTCATTTCCAGTTTCTGAAGGAAGTGCAGTGTACTTGATGTCAGTGTTTTCCCAAAGGGCAGAATTATCTGAAGTGCAGGGTGGGGCTGAAAAAAGGAAGAATTTTAAACAGTCACTAATATTTTAGAGAAGGACAAAATGCTTCACACCAAATAAAGGTAAAAGGACACAAATAGTGTTGAACCACCTATGCAGCATTGTTTTTGCCATGAGAGTGCTCTACAATTACAAATGGAAAGTCGGAGTGTACACTGAAGGGCAGTCCTCAATTATTCTTAACATGTGCTCCACACTTTGAAAAGCCCGAAGCATCCATATTTTGTATGTATCAGCTCAGTGAATGGAGTCACTATCAGAAAGATGCCTTACCAAACACAGAAGATGGAAGATAACAAGAAGAGTCTGGCACCTGCTAATTCTGTTTCTAATTTCAGTATTATTTTAATTGCCATCACAGAGAATGGAATGAAGATTCTGAGGCCCAGTCCTGTTCTCATAACATTTTATAAGGAGTTTGGCACCAGCTTTCATGGGAACAGAACTGGGTGTCACAACTTCATATCCTAGTAATGTGAGAGGGATTGCCAGTATCTGTATCATCTGCAAAGTCTGATGGCTTCTGTAAATTAGCAAATGTGCAGACGCCAACAACAGGAGAGGAACTGCAAGGATTAATTCAAAGGGAATTGCCTATGAAGGGGACAGAATGGATATTAGAGCAGCAGAAATATGGCTGAGCTGCATTAATTAGGGTACAAAAAAGCTGATTATTCTGTCTGCTGTGCTGGGAGAAACTTAAGAGAACTGCACTCAGGTTTAGGAGACTGTAAGAAAAAGAAATAAACTGGAATGTGACTGAATAAAAAAAAAAAATCCCACCAAAGAACCCATAACACACCAACAAAAAAAACAAGCTCCAAAACCCAAAGACTGAGCTCTCCTAAAGCATGTTCTGAGGTTTTTAGGTATTTGAAATCAATGGAATCTGCCATATGAAACCCTGAACGGTCTGAACAAAAATGCCCAAGGAATACAATGGCTTTTCCATGCATGAAAAACAAGGCAGAGACAGATTAACTCACTGCATGTGAAATGGAAGACCTTCAGCCATGCAGTGTAGGTTTCTTCACTGAAAGGATGGTCAGGCATTGGAACAGGCTGCCCAGGGAGGTGGTGGAGTCACCATCCCTGGAAGTGTTCAAGGAACAATAGGATATGGCATTTGGTGCTATGGTTTACTTGACAAGGTGGTGTTCAGTCAAAGATTGGACTCAATGATCTTGGAGGTCTTTTCCAACCTAAATGATTCTGTGATTCTATGAGTGAAGGTTTGTTAAAGACTGGAGGGGGAGAGAGGTGTCTTTGTAGGCAATGAGATTTTCTCTTCAAGAAAACATCGACACACCAGTGCAAAAGAGAGAGCCAGAGGAAGGAGGGGCAACACACCCCAAATCTGTTCCCAGAATAGAGAAGCCAGATGTCAGTTGGCAACTGAATGATGGTGCTTACACTGGAGAGACAAGCACTGATTCCTGGACTTTCTTCCAACACATGAGAATGAAAAAATGGATAAATAGAGAGAGTGAAGATAAACAGAGAGTACGACACGGTGAACAAGGCCTGGACAATGCAAAGCTAGGAGGGATATCTGCTCACATGAGATGTTGTGCATACTGGACTGACAGCACGGGTAAAGCTGACCTCACCTGTATGCACTGAAGGCCATGGGGAAGTCTGGGCCCATGCTGATCATTAATATAAATTCAGACTTACAACTTGACACAGTTGCTCTGAAGAACAGTAATACTCTGCTTGAAGAAGTGCGCACCTACTCCCAGACTGACATCAGACGGAGCAGAACAGCAGAGAACAAGAGGACAAGATCTACCTATATCTCATGTTTCTGCTGAATGGAGACAGTGAAATACAGAAAGATAAATGAAAGAGATCTGGAGAGATTGGGGAATGAAGTAAGAGCCAGAAAGTAGAGTGTCAGCAAGAAACCTGAACCACCATCAGAACATCTTAGGTGAAAACAACAGGCTAAAGAGAAGGAGCAATCAGAGAAGATACCCTTACAGTGGACACAGAAATCTCAAAGCAAGTGAATGAATCTGGGCCAGGGAATGAATTAAAAAGAGCCAAGAGCCTAGAGGATGCTAGATAACATGCAACAAGAGGAGGGAAAGGCTTCTGGATGATACCTTAAAGGAAGAAAAAAATGGGTACAGGCAAGTAGTGGAAATGAAGGAAAAAAAGAGAGAACTGGGCAAGTGCTGTGTAGGGTTCCTAGGCGGAACAGGATACAAAAAAATCCCACTACAGGAAGGGCAATCTGTCATGCATGAAACAAGTGAAATGCAAAGCCTTTAGGGAAACTCAGAAGCAGCTTTAGAGGAAACAAAGCGGGGAGGGTTACTGTGAGACACACTGGTGAGAACTCCAGGAGGAAAACTGGAGTTAGTCCCAGGGCTAAAGACAGGAAAAAAGAGATGAGAATGGAAAGGAGAATTAGAGGATGAGTGAGAGGAGCTCTTTGTGTAGGGGATGAGCTACAGCAATAGAATAGGGAAGCAGGAAAGTAACAGAGGATGTGGCTAGAGGAGAACAGAGAGCAGGTCCCAGAAGAGGAGCAGGTTGGTATAGGACAAGGGGCTGAGGTAGACAGCACGGATTAGGAGCCATGAGCTGTGCTGGCAGCTGGCAGCAGGAGCTTGCTTATTCAGCAAGTCAGGCGATAATTAATTAAATCAAGTCAGGCAGCAATCAGTCGGTTAAATCGGGTTACAATGACTCAATTAAGTTGAACTGGGGAACAATGAATTTATTACATCAAACCAGGGAACAATGAACCAATTAAATCAGCTGGAAGCCTCCACGGGCCCATCCAGAGCCTGGGCTAGATGCCACCAGGGTGGGGGACTTGCTGCAGCCACCCAGAGAAACATCACCGCCAGGAGAAACATCACCACAGCAACTGAGCATCGCTGCTGACAGCCTTGCTTGTCCCCCTCTGCCCAGAGCAAAGAAGGACATGGCAGTCTACAGCTGGTCTGATGAAATATTTGTGATAAAACAAAGGGGTGGGGAGAGGGAAACTGTCAGCTTCCAAATTAGCAACAGTGTTGCAGAAATTACTGGGCTGCCTAAGGATGAAGAAAGCTCTGCCTTTCAAATCAGGCTGATGCTGGATATCTGGAGCTGTCAGCTTAAGAAATTGAGAGGCTTTGACGGGTGCCTGACAATGATTTGGGCTATCCTAACTAGGATACAGGAGAGGTACACCTTCCAAGGGCATCCTGGAAGAGCATGGCTATGTACTAAAACAGCTGCCCATGCCCATTTTGACATAAAAAGCGTAAATTATATGGATTGGTGTGAGTCAGGCTGGTCATGTACTGGCAATGCTAAGAACCATTTTCATCCCCTTTTGTTGATTCCCCATATCATTTGGGATTGACGTTTGTTTTGAGCGTGGGTTTTTGGGTTTTTTTTGTTCTTTCCTGTTCCTTCTATTTCCACAAGTATGGGACATCACTAAGACTACTGAGTTACCTTAGCAGGAAAGCAGCCACTATGTTTCTCTTGGGATATTTAATGCACATCAGTAAACTGAAAATGAAAAAGGGAAGGTCTTGTTGATGAGGACAACCTGAGGTCAAAAATATAAGGGAGACAGCCATCTGCCCATTATTTAAGGGAAGTACAATCATAATCATTCTCTCAGGCACCTGTAAGGCCCTTGCAGGTGAAAAGACGCACTGCTTTTCAAGGGAGTACAAATGCTTGAGGTGCTGCAATGGTTAATAAACAGAGATATTACATGGGCAACCTTTATCATGCAACACATTGTCATTAAAGTAATTATATTGGAAAGGAAATGACTCTTTGGGTGTTATTTCTGGCTAGATGAGGTCCTGGGATTTGCCCAGAGTGTGTAAATCAGGATCAACACAATCCCTGTAGGAATGCTGACCAGTAAATTAAACTGAAAATAAAAGATGAAGAAGAACAGCTTCCTGAGCATCGTACAACAAAGATGGGGCTTGGTCCAAGACTTAGTATATATTATCAGTACCATGTGTATCCCTGTTATCCCCTAATAAATGTGCCACAGGACAGTGTGAACTTTGAGACACACTGGGACAATAGTTTCGCACTGAAGGACTGGACATAATTTTCTTTTCCCTGCTCTGAACTGCTAAATAGTCAGAAGGCAAAAAGAGTCTAATTAGAGATGTGAAGGTTTGGAAAGGAACCAGAAATTTGCAAGAAGAAAACCCTCCTGCTTCCAGTCTGCACCACAGTGTTTGAGCACCCGTCTGCCATGGAAATATGGAAAAGAAACTTCCTGGGGTTTGTTTTTTTTTCTCCTCTTTTATCCTTTCTGAATAATATTAAGACTGAGTGGTTGGACTTGTTCCTGTACAAATCTTCAATCTAATGAAGTACATAAAAATTCTGTTAAAATTTCAGTCAACAGTTCTAGTCATTTCAGACTCTGGTTTACTAGTGCTCAGAAGAAAAACTTGACCTATGCCAATATTTCAAAATTAATTTAATTAATTTAATTTAAATGCTCTACAGGACAGTCAGTGATTGTGATTGTGATTGTGATTTTGACTGTGATTATGACCTTCCAGATGATGACATGCACTATCAAAGAGACTGACCTTATCATAAATTTGGGCTTTATAGCTAAAGCTACTCTTGGTCAATAGGATGTTGTGACAACTATCTCTATTTTCAAAAAAAAATTATTTTTAAACTGCATTATCTTGTGAGGCATCTAGTGACACAAAATTTCCGAGCCCTGTAACTTTAATATTCCTCTTTGTTTATTTGTCAGTAATGGATGGGGTTTATGTTTATCCATTCCTTTCTTCTCAATTTTTACCTTAAAATCATGTCAATAAACAAAACACACTTATATGTATTATAGTGCACAGCTGCAGCTATTGCAGGAGAAGGGGCTGTCATAATTCAAAGTAATCGATTCACATGTATTTATTTCACAGTTTTATCAAACAGTTATTTTTATATGCTAGCTAAATAATACACTATATTTTTATATGCTAGCTAAATAAAAGATTCCTCGTCTGTAAAGGAATAAGTGCAATTGAACTCTGTTTACTAAGTGATCAATTACTAAATATATGTCATTTTACTCTCATAAATAAAGATAAAGCACTGTGATTAAGACTAGGACTTCCAGTCCTTAAATTTCCAGCACTGACACGTCTCATTCTTTCTATCTAGTGTGCCTTGAGTCATCATTTATAATCAAAGAGGGTGCTAATGCTACTGGGTCAGAGAAATAGCATTCAACAGATGAGAGGTTAAAAAATTACCCAGTAGAGGAGAACCTGGTCCGTTTCTTCCTGCCACTCATTCATCCGGTGCTCTCCACTGTGGTCGCATCTAGGGAATGGATAGTTTGATATTATCTAATTTTGGAAACACAGAGTATCATTTAAGACTTTTTCTTTGCTGTCAAAACTGGATGGTTCTGCCTTGGAAGAAACATCAGGTGCTGACCTCCAGCCGTGACACTCTCCCGAAGGCAGTGCAGTGAAGGCCTGATAAAAGGCAGCTCAGAGAGCTCCACACTGTACCTCTGCCCATGGCTTATCTCCTTTAGGCTTACCTGCCTTTAGGCAACAGTGAGACCCATAGGGCCTTGTTTCCACTAGCTTTTCATGGAAAAGACCTTCAAGGTCATTGAGTTCAACCTTTGACCAACACTATGTCAACTGAACCATATCACTAAGTGCCATGTCCAGTCGCTCTTGAACACACTTCCAGGGGTGGTGACTCTACCACCAACCTGGGCAGCCTGTTCCAATGCCTAGCCACTCTTTCAGTGAATAAATTCTTCCTGATGCCCAACCTGAATCTCCCCTGGTGCAGCTTGAGGTTATTCCTCTTCTCCTGTCATTAGCTGACTGGGAGAAGAGGCCCACCCCACCTCAGTACAACCTCCTTTCAGGCATAAGGTCTCCTCTGAGCCTCCTTTTCTCCAGGCTAAACACTCCCAGCTCCCTCAAGCTGCTGCTCATAGGACTTAAAATTTTGATTTACATTTTCATAATATTTCTCTTACTGAAAAAAAAAAACCCACCCAAAACCTCTTTTTGGTGGCAAAAACAGCCTCGAAAAAGAGCACAAAACTTAAAATCCTCTGCTGCAGCTAAACATACCCAACGTTTAAAGTATTTTGCACCTTAAAATGACACATTTCCCTTTTTCAAGGTCACTGAATGAAGCTGGAAGGTGACTGGAGAGAGAACAACACATGAGTTCCAGATGACTCTTCTGAAGCTTATCTGCCAGTAGGAGATGGGCTTTCCCTTTTGCAAAGTGCAGATGCATGGCCAGGTCCAGAGCCACCTCCCTTCCTCACACGCCATACACATGGACCTTGAACATCGTCTGAATACACAACTCCCACAGAGGTCAGCAAGCACAGGCAGACTCAGGCCTCAGGTATTTATTACATGTCTAGCTCAGCATCACATCATATACCTTGGGCCTGGTCCTACAGCTGCTGCAGTGAACCAGTTTCCCTGGGTTCCCCCCAGATGGGTTATAGCTAATAAATGGTGCCAGAGCTGATCCAGCTTTGACCAATAGGTTGGATCACAAGCCTCCTCTCAGATCTCTTCCAACATGAATTTTCCTGTGGTCCTAATGTACGGGTTCCATGGATCTAACTGCAAGGGTAAGGAAAGGGTGGTGGAGGAAAGATGAGCGGCAGAGAGACAGAGCTTAATGTTTAAACGACAGCTGATGACGATTTCTTATCTTTCCAGTATTAGATTCTTTGTGCTAGAAATTCCTACTTCTTCTTCCTGAACATGAAATCAAAATTAAGGAACTGATTTTTGCTAAATATTTCCCCAGGGATTATTTGTATTCTAGAAGATGGAAAGACAAGGCAATAGAATTTTGTTGGAAATCATTTATCATTCGAGTCCTTATACTCTAAACAAGCACAAACACATGGGTCTTTCACCTGAAGTTGGGGCAAATGTCCTGTTTGTCTAGTTGTGGTGTACGTTTTCTTTGGAAATTTAGTTAAGAGGTTTACAAACCATTTATTTAGTTTGATGTGCCTGTGTGAAAGACAGAATACACCGTTTTGGGCAGGGATTTTTGAACCTAAAGTAAATTGTTTCCTCAGCAACTGTATTCCTTGGAAACAGAAAACTTTCCAAAATAGGTCTTTGCACTGGCAAATATGCACAGCTCCGTGAAAGCTTGCGAGTCTGCAGGGCACTGCTGTAGCATTTCAATCGCACTTGGAAAACAAACCTCAAAAAGCCAGAAACTACTGGCTCTCCCCTCTGTGTTTGGCCAGTAACTCTTTTAATGATTTCCAGGAGAAAAGACCTGGCTTTTTTCTGTCCCAAGGCCCTTCTGAATAACTGGATTCCTCAAGATGGAAATACGACCCTGTTATCTTAAACAGATATGAGTTTCCCCTTAACACCCCCCCCCCACACACACACACACACGTATCTGCTGTTACCTTGATCTCCCTTCCCCTCACGCTCTCCCCCTGCAACCCCAAACCAGCCCCTGTG
>VZRQ01001388.1:652395-683886 GCA_013397975.1 Machaerirhynchus nigripectus
GGTCCCGCCGGGCAGCTGAGGCCGCACTTGTTGCACTTCAGCGCGGGGCCGGGGCCGCGGCAGCGGAGCCGGGAGCTCTGGTGGCGCTGCCCGCCAGGGAGGGAGCGGGGCCGGGCGCGGAGCCGCCGTGTGCGCTGCCCACCTTTGCCCCTCCAGGATTTACCCTTGCCCCTCCACGATTCACCCTTCTTGGCCTGGGCGCGCTCTCCACTTCCCGTCCCCAGCTTGAGCGTCACGGGGAGTGCTCGAACCCCGCGAGCAGTTTTGATTGGGAATGCTCGTGTCTCTGTTGGTTACGCGTTTAACTTACAACGAAATCCTTATCCACCTCCCAGCAGCTCTCGGTAAGCGCGTTATGTGAAGTACGTACGACCAGCTACAACACCAAGCAAAATCAAGGCTCCTGCAATTACAGGTAATTTGCGACACGCCTACAGATGTTAGGAGAGCTACGGGAAGGTAAACAGCTTGCATCAGTAAAACTGACAGGTCCTGTGAGTGTCTGATCACGCACTGGAAACATTCCTTAGAATTACAGGGGGAATAGGAAATGAGGTGTGAGTCAGAAATAAATGTACTTCTGAGTATCGGGGCTGGATAAGCTCGCACAAAGAATGACTACTTAAGGCCTTAAATAAAACACGAAGGACGTGCTGGAGTAAGGGCAGGAGTGCTTGCTTAGCTCCTGGCACAAGCTGGTAGCTGGGCATGTTCTGGGCATGACTGTTTTTTCTGTCATCGGTCTTTCCTAGGCTGGGTGTTACTTTCCCAATCTCTTGTGTTGAAGAATCTCTCCCCTGCCCCCAACAGAGGAAATTATTTCCTTGTCTCGTACTCCATTAGTTTTCACCATGTAGCCTGGAAATACTCTTGAGAGAACAGGCAGAGGGTTGAAAGAAGGAAGTGGCCATTTGTCTTAAGAATGCTCTTTTAAACCAAGTTTTTGTAACTTTGATCATTAATGGGATTAATGTCTGTGACCTGTATGAAATAATATGAGGGTTTGGGTCCAGATTCAGTTTGGGATCACCAGAGTGTATGTGTGTATACTGAGTCAAAAGCAGAATAAAATGCATTTTCATCCTTGATTTTGTTAAAGGAGTTATGTAGTTCCTTACATCTCTTGGCCTCCAGTGCTCAGCCTGGAGACCCTACTCGCCAGACACATTCTTTGAAGAGCCCCAGTGAAAAGAGAGTAGGCAAAAGGTTGTGCATATGATTGTGTTAGAGCTATCTTAGAGAACAAGGCAATGGTGGGACCAGCCTCAGCCTGGAAGGAGGTACCTCCACGTGTCACCTAGGCATTGCAATGTAAATTTCCAGGTGGGCTTTCCAACACATTTCCAGAGCCATGAGATTACATCTGTACTGCATGTGTCAGGGTTTCTAGAAGACTTCAGACAGTCCCCAGAACTGTCAGTCTCATAATTGGTACTACTGTGTATTGCAATGCTTAAAAATGGAATTGTAAAACCCCATGAATTAAAATACTTCTCTGGAGAAATTGATTCTGTCCTGGCAGGGCCAGTTCTCTCAATTTGCTGAAGCTGGGCCTCTGAGGCCTCTGACAATGCTGCTGTTTTTCATCCCTTGATGCACAGTCCAGGTAAATTAGTTAGGCAGCCTCATTTATTTTGTGCAAAAAAAGTAATTGTACGGTGGAAAAGGTATAGCAGACTCAGTAGCTAGAAAAATATCAGCACTTTAAGTTATACATAAAAATTCTTCATAACAGTCGTTGGATAGATTCAGTGGGTACTTGTGAGTAAAGAGGATACTTTTACAAGTTGATTCTTGTGAACAGTTTCAATTAAATCAGTGGTCCCAGGCACTGTGTGAAATAGGAGCATGGGTTGAAGCTTTTTTTTCTTTTGATGTTTTTTTCTTGTTCTGTTCCTTGTTGATTTTAATTGTTACTTAATGATACTGATGAGATATCTGAAAGGAGAACTGTGACTCTTGCCTGGCTAAACACCAGTTTGTGTAAGGAAAAGCTTGAAGTGATGATATATGAGGCAAGATAACGTGCTTTCAAAACAGCAGGAATGTGGAAAAAGAGAAACACATCTCCAATTAGTTGATAAAAGAATATTGAAACTAATTCTGTTCCTTATCTCACACCTGCATTTCTTCCTGTAGTAGAGTTTTAGAAAGGAAAAACTTCTGACTTAACTCTTGATGAATGAAATAACAAAATACATGCTCAAGGAAAAGCTGCAGTGCGATATAAAATCTTAGTGTTTTTAAGTTTATTTAGGGTTTCCAAAAGGGTACAAATTCTGTGTGGAAGAAGACAGAGTCTTACCAATTTTAGAGGAAACAAGATTTGTAGAGGGAATGTAGACATTTGCTTAGGTGTAGGGGGACAGAAATAGGAATTGGGTAACAGGCTTCAAAAAAAAAAAAAAAAGAAAAAGCAACATAAAAATGTCATAACTAAAAAGGTTTTTTGATGACTGGGAGCAGGGTGCAGTATCTCTAAAACTTTCTTTAAAATATGGGAAATAGGACACTTGTATCAGTGAGGACATAGTCCTTGGGAATTCGGCTTTCTTCCAAAGCAAGAAGCTTTAAGCATGCTTTGAAGGAAACGTTTACAGGGGGGAAATGGCTGAGACGGGCTAAATTCTAGTAGGACTTGTGCTGTCTTGTTATACCTTCAAGTGTGACTTGTGATTTCCTGTTTTGTATGAGTGGAATGAATTTTGTGCAGAGATATTCTGGAGGATAGTAATCCTCCACTTACACTTGCAGGCTAGTGAAATAGATGTGGATATTTCCAAGCATCCTTGGAAAATGACTTAAAACTTATGTGAGGGCTTGAATATGGGACAGTCATAAGGGTGTCATTGTGGGTAGAAACGGATCCCTTAAATGCTGTTGATATTTAAGTAGCATCATTTAACCACATACAAATTGGGTCCTAATCTGTTGGGTTTCTCTGGGTTTCATGCTGGGTTTAATTATAGCAAAGAATGCCTCCTGTTTTCCTAAACTTGAGTAGAAGGAAAGAACAATGCTTGCAGTGTTCAGACCTGCAACTGTCCGAGGTTTCCTGTTGCTGATTAGTCTTTGCCTGTTCCTGTGTCAAATCAGATACACTGTAATCCCTCTGTCACGGCTCTTCTCCTCTCCAGTTTCCACTCTGATCTGGAGATAGGTGTTCAGAACAAAGTTTAAGAGCTACCAGAGGGAATTGCACAGGCTTTTGTGATTGTTAGACTGCTCCTTTGATCTTTTTCAGCTTTTTAGGAAAGAAGTAGAGTTGTTGATATTCCAGAGTGTTCCAGCTGCATACTCCTTGAAGTTTTTAATATACTGCTGTAAAATTAAAATAGCTGGAAGCTACCTATTAAAGGATTTTAGTTGCCAAGGTCTTAAGTTCAAAGCTTTGTCTTCTCGCATTTTGAGCTCTGCATTAAAGCTATAGCAATGTAGGGAGCTGCATTCTTTTTCAGGTGTCAAAAATATCCTGGATGATTAAATTCAAGCTCTGTGCTTCCAGCTTTGAACTGGTATTTATCTGTCTTGGTCCTCTGAGCCTGAGAAGCTTGTAATTGCAGTGGAGCATTTCAGGAGAACAGCCCTGTGAGATGGTGAGACTTTTGTTATCTCTAGTTTAATGTCTGGGAAACTGAGGCATGGAACAGACTGACAAATTAGGTAGGAAGTCTGAGCAAGTTAGTAAGTGATTGCTGTAGCCTGTGTACCAGCCTTTCTTGGTGAAATAAAAGAATACTGTCTTTTGGAAGATGTTAATCTGTATTTATTAGAAGCTTCCTTGCTTCAGCCTTGGCAGTGCTGCTGTTCTTGTGGTACAGCTAACAAACTAACTCAGTGATAGGAATGACAAAATCTACACACTAGCAATTAAGTGCTTGCTGTAAACTAGACGCCAGGTTGGCAGGGTGGAGGCATGCTGATGCAAAACTGCTGAGACCCAGATTACTGTGTTCTTCAAATCTGGGTAATGACACAGCATTATACAGCTCTAGGACACCTCGATGCTGGTTATCAGCCCCTCTCTGAGCCACTGCTCCCAGTGCAACTGTTGAGATGAACACCTGACAGGAAAGTTGTCTCAGCACTGCCTTTGAATGCATGTTGGACCTCAACATGCAGTAATACTTCTTGTGCTAAGCTGGGTCACAAAATGATTTTGGTAATGATTTTGCATCTCTTAGTTTAGATGTTCTAAAGCTTCTCTGTGGCAAAAGTTCTGCATTAGAACTGCTGCTTTTGGGTATGTGAGTTACCTTTGTCCCCAGCTTGGAAGGTAGGCAGGGACACTTGAGAGCCGTGCTTTTTTGCTTAAAGATTATCTTTGTTAACACATTCCCACATGGGATGAAGTGACTTTTCTCTTGGCAGACTGCTGATCTTTTATCAGTATCTGGAGGCACTGCTGAAAGTGGTGGAATATCACACCAAACTGGTAACTCCTGGTACACTGTACACCAAAATTCTGATAGAACTGGAGTCGTTGTGAACACCCTCTAAATTTCTGTGTAAATCCAGTACAGTAAATAAGTTGGTATCCAAATTGAAGGTGAGCGGGGTATAATCTTACTCTGAATCTATGCATACATTAGGGGTCTGTGGACCTCTTCTTGAATGGGACCCCTAGATGTTCCTGTAGCATAAGCAAATATTGTAATACTTGCTTATGACTACTTTTTTTGCTTGATAATATCCTATAGCAGAAGCACCATGTATGTATGCGATAGAGATGTATCTTCTGTCGTTTTTTTCACCTTCACTGTATTGTAGTTGTGGATTTAGCCACTGACCAATGATTTTCCAGTATAACAGTCTTCAACAGAGGAAAATGGTGTCTGTTAACAAGCTAGCTGTACTCATAAACAGGGGAGTCCGGTGATAATTGTCCTCGGTGTTGTGAATTGCAGGGATTTGCACTGGGTGTTTGCACCGTGCTGTGATTGCGGTTTAATGCAGGCTTACAGGAGCTAGTGTTAAAGTAGAAGTCAGTCTAGCCAAGGCAACACAGAGCTCAAAATACTGCCCATAAGCTGTAGATCTACAGAAATAGTTAAGCTGTAGTTCTTCTCTTGCTGCTGTCTAGCTTACTAGTGAAAAAACCCCCAAACCAACAATAAAAAACCCAAACTCCAAATGAAACACCTGCTTGTGTGTCTATGTTATGTGATCATACAGAACTGTTTCCCTTGTAACTTAACTTTTCAGTCGAGCGTGATCATCTTTTATGATTGTTTTCAACTCTTGCTGTAACAGCCGTATACCATTGTGGTCCTCTAATTGTTGAAATGAAACAGAAGATGCTGCTGGTAGTAGAACAGAGATCTATGCAGAGGCTTGGAAAAGCTTATTTTCATGCCCAGTTACAATTTTTGTGAAGGAGAATTTAACATTTAATGCACTCCCATGTTAGAAATTATTCTAAATCCTTAGTTATTCAACCTCACTAACTTCAGCTGTCTTCTGTTTTTCCCATTTTCTTCCTTTATAACCAATCCCTATCCTCATTCCTACTTTACATTTCTTCCCCAAAATTTACCTAAGCTTTCATGTGTTTAGTGTATTTTTGTAGTGTGCTGTATTCCTAAGACTAGCAAGCTAGGTAAGTCCTTGGCTGTCTACATACTATTATTTCTGTAAGCATTTGGCAGGATTTGCTCACGTAGAAATAGTATCTGGACTGGCTCTATAAAAATAGAACTTACCAACCCATTAGAAGCATATAATTTTCCTGCTTTCTTCTCCTTTGGTCAGCAAGACAGTTAATATTTTACTTGCTAGTAAGAAGGAAAACAAGTATTTGAAAGATAGATAACCCATGATCAAGGTTCTAGCTTTTGAGTGAGTAAGGAGTAAATGAGCCATCACATCAGTCCAGGAAGCCCTGACGGGGTATTTAGTTGGAGTGATCTGCACTGGTGGCTTTAATAGTGTGAAGGGCCATACTTGCCTAACTTAAATTCTGCTTGGATTGCTGTGTCTGTTTATTGGAGAGGGGTGGACATTTTGGCAGTGTCTGAATTGCCTTCATTGGATCCTCTAAGTTGCACTGAGGAGAGCTGTTCAAAGCCAGCTAATAGGAAACACTGTGGCCAAAGTATTTGGATGGAATTCAGGCTGCCTGGATATGGCACTACAGTCTTAGATGTGCCACCTTTCAGGGAGAAGATAGCGAGACTTCACTGATGTCTGATCAGTGCCTGTAGCACTCTGGAGTAGCCCAGAAGTCATATGACTTCCCAGCAGTGTCAAAACAAGCCTGAGAGGCCATGAGCAAGAAGGGGCAAAGGTTGGTGACTTGCTCGGCAAGTAGTGGGAAGAACAGTGGATGGTGGCAGGAGGAGCTGAAGAGATAGCCTGAAGATTTGGAAAGGTATGTGGGAAGGGTGAAGGGAGGAGTGTTTGGGCAGATATGAAAGACAGAGTCTTTTTTTGGAAAGGAGAGGACATGCCACTAGAAGAGTCTGGGCAAAAGACTGCCTGTGCATAGTGTGGTGGCTTTTTCTTTCTTCTTGATCCAGATACAGAGGTGTCTTTGCTAGAATTGAAGGACAGTTTTTTGGCTTAGCAAGCACAGTGTGCTCTCAGAGAGGACGGAGCAAGTCAAATGAAGAGGAGTATGTATTACCCTCAGCATTAAAGGTTTGCCA
This sequence comes from Machaerirhynchus nigripectus, assembly GCA_013397975.1. NCBI lineage: Eukaryota > Metazoa > Chordata > Aves > Passeriformes > Dicruridae > Machaerirhynchus > Machaerirhynchus nigripectus. The sequence continues at coordinate 659,043 of VZRQ01001388.1, forward strand.
ATGCTTCTTCCCCACTGACTGCTCATTCTTACCCATGCTTTGCGATTTGCAGCCTGGGGTTTTTGTTGGGGGTTTGTTTGTTTGTTTTAATGAAGCTTTTCAGATGATCTGTGGGTCTGTGCTGTTAAGCAGATTGGTGAAATGGATCAGGTTTAAAGAAACCAAACCAACCAAAACGTACTAGTCCTGGGAAGAACTTATGGACAAGTCACCTGCTTTATAATGCACTCTCACAAAGTCACAGGAGATGAACTGCAGTGTGACCTCAGGAGAAAACAGGGCTAGGGGAGCTTCTTGAGCTAACTACTACTAACACTGGGGAACTTGTATTTTGAATCCCCTTCTGTACAGGGAGGAGGAGACAAATCCATGTGAAGTTATAACAAAATGGCAGCAACATTCATGTGCAGTGAGATGTGAAGCTAAGAAATAGGGCTTATGAGGAGGGGATACACAGGTTTCACTTCACAGCCTTTTCACTCTGTAAGAAGATGGTTGACAGGCAGGGAGAAGAAGATAAAATGACTGAGAAGAAAGTAAGGACTCTTTTGGAGTTACAGGATAGGTGAATAATGTGTGTAATACCTCAGTTCGCATGGTGCCAGTCTTCTATGGGATTTATTTTCAGATGTTCCTAAGTATTTCTAGTCATAATACTTAGTTGTAGTGTCACTTTATAAGTGCTGTAACTGCCATATGTGTGTAATAATAACAGAGAATACTAAAAAGTTTTAACTGTCCCTCTGTTTAACAATGGAATAATTGCCAAGGCAAATTCTGAGAGAATTTTCATCAATCAGATGTCAGAAAAAGGGGTGGAAACAGTTAAAAATATAGCTGATATGTTTAGTAAGTTTCTCTGGTATTAAGGGTCTTTGCTGTGTCCTCATAGGGTTGTTAACCTACAGAGACTCTCTGTAACTGTATGCTAATGAAAAAAAAATCTTTCTTCTTGGAAAAAATAACCTAGCAGGATAGCAAGGTAAGTCGGTTTCAGGACTGTTTTCAGTCAGATACAAAGAAAATAGCCCATATAGATTCTGTATCCTGAAGGGGGCTAAGAAAAAATTCTTTCCCATCTGAAGATCTTGGATCTCCTCCTTAGTTTACACCTCCTGGAGTGTAAACTAAGTGACTCCCACACAGTCAACCAGCGGGATCTGAGGGAAATGTAGTTTGTGGAACTAGTGAAGGGAGATTGCATTTAAAACCCAGTAACTCAGGGAAAAGATACCATTGCATTATGTAACAATTAAGTTACATATTCTGAGCTGTTTTGTACTTTGATACTCGGTATTATTGTATGTGAGCTGTTTTGTACTTTGATACTCGGTATTATTGTATGTGACCTACTGATTATATATAACTCACTGTAAACCAGAAGTGTTTTTGACGTTACTCAGGATGCGTAATTACGTCAGAGTGTGACGTGGAAGACAACTACAAAATAGTGTTGTCATTTTCTTCCTCATGCAGTGTGATCCAGCTCAGAGTCAGGAAAATCTTGGGATTGATATGATGACCATTTTGCCAGTAGCTGCTCTTCAAAGCAACTTTGAAATGATGACTTAGCTTATTGGTGCCTTGTGCTGTAAATGCCAAAGAAATATGGTCTCTGAGATACAAACAGATTTAACAAAGTTGTGAAATAAAAGCCTTCATGAGGGATTTCAGAGCCAAGAGATCTGTGAGCACTCTATCAGAGGGTCCTGGCTGATAGGCACAAGAAATGCCCGTTTCTTGCATACACAGTAGCTTGCAAGGTAACTTTCTGTAAATCCATCTGAAGTGGAGGTGTGGGGGGAAATGGGCTGAAATGCCTCTGAATGCTCTCTGTGAAACGCTGTTTGTGGAAGCTGTGGAAATGCAGACAGTTGTGGTGTTCTGAGGAGACAAAAAGGTGAAATCCTTCATTACAGTCATGGCGCTTTGAAACTCACCTGCTGGAAACTATATGCTTCTGTTGAAAAAGTCACTGAGCTACTGCTGGCCTGTCTGAACTCTTCAAATGTTGACTGTAGCACTCTCCCAATCTCTGAAATACCTTCCCTAATTTAGGACTAATGAAGTCTGGGTTATGAGGGGGGAAAAAATCCAACCTGACAGCCACTGACAATGAAGGGGTCTTTATCTAGTTACCCTAGGCCCTTTTTGTAGTTTGTGGAGAGAAAAGCAATTTTAGTGTGAATTTTAAGCATTGATTTTAAATATCCAACTCAAGATGGATAATGACCAAGATTTTACCTTCATTGCTTCAAGCTAGTCTGGAGTTTGCTTTGACTAAGAATGCAGTCACACTGTTTAAACTGGTGAACACAGGTTATCCAGACCTTCTCATGGAAGTTGCAGAGCATTAGCAGCATTAGCAAGGTCTGTATTGCTGGAATGTACTCAAATCATTATTTACACTATAAAGATAAGGATAAACCAATCTGCCTTGATTTATATAGGAATTCTATCTGTCTAACACGTTATTTTTTAACATACCATCTACCTTACTTTTGGCTGATATTAGATTGTTTTGTTACTGTTATCAAGCTGCTAGACTTTGTATCTTTTAATTTAAGGCTGTGTTCATCATTTTTCCATCTTTCTTACTTAATGTGGCATTAGCAAATACACCTAGAAGTCAAATTAATGTGGTGCCATGTGTGTAATCCAGTAATGAAATATTACCTGCTGATATGTGATTAGGTTATTATTTATGACTAGTTGTAGGTAAGCCCACTGCATCAACAAAAAGTTACCACAGCCAGTGGATGTGCTACAGTTATGATATTGCTTTTCTTTTAAACCACACGCTTGATGGTATTTGTATCCTGTCTTGATTAATCTTAGTTTTGTTTATTTGTCTTGTCTTGTCAGAGGATTGAAAAGAGACAATGGATTGGGGAGCTCTGCATACCATTTTGGGAGGTGTAAATAAGCACTCCACCAGTATCGGGAAGATCTGGCTCACAGTCCTCTTCATCTTCCGTATCATGATCCTGGTTGTGGCTGCAGAGAGAGTCTGGGGAGATGAACAACAAGATTTTGTCTGCAACACGCTTCAGCCTGGCTGCAGAAATGTTTGCTATGATCACTTTTTCCCCATCTCTCACATCAGACTCTGGGCCCTGCAGCTGATCTTTGTCTCCACACCTGCACTACTGGTGGCCATGCATGTGGCTTACAGGAGGCATGAGAAGAAAAAGCAGTTCAGAAAAGGAGACCAGAAATGTGAATACAAAGACATCGAAGAAATCAGAAAACAGAGGTTTCGTATTGAGGGCTCCTTGTGGTGGACATACACCAGCAGCATCTTTTTCAGACTGATCTTTGAAGCTGTCTTCATGTATGCGTTTTATTTCATGTACGATGGGTTCCGAATGCCTCGCTTAATGAAGTGTAATGCCTGGCCCTGCCCCAACACTGTAGACTGCTTTGTTTCCCGACCTACTGAAAAGACGGTGTTCACTATTTTCATGATTGCTGTGTCCAGCATTTGCATTCTTTTAAATGTGGCTGAGTTATGTTACTTACTGACAAAATTTTTCCTCAGAAGGTCTAAAAAAGCTGGAAATTCGAAACAGCAACCCAACCATGAGAATAAGGAAGAAACCAAACAAAATGAAATGAATGAGTTAATATCTGATAGCTGCCAGAACACTGTTATAGGGTTTTCAAGTAGCTAAGGTGGTGTCAATGCTGATGTTCACTCTTTCTGGAGTGAATATTTTATTTAAAGGCTGCAAATGAAATTTGTTGTATGAAACAAAGTTGGGTGAGATTTTGATGCATAGTGTCAGATGTACACGTCTGGGAAAAAGGGCAGCCTAAACATGTGAAAATTGCGTGAGGATTAAATAGGAAGATACACTTTCCTATGAGTAACCTTACAAGCTGACTATGACAAGTGGGAAGCCCACTCCTACCTTCATGCTGACACACCTCCTGGAAACTAAATGCAACAGCAATAAGAACAAAATTTTCCAAGCTAGGTACCCTAGTATTACATGATGTTTTGTAATAGGGATAGTTTTTACTTGTGAACTGATGATTAAAATATTTTTCTAAAATCTAAGATTCCATGTTACTTAAGGTGTAGCACAAAACTGACTGCTTTATTTCTTACCCAGGCATATGCAGATGAACCCTGTTATACCATATTCATAGGGAAGACAGAGCAATAGGCTACATACATCTTCACAACTTTGCAAGTGCTGCTTGAGTCTGGACAGGTAGCTTGAGATGCTTGCATACATGCTGCTGGCTGTAGGGTAATTGTATGAAAGCCCACCAGTGTGGATAATTGAGGTAGCTAGATTCTGAGTCCAAAGTCATGCCTAAAAACAGCACAAGAATATAGTTACAGCCTATGTATGTCTGTTTAAACATCTACCAGACCTCGTAATTTTATCAGTCTTTTAATTCCATAGTGCCAGTTTTATAGCAACTTACGTAAGTTTATGTAGATGTTTATTTCGCTAATGTATTAACTGTATTTGTTTCTTTATGCTGTATCCCATCATGGAACTTTTTTGGTTTTGATTTGTTTGCTTTTTTTGTAGTAGACTGATGGTGCTGTTATGAGACTAGAGCCTCTCTGGTTTCAAGGACATGGAAAAGTATTACTGGAAATGCAGCAAGTCTTCTGAATAAACGGAAAACACTTTAACCTTTCTTAGTGAAGTGAGAGTCTATATGTGAATGCTAGGCAAGATTTTAAGTAGGAACTCTAAAAATCTGTTCAAGTAGAGACAGTACATCCAAAGTGCACGTAACCCCTAGACACCCCTCACTCCCATCTAGGGCACTGATGCCCTAATTCTGTTGCCCATACTCTAATGGAGATACACAGGTAACTCTGAGTGCATGGCAGTATGTGCCTGTGGGAGCGGGTACGCTTGTGAAAGCAGGGGAACCTGAAAGTCAGAGGTGAGTGTGGTGCAAGACCCCAGCTATAGTGTGCTTCCTATTTTGGACCACTTCTCACCACCATGGATACACTGACCTCTGTAGAGCTAAGTGCTGGGGGGTTGTTTGTTTGTTGTTTTTTAATTAGTTGATTTGCCTCACTGTTTCTGTATAATGGAACTACTCTTCCAAGGGGCATAACAAAGAGCCGGTATCCTTAGGAGCAGAGATTGCAGAGTGCCTTTTTCCTCATGCTGTTGTATCACACTTCTTACAGGTGCTGGCACAGCTGTGTGTGTGCTGTAAGTAGGCTTGGGTACGTTGGTTGTTTTATTTGTGACCAGTAAAACCCTAACATGGAGCAGGCACAAGCAACAGGAGAGAGAAAATACCTAGAGTCAGCTCTGTCCCTGCGTGAGGGCCTGAGCTGAGCCCCGTCATTTATCTATTCTCTTCCACTGGCAAACTCCTGATCTTTCCTGCCTTCACAGCACATTTTCTTTTTTAATCACTGTTGTGAAAAGAAATTGCTGCTAGTCTTCTGAATGTGTCTACCAGCAAGCTCGAGGAAAAAGTACACACAAATATAGTATATTAGTGTATATTGTTCTCTCTGCAGATTTAAGGAAGCTGTTCCCTTAGGGTCAGGAAGGTGGGTGATCAGGCTGTACCTCACTGGGTCACCCCCCAGTCTGCCCAGGGGCACAAGCATTGTGGTGGTTTCAGCCGGTGGAGATACAGCTACTTCTCTTCCAGGACTGTGTTTCATGGAACAACTTCAGACTTGGCTTTCATCTGGGACATGCTGTGGCTCACATACCACATCATGAATATGAATGGCGATCAGTTAATAATTATGCTTGATTAGCATACCTTACCTCTTTAGTGATCAGTTCGAAATAGCCTTATGCTGAATGCCAGTAAACCTGTGAAACACCTTAAGGTAGATACATTTTCCTCAAATGGAGGAGGGGCAGTTTTTCTTGGTCTATGATAAAATGCAGGCCTGCAAAACCCCAAATGGGGATATGATGATAGCTCTCTCTATGGGTTTTCTTTTCCTGCTCGCAAGTTTTCAAACAGTGAGTGCTATGCCAGCAGTTAGTTTTTTCTAGAACATCGGTTCCATGACTGTTTTTCTTTTCATCGTGGGTAAGTGGGCAAAGTTTCAATGAAGAAATTGGTTGTCTGCGGTCTTTTGTAGGCCAGCACAACTCTGTGTGTGGCCGTGCTTAAATGGATTTGGGTTGGCTGGACATTTCCTGTGTGGTAGCAGGACCTGGTAAGGTGCAGTCTGGCAACACTGCCCTGTTGCTGCGGTGTCCTGGCAGCCAGATGGGTTGGGAACAAATGTGCCAGTCCCTGTCCAATCTACACCGAGGGCAGCTGTAAATCAAAGAGCCGGAGCTGATCCAAGGCTTCGCTAGCGCTAAGCCAGTGATTGTCTCAGCGGGCGAGACCAGTTGTGACTGATGCATTTGGCTGGAATATTTCTTCTCATTCTGTGTACAACCCTAATTATGGACAGTCTCCTCTGACATATCCCCTAACTTCTGCTACTGCCAAGGTAAAGTCCCTGACAGTTTCAGTGCTCTCTTAAAATTATTCCTAGTAGATGGCATCATGATGAAATGACGGCTTCAGTAACTTGTTTCTCCAAGTCAGCTCCCCACTGCCTGCTGCATTTTGTGGCCTCAGCAGAGGAGGCAGCTGTATTTAGTAGGGTCATAGTTAACCCTTTCTGCAGGGAAAAGCCAAGCTGCTTTTCTTGGTTTCCAACTTCCTGCGTCTTCCCAAACTGGCTGGGGCTGCTCTGAACTGCAAAGCACACCCGCCCCCAGACGTTCTGTGTTTGCCCTTGCTCCTGCCCTGCACCCATCCCTCCGGGAGAGGGTGTCCCCAGTCCTCTAAATCTCTGACCTACTGGTGACTGGTTTATACTGTACTGGCACCACCATCCTCCCATGGTAGTTCAGCCAGTTTTCTCTGATGGCAGATGGCTTAATAGTCTCTGCCCATCCCTGCTGCAGTTCCCCACCCTGTGACTTCTGCTTTGTTATGCCTGAGGCAGAGATTGCTTAAATTGGTTTTGATGCCAAATGATTAATCAGAGCCTGTGGAAAAGCGCTCTTGCAAATTCCCTGCATCCCCTCCCACCATCTTGTCTTGCTTTCCTTTCAAATAGGCAGGAGCCCTGATCACCTACAAGTGCAGCAGCACTGGCTGCTGGACTCCATTCCTATTACACACCACAGCCCTCGACTCCAGCACCACTGCATGCCCTCCTCCATCCTTCTCTCTTCCTCTCAGCCCAGCCCCATTGCAACTTTGACTCTGTTTTTCCATTGACCTAGGCCCTTCCCAGCAACCCTCCATGCCAAAGCTCTAAAAGCAAATGAGACCAGTTGTGGGATGGTCTTAACCCGCTCTCCTCCTCTTGCACAGTCAGGCTACCTCCCCTACTTGATGTGCTGCAGCCATGAGCTCTTTGCTGCCAGGTTAGAGTCACTTTGGCTCCCCAGCACCTCTCCTGGTGTGTGTTGTGTCAGCCCAGTACCTCACCCACCCTTGCCCTGCAAGAACGTGCTGGGAAGCACTGCCACAGCCAACACGAGGTAGACCTCTGCTCCCAGGTGCCTGGTAGGTTTTTCTACTGCCACTGTTATCTGTCTTCCCCTTACTGAGCCAAGGCTGTATTACATTCCTGCTGAAATAAATAGAACCATAGAATAGTTTGGGTAGGAAGAGACCTTGAGAAGTCATCTAGTACAACCCCCTTGCAATGAGCAGGGGTATCTTCATCTAGATCAGGTTGCTCAGAGTCCCATCCGACATGACTTTGAATCTTTCTATTGATGGGGTGTCTACCATCTCTCTGAGCAACCTGCTCCAGTGTTTCACCACCCTCATTGTAAAAAATACTTTCTTTATATCTATCTAGGCTGAATCTGCCCTCCTTTAGTTTAAAATCATTACCCTTGTCCTATTGCAACAGGCCCTGCTAAAAAGCCCTGCATCTTTCTTATAAGCCCCTTTTAAGTACTAAAAGGCTGCAAAAAGGTCTCCTTGGAGCCTTCCCTTCTACAGGCTGAACAACCTTAATTCTCTTAGCCTGTGTTCATAGGAGATGCCTTCCATCCCCCTTGATCATATTTTAGGCCCTCCTCTGGACTCACTTCAACAGGTCCACAACTTTGCTGTACTGAGGATTTCAGAGCTGGATGCAGCACTGCAGGTGGGGTCTCTGCAGAGCAGAGCAGAGGGGCAGAATCCCCTCCCTGGCCCTGCTGCCCACGCTGCTTTGGATGCAGCCCAGGACACCACTGGCTTTCTGACGTGTAAGTGCACACTGACAGCTCATGACCAGTCTCTCATCCACCCCAAAACCCACTCTTGCTCACAAGTTCTTAATAATGACCAATCAGGCCTATTACAACATGAATTATTTATTTGAACAGACCAAGGAAAACAGACGTAAGACTTTAAACAGGCTCTAAACAGACTTACTAACTACACAGGATAAACAAAAATACTACTGGTAGATAAAACACAGTGCATGATAAAGGTACCTATATTACAGCTAACAAAGAAATAATACTGATTAGGAGCCAATGCCACTTACCAACAAATTATAGTGGTGTGCAGAGAATCTCTTAATTCCTCTCAATCCCCAGGGAAGTATCTCGATGCCAACGTCTTGGTCATCAAGGAGAACTTTCCACACACTTAGAGAGTGTATAAGATACTTGATTTCATGAAAGTCATAGTTTAAATAGAAATAGTTTTAAATATAAATTTTATAGTTGTAAAAATGTTTGTTTGTCAGTCACTCTATTTTTGGTTCATCCTTTCTCAAGCCAAGACAGGATGCTTATTGCTGGCTAAGGAGGTTTTCAGCCAAGCTAATTCATCCCATGACAAACCATTCTGGCCTGACTTTAGCCATATGTGATGGGGGGATAAGTTTCAGCTGTATCAGGGGTGAAAGGTCCTGCCACAGTACCAAAGGCCTTACAGAAATCCAGGTAAATGACACCTGTAGCCCTTCCCATGTCTGTTGCTGTAGTCACCCCCTCACAGAAGGCCACTGGGTTGGTTAGGCATGGCTTGCCCTTGGTGAAGCTGTGCTGGCTGTTTCTAATCACCTCCCTGTCCTCCATGTGCCTCAGCTTAGCTGTGCTCTCAGAAACCATGGCCTGTGAAGCCAGAAGGACTGTCAGAGCTGAGACCCTATGCCATGCTGGCCACTGCTGTCCCCTCAGCTGGGCCTGTGGGCAGAGACCATCTCCACCTCAGCAAACTTCCTCATAGGGACATTGCATCAGGCTGCAGTGAGAACGTGACTGGTGTGGCAGCCTTTCCCCTGCCAGAGGCAGTGTGTACGCCCATTTCCCTGAACAGCCCCTGTAGTGTCAGGCTTGTATTCCTCAGCTCAGGCATGTAAAGATGAATGGCCTCCTTTTCAACTTCCACAGAAGACAAAAATTGGCTTCACAAAAAAAATACAGGGGTGGGGTGCAAATAACACTTCTACAGTTTCCTACCCTCTTGGCCCCGCACCCCGGTACTGTTCTGGAGTACGACTGCTTCTCCAGCATGCACGCACAGCCGGGTGCCTCGGTGGGCTTCTCCGGAAAGAAGCACCCAACGCTGTGTCTGACATGCAAAGCAATGGGCAGGTGGGGCCGTGGGAGGAGAAGACAGGGAGAGGTTCTTGCAGAGCCCTGACTCAGCCATCAAGTCCCAGCAAGGCCAGTCAGCACCCTGTTTCATCCCTGGCAAAAGGTGTATGGACAGGAGTGCCACTCCCTGCACCTTGTCACAGCTGGCTACCACCTGCCTGAGCCACTGGGAGACCCATCAATGCCAGAATTTGTACCTCAGCCTCCCCACACCTGCCAATGCTGTGAACATCACGTTGGCCCTCTTCTGCGAGCTTGCAGATGTTTCAGGGCCAGATCCAAAGCTCCTCACTGTCACTCAGCAAATCCCTGTTGATTCCAAGCAGGCTTGGGCCAGGCCCTTAGGAAGGGCGTAACTCCTTAAAAACACTGCAATACCACCCAGACGCTTTCTGCACTCTCCTTTTGCAACATCAGGTCCCATTTTACACAGCAGCTATTACCTCCTGGCAGCAGATCTCCAAATGGGATACGTAATTCCTGGTTCAGGCCGTGCCCACCCACTGCCGCCAGCGATGCTGCCCCGGTGCTGTGCAGGCCAAAGAGCCTACGCTGATGTGTGGTCATGCTCTCACAGCCATTTTGGGCATTTCAAGCTTCTGCTGGTGGCTGCAGAAAAGACTTTATTACTTAAAGGAGGAGGGGAGAGCTCCCTAAAATGTTGTGACTTAACAAATCCAAGGGCCTTTTTACTCTGCTGTTTTGGATGCTGGGTAGCCATTTATTTGTGTATGAGCCCACAAATCAGAGAAGCTTGGGACAGGAAGATCAGTAAAGTTGGAAGGTTTTACACCCTGCTGGCTCCCAACCCAACAGGTCTCTCAGTCCATGGCAGTCAGGCTATTTGACTTCCTTCAGACCCAGAGGCAGAGCTGGTTCTGCTCCTAACAATCCAGAGCAGCATGATGTAGCCTTTCTACTTTATCAAAACCATAGTGGAGTCCTGGCTGATCTAATTTCTCCCAGTATTTTACACTACCATCTCCTCGTTATAATTTACATGATACACTGCTCAGGCCAGGGACCAGTTTCAGTGATGTCTTTGGGACATCTGGGAAATTTAAGCAAGTATTAAATAGCAACAACAACAACAATGACATCATATGACAATGACTTTGAGAAAGAAACCTTTGATGCCACTTCGGATGTATGAAAAGCCTGGAAAGAAAAGCAACTGATGAACGCTGTGGCCCAGGTAAATCTCCCTGTATGTTCCTCGGGCTAAAGTTCACAACAGTGAACCTGGAATGGCTCTTGCAGCTTTTAGCCAGACATGGGTGACACAGGAGGGAAAATTTGATCCTGTTATTAGGGAAGATGGCGTGGGTTTAATTAAAATATTGCCCAGGTAGGCACACACCATGTGTTCAGTTGGGGATAATAAAAAAAACGTTTGAAAGCATCCAGCAGAGGCTGTCTGAAAAAATTGCCACATTCACGGTTACTTACTCAGTTTTCAATTTCTTACCTGGTAAAAATTTAACTAGTTCACCGGTCCCTGCAAAGTCTCCCAGAGCAGATAAGGCTTGTGCAGTGAGCCAGAACACTCGTGTCTCCCACACCACAGGTGTCCAAATGGGGCTGAACTCAGCTCTGATCCCACAGTTCCAAAGGGAGGAATAATGAAAATAATAGTTTGTATTAACACACACACAAAAAAAAAGTGTAGCAAGAAAAAGTGTAGCAAAAGGTAGGGTTCCCAGCAAATGTTTTAAATGCTGGGTTAAGGACTCAAGTTTTCTTTTGGCATCTCTGGTAATTATTTATGTTTAAAGGAATATTTTCAGCTGATAGAAGATAAAAACATTAGATGATGAGAGAGAATTAGTTTAGATCAGAGAAGAATTAAGGCACATTGGGGTATGATCTTTTTAGCAGTCACACTATGGTAGGTGAAAAACAAAATTAATTTCAAGGAAAGATTTAAACTCCTCATCCAACTCCCTGGTTTCCAGTGGCCTGAACTCTGCTCTGTGCCCTGAGGTGAAAGAAAAAAACCAAAAACCCACAAACCCAAAAGTATTCAGATGTGTAAAGAAAAAAAATTGATAATGAAAGAAATAATTGTACCACGCAGTTGTGCTGGCAGGTGGGAGGCAGGTTCAGCTGTCCTGGGGGTCAGCGATGTAAGGGGGTTGCTCCCAAAGACACACGTGATTTCTGGCACAGAGCTGGAAGGTGTGCCCACACCCAGCAGAGGTGAGAAGTGATGACCAGAAACACCTTCCTTTTTCTTGGTCACTGTAAGTGTAGATAAGAGTAACTTTTTCACTTGTTCACAGACACGTGAAACTGATAATGTGGAACTGCACTTACTGTGTGTTATTCCACAGGAATTAGAGATGAAAGGGGAATGCTGCATAACTCAGTTTTCCCTCCTCACAGCCAAGAGGGATAACCTTGATTCCAAGCTTATTTTTGTGTTTATGCACTGCTTATTGTAAAGATTAAAGTCATCCCGGGGCTTCCTCTGGAGGGAGAGCCTGATTTGCCAAACTGCTGCCCACACTTTCTCCCTCTGGCATCTCCCCTGTTCTTCCCAGCACCGAGGTGGGGTTGATACGGAGGTTATATGGGGTTACTTAGAGACGCCCCTTGTCCACCCCTCTGGTCCCTTCAGTGACACCAGAGAGAGGAGTTGTGGGTGATGGTGGAAGGCACACAGTGAATTTAAGTGCCTGGAGGGCTGGGTGGAAGCTGGATGGGGGTTTCCTCTATTACAACTCTGAACGTAGGCGTCTGACATCTATTTAAATCCTATCAAGTACCTACATAGTCTCTTGGATCTCATCCCAAAACCTATCTAACCCCTTTATCACTGTGTAGGGAAACCCTGATTAGCAATTAAAGGTTTTGGCAGTCGAAGACATCCTACCAGCTGATCACCAACCAAAGGGAACACTTCACAGCCTCTGAAAGACCGACCCAACCCATACAGCTGTATGTCCTCGCCGGAATGGTCTTGTGACATCACCTGGTTCACACACAATTCACCAGCTTAATTTACTCCTCAGCAAGCTAACTCTCACTTTTTTTTCTTTTTCTTTTTTAACAGTTCTGGTATTTTACAGTCTCATTCACCAAAGAGCTGGGAGGTGTTATCCAACTGACCACTGAAGAATAGCCACCTATTAAACACGATTAAAAGCCAGCAGAAATTGCATTATTTCTTGATGAATCTGTTAGGAAAATAGGAAGAGATGTTACTTTTTTCCACACTTACTGACCGATGACAAAAGGTGAATATTAGAAATGAGACGTCACACAGCCCAATCTGCAAATCTGAAGCAGAATCAAATTCACCTCGGTCATATTTGAGGTGTATTTGACTTGAAGAATTCTTGAAGAATAAGGGTTACCTGATCCTGCTTGAGCATTTCTTATAGCAGGAAGGCTGCTGCTTCGATTAACCAAAATCATTTTAAATTTATCTTGATAAATTCCTGTGGTAGATATATTTTAATTAATCTGAAGTTTGGATACATTATTTTAGCTTATTTTGGTAAGCTGTCAGTGCTGCTAAACCTATTTCAACACTGGATAAACTCTCAGCACTAGCCAAGCCCAGCAACACTGACAGCAAAAGCCCAAATGCTTGTTATTTTGGGGTTTAACCAACATTTTCAGAGGGTGGAGGACACCACTGAGGATGGAAACATGTTGCTGAAGTGATTCCTTTAGACTGAAGGGTTCAAACCCACATCTCCATCTAACCTCGGGAGAGAGAGGTGAGAGTACCACCCCCACCACCACTGGTACAGCTCACAAGCCCTCGCTAGCTGTCCTGGGCTGAGGTATAGAAATGTAATGTTTTCCAGGAAGTGATGGATTTCAGAAATCTGGCCACTAGGTTCTAGGCCTAATTGGAGAGTATTTAGACAACTTTCCCCATCTCTTCCTTTGCTCTCTGGAATTTCAAAGGGAGCACAAGCTGTTTTATTCCTGAAGCAGGACTGTGGCCACAACTCTGTCATAGCACATGTCAAATAAGCAAAAGGAAAAATAAGAATTAATTTGGCTATTTTCAGAGATCATGCTGTGATTTTCATATCAGCAGGCAGTGCTTTTACATTACTGGGTAGTGCTGGAAGTGTACTGAATGCCATAGAAAAGGAAAAAGAGATGCAAATACAATTAACTGGGTCAACTGGAGCTATGCAAAGGCATGAACAATCTTGGTTCTTATGTCCTTATGTTTTTTATTTCATGTCTCTGAAGTTATAGACATGCATGTGAATTTTGCTGACTTACTGGCAAAATACCTGTTCCCAGGACATACAACAGGCTCCACAACAATGCAACATGTCTTGACACAAGGAAGAATGACCTCACCTGAGGCTGTGGGTTGCAGTTTGGAAATCAAGTGTTTCAACAGCAATTGCAATCCCCGGCAGGATCTGAAAGCTGGTGATCTGCAAGCAGACTGTGCACAGTCTGATCTTGAATGGAATTTCCTTGTGGCTTTGCATAAATGCTGTCAATCCAAATAATTTCCAGTAGATGCTATCTCTTTTGAAATAATAGAAACTATGGCAAGGGATTTATGAGCACCCTTGCCTGATGCTCTACCCATAATGATAAAATATCTAGCAGTAAAACACCTGGTGTGGTTTAGACCTGATTTATTTTACCCTTTTTTCAGAAACTAGACATGTACAGAGTTGGTGTAAGGTTGTTTTAATCCCATTTTTCCAGCGTCCGTACAACATTCCCTGTACAACTCAGGACATCAGCCAGCCCATACCAGGCAATTGCCAGCAGGAGCATGTGCTCCTTCCCCACACTGATCCCAAGAGGTGAGCCCCACTGTGAATGCCTCCTGGTAGTGCCTGGTTTCATTTTGGTTTGGAACCTCACAGCCTGTGGGTCACCAAGACCTGAATTTACCTCTCTTCCCATCCTCTCAATTCTCTCTGAAAGCCCAACTTATTTGGGGAACGACTGTTTCCTGCTTTTCACATTTGTACACTTAGTTATGTGCCAGTACAGCCCAACACCCAGTTCCTTGTGCTGCCCTGACCAGGAAAGACATCCCAGTCCTTCACGGTGCCAGACTGAGAAGGGACTGTACACACAGGTCAGAGAGAAGAGAGAAGCTGAGGTGTGTGCAGCTGAGAGACTGCGAGCCTGGGGCTGCTGCTGGGATCAGACACAGCAGCATGGGGCAAAAGTGCTCTGCCAAAAGTGTTCCTAGTTATACTGGGGGTGTCTTGGAGGGGTATCCTAGCACAGATAAGGTCCCCCTCTCAGCAGCTGTGGACAGCCTGTGTGACACTCTCCAGAGTGTCTGTGACCACTGGGGAGCAGGTACACAGGGGGTGCAGGGCAGAGCTGTGGGCAAGTGCAGCTCAGCCAAGAGGGACTCTAGTAAGGAAGCCCCAGCTAACACAACTCTGCATGCACTTAATGTGTGGGGTTTGGGCACTTCCCCTTGAGCAACTCCAACCTCTTTTTCAAAATGCTACCCTTTTATGTTGTCAAATAACAAAGCAACAGATTTCTCTTTTTTTCTCATGATTAGTTTATTCTGCCACCCACCATTTACTCATAAAAATGTCAGTTCAGACAGGAACCACCTAGCAGCAGGCATGTGGTGGTGCTGAGGAAGAATCTCAAATAAGGAGCAGCAACCTGGCAAAAATGTATTTCTTAGCAAAAGAAATTATCTACTGACCCATTAAATTACGCCAGCAAGTCACCAAGCACCCATTCAGCTGGAGCCCTTGACTTCTAGCCAGAATTCAAGTACTGAGAGTACATGGATAATGCAAACATTGCAAAAGACAGGGGTTTTGTTGGATGTTCACCTTTCCCTGCCTGAAGCAAATCCCTTTATGGCGTACTTGAATAAAGTAAAGAGCAGAGGTGGAAACATTCCTGACCCAAAGGGATATGGTTTCCTTCTTTTGGGGTGCTGGTTGAAAGGGATATTTCTTGTGTTTACCTGGAATTTTTGTAATCCTGAATGCCTACATTGCTTAGGAATAAGCTCAGTGACCTTTCTGAGGAGATTCTGTGTGGCTCTTTGTAATTTCTTGGCATGTTATCTGTTTCTTCCACGTCTACAAGATCCCTTCCCACAGATCTCTGCAGTGGGCTCTGCTGGAACTTCTGTGGTTAGCAGCATGATGAAAAGCAAGGAGGAGAGACACTGGTACCTGGAGCATTATCCTCCCTGGGGCTCCACCACACTCCGGAGACAGAAATCAAGAACTCCTTCCTCATATTCATTTAGCAATAATTGCTGATCCGCTCCTAAATGGTCCCTTTGGCTTGTTCCAAGCCCAGCTGATTCAGTCTATGTGTAGACTTAATAACCACCTGAGGTCCTTTCCCTGGTTCTGTGTAGCTAAAATGCACCTGCAGCTGCAGAAAAATCCTTGAGATCTTTCGGGGAACATCCTGGCAGTTTGCAGCTTACCTTCCTTTCAAATCTGCCAGTACAAGTCTCCTCGAAGAGCTTGAAAGTCACCTTCCACCTCCCAGTCAGACCCAGGGAAAAGCCCTTCTTCTCTCTGGGACTACTCTGCACACCAAAGACTTCTTAGTACCCAACAAAAACAAACACAGAAGTGAGACAAGTTCTCAGTTTTGTGGCAGCTGCTGGCAAAAAGACTGGGGAGAGTGACAGGGATGAAAAGACACTGTCCTTTGGGCAAGGAAAAGGGGATATGAAAAAAGTCAGGACTGGGAAGAAGACATGTAAAGTTTGTAAGGATGTCAGGGAGAGCCTAAAATAGCAGACAGGTAATTCAGACTACTGGGGCAACAGTTCCAGGGATTTCTTCACCAGCAGCCTTTGTACCTCAAGGATACTGCCATGTTTGGTGTTCTCCACCTTTTATTGCACAAAGCAGGGAAAGAGCCAACATCTTTATCCCTTTCCAACCTGTTACAGACAAGAGCTATGAAACTGATGAATACTTCACCCTTCCCATAATTATTCATAATAAATTATACTGTCACAAATTATTGACTCTTTTAATGAAATACTGGTTCAGTCCTTAGTTGTTATCTCCAACTGTCATCCCAATTTATCAGTAAGAGTCATAAATTATAAGCATTGACCATACTTAGCCCTCAAAAATCAAAAGTTCTTCTATTGATACCTAACATTTGTTTATCACCTGTAGAAATGCAGGAAAGGAACATAACAAACCAGAAACACTTGGGCAAGAAAACGGTCACACTGGCCCATGAACATTTTATTCAGCTGCAGAATAATTATTTTAGTTAAAAAGTTGTTGGGATTTTTTTGTTGTTGTTTGTTTGTCTTTTAGTGTTAGCAAGGTATCTAACATTTTCTCTGGCTTAACTCATGCATTTATTTTTCAGGTTTTACATATCAAATACACTGAGACTTGTGCAACTAGTCTGGAGTTTGTGTATACCATAGAACTCAGAAGAGTCCTTCCAAGCATCAATGCTATGCTGTAGTCCAGCCCCACGTCCCCCAAATCCCAGAGAAGCATTATGTGCCTTCCTCTGACAAAGGAAACTGCCCTCAGCTCAACAGCATTTTTGTGTACTGTGCTGTTTGGTTTTGTGTCTGGTTGTTTCAGGTCAGCAGAATTATTCCAGCAAGCTGACTTCACTCCCCACTCTGCTGGTAACATTTCCCTTCTAGGTACAAGGTGGTGTATAACCTGGATGTGTATCCTTTCTTATTAAATACTTAGTGGCCCTTGGCACAGCAAGTCTTCCTGAAGCCTACTTCAGCTTCCTTAACTATTTCCTGTACAAAGCAGAGCCCCACAGTCTTGCATAATTTCTGATAACTTTACAGCTCCAAATTGTTGCCCATTGACCAACAGCAGTCAAGCTTGAGCATGCAGCTGCCTGCTTGGTTTCTGTCAGGACGGGAGCTCTCCTAATGCTTTCTCTGCACAAGGGCACCAGTGCCAGCTTTGCACGCACCTTTGTGTGCTTCAGTGCCCAAGAGCTCTTCAGGTGCTGCAGATTTTGCCCCATCAGCATAACAATCATATTCTGTTACTCTGTGTTTTTTTCAATCCTCTCCACTGAATATAGATGGCTGCCAAAAGTCAGCAGATTTTGAGCATCCTCCAAATTATGTGCATAACTCCCATGCAGAGTGCTAAACTTTCTGCACTCCTCAGTGGCAGTGGAGCCCTTGCTCTTGGATACCCACAAACTAAGGGAGAGCACTTGGCTTTGACATGTGAAGGAGCCATCTAATGGGATGTGTGGCAGGTGTTTCATACGTAGCTGAATTGCCAGGAAAAAAAGTTTTAAAGTGAGGAATGAAGAAAACCTAGGGAATGAAAAAACAGAGCGGGCATTTGAGAATTTGACTTGTCCTTATGTCCTGAAGCACAGCCTGGATACATCCCAGACAGTTTCACCGGCATGTTCTCAGGGTCATCACTCCGGGGAATAGGACTGGGCATGGGGATAGCACCCAAAGGGCCCTGGGGTTGTCGCTGACTGAGAGCACCACACAGACACGTGACCTCCAGGTCACAGCTGTAATCCAGCACAGATCTGTTGGTGGAACATGGTGTGGGCTGGACCATAGCTTCTGCCTGGAAAGCTCTTTGCAATAGTCACTGCTTTTCTTAATTTTGTTAACAGCATGAGATTTCAACTGTATCCCTTTAGTTCCTCATGACTCTTCCTTCCCAACTCCTTTCAACTCCCAGTTCAACTCCTTTATCTCTGAATAGTTTAGCAAGAGGAAATGTTTCCCATTATATATTTGCATGCAAGAAATGACTTGGTCAATATGATACATACATAGGTGCAACCAGGTCGTTACTGAATCATCCTGTTCTTGTTTTTAATGTGATTCAGGACCTGAATTTCAGACCTTGGCAAACTGCTAGATCAGTCACGTAGTCAACTATTTGAATATTGACAAAAGGAACAAGAGAATGTACTTTATTTGGATTAAATTAAAACAATGCAAAAGATGTGAATCCAGCCCACTTTCCATGGAGGAATCATACATCATTCTCAGATACTGCCTGCTCTCCCAACCATTCCCCTTGAGCTCCTGTCACTGAGTCCAACGACTCACACCAGATATTTTAATCACAACGCTCTCCACCCACATCTTCTCCTTCCCTTTGTGGGGTGTGCAGAATCAGATCTTTTCCCATTGTTGGCATCCAGCCTCTCCTCAGGCTTCACTGGCACTACCCTTTGTATTTAGAAGCTTTTATGGCTGCTCCATCAATCCAGCTTTTAGCAATTTCCCTCCCCAGCCTCCAGCATTTGACACTGATATCTCTCATTGTCTTCTTCCCACCCTTATCTGTGAATAAATGTGAGTTTATTCTATTCTCTGTGTGCTCCAAGAGATAGAGAAGAACAAAACCTCCTCAGATAAGCATCAAAGATTAAAAGTGTTCTTGGCAAACCTGAGAAAAGTTTGCCTGAACTCTGTTAGTGCATTTACAGACAAGGCATATGCATGGCAAAGGGTGGGAGTTGGTCAAAAGTAACGTCTGCCCCTAGCTCTGGCTGTGCCCTACACCCCTCTTCTTTGGGGAGAGAGTGCCTGGTAGAGACAGTGGATAGCATCTCCCCAGAAGCAAAGAAAATCACAAAGCTCCTTTACAGACCCTGCTCTGCCTGTGCCTGGTCTTGTGGTGCATCTTTGTCTCCCTCTCCGTGAAAAGGTATCACTTTCTCACTTGAACCTCCCCACTCTATCACAAAACTTATTTTTTTTACAACTGGTAGGAAATAGGGGTCCTACCCACCAACTCTGTCTTACCCGTGAAGGGGTTTGAGCCCTTGTGCACAAGCAGGGCCAGAGGCTTTGGAGCTCAGGGAAGTGAAGACCCTGAGCTGGGGTGAGCCAGCTGGGCCAGCCAGGTGTCCCCCTGAGGGGACAGGTGGCAGCCCTGTGAAGGTGTCTCTAGAGCCCCAGGGCTTGGACAAAAGACCTGAGAAGTTGAGGGAAGCATACTTATCTATTCTAATTAGGGAGAAAAGGCAAACAGCTACTACAAAGCAAATTCTGCTTGCCACAGGGGCTTGAAACAAGGGATGGGGCAGCTATTGACGCTTTAAAATGTGTCCCTTAAGTGTTGTGTTAAAGTGTCTTTTTTACAGCTGGACGAAATGATGAAACCTGTTTAACTTCCTTGTTATCCTGCACAGCCAACAGAAAAGGCAGAACCCATGCTGCTTTATGAAGTAAATTTGGAAGATGATTTTGAGGATCTTCTGTTGGAAGACAGCTCTAACTCAGAGAAAGTAAACTAGGTGCTGTGTCCCTCCTGAATTGTTTGAACTAGGCAGCGAACATAAAAGAAGGTTGATGTCTTCTGCGCTGGCTTCTATTATCAGTGGTCTCAAGCTTTGTCTGTCAGAGAAGCCTTCAGAGACTGTAAGAATCATGGATTGAGCTTGTGGCCAGAGAACTGAGAGTCTCCTGCAGCAACATGGACATAAACCAGCATCTTTGCAGCCCTTACATCAAGCTGAGTTTACAAAGCACACTGAGTGCTGTTTTCACACACAGATCAGCCTCTCAATCTCTGATCCTCCTCCTACGGCATAAACCACAGCAGTATTTTTATCACATTAACATTTTACCTTAAAAAAAGCTGAAAGATGACAAAGTAGCGAAGTTTTTAAGTCAAGCAATGAAAGTTTGTTCTTTGTAAATAAAATGTTATTTGAAAACGACACATGAGCCCATTACTTCTGTGTGGGGCGGGAGGAGGCAGAGTTGTACCCAACGTGGTGGCTATGTAAGCTTTAAGAATCCAGTGCTGTGTAACAGAACTGGAAGCTGCGGCTTGATGGATTTGAGCTCCTACAACCATGTAGGTGTATTAGCCAGACCTTGCCAACAGCACTTCAGGCATTTTTATATAAAATACAAAAGCTTATTTTTTAAAAGGCTGGGAGGGCAATTAAAGTGAACATAATAAAAATGACTGGGTACCTATTTCACTAATATACATGTAAAGATATTGAAGGAGACAAAATTATTTGCTCAAGGGCTAAGCAAGTACAGCATTTTTGGTTGTATAATGACTAAAATGAGCGTTTGAACAGCAGAGGCAAACTGGTTACACATGCTGAATTGAACTGGGAAGGTGCTTTTATTGCTGATGTTTGTACAAAAATGCCAGGTGTAACATTTAATCCAGCCTCAAAGAAATGAAAACTATTTTTAAAGTGTGGTCTGAGTCTATAGCTGCATTTCCAGTTGATTGATGACAACTGTGCAGGACAAGTAGTGAGTAGGCTGCTAGGTGTTGAAAGAACCTCATTTGAAGCAAAACTGGTGAATAAGGAGGTTGCAACACATACGAATCAGCAAAAATCAAAATGTTGTGAATTATAAAAGTGGTGCTTTGTGGTAGTCAAAACTAAACCTGACCATGAGGAATAGCAGATCTTATCCTGTGTAACTGGGTAATAAAACTGCAAGTGAACCTGGGCATCTGCTGATGCAAACTAGTAGACAGTGTGAAAATTAGTTCAAAATACACCTATTCAAGTGTATGGGCACATATGTACCCCAGGAGCTACTGTTCTAATTTCTGACAATGCTTCAGAAAGAATCGTGGACTATGAAAAGATCAACTTATTGCTATAACATCTCTGAAAAATGAAAACAAGTAAATAGGAATTACTAGAAAATGATGGTGAATGCCATGGGAAGCATTGATCTGTGAATTTATAAACTGTGCAGGTATTTGGACTGCTCTTGTGAAAAAGACACACAAAGTTGTGGTGAGTATAATAAATATATATAACAGCTCCTGCGTGGCACAGCTTCAACAAATCAGGCTTTTCAGCACAGAAAAAAACAGATGGAGAGAGGATATGACAGAAGTTTATGCACTCTTAAAGGAGATGAACAGGGAAAGACAATTAGCTCTTACTCCCAGTGGTGAGGACTCAGGAATGTCCCATGAAATTATCTAAGAGTAAGCTTTCAGGAAATGAAACTTTTTTTCTTTTTCACCACACATAAATAAGCTATTGAATTAATTACTCCAGGATCATGTGGATTTTGATTTATATATATTTATATGGGATAAATATTAAGTACTTATATAAGCCATATGCAGATGACATCAAAACATTGTTAGGCAAAGCAGAGAGCGAAACAAGTGCTAATAAAAGTACAGATCCAGACAGAGCCTCTGGAAGTGCCTGGGGGCTGTTGAATGCAGAGATGCAGACACAGTCTTTGGAAAGCCATAAGGCATTACTGGAAGATGATGCCAAGATTTCTGCTGTCCTGAGATAAGCTAAAACCTGTTTCTGAGTTGAGGAAGTTAAAACAGTATTTATTTTCCTATTTTTATGAAGCTTTTATTTCCGCATTACTTTACGATCCACAAGAAGCAATGTTTTGTACCCACCTGAACACTTGGTAGCATTCACCAGCTTCTATGCTACCCTTTCCTTACAGATGAACCTTTACAGATTCCAGAGTTGTTAAACTTGTCTCTTGCACCTCCTGCCAATGAGACAGGTGTTAAGAAAAGTGTATGCAGCAAGCCTGCAATCCTGGATTTATGCTTTGTCAGAATTCCTTGCTGGGATTACCCTCTCCTTCCCAAATAAAGTGTTACACACATGAGCAAGCAAACAAAAATCAAGGAAACTAAAAATAGCACTCAGCTTTAACATAGATTTTGTTTGATTTTAAATGAAAAACACTGTGGCAGTACTGAGCAACATGAGCTGTGAATTTCTTCCAAGAATTTACAATTACTACTATCAAACCTGGCTATCATTTCATAAAACATAATAAACTATTCAAGATCCTTATTTTTAGATTATTTAATGATCTTAGATTTCACTGAAACTTTTAATACTCTCACAGCGCCCTTCTGGACAAAATACCCAGCACAGAGCTGGACGCATACTTCATGCAAACACGGTGAGCAACTTGTTGACAGGTTGGGCACAAAGGGTTACAGTGAAAGGGGTAACATCAGGCTGGTGACCTGTCACTACTGGCGTTCCACAAGGCTCCATCTTAGGCCCTGTGCTCTTCAACAACCTCTTCATAAATTACTTAAATGCAGGACTCAAAGACATACGAAGTTCGCCAATGAGAATAAATTGGGAGGAGCTATCGACTCCCCTGAGGGCAGAGAGGCCCTGCAGAGAGACCTGGACAAATGAGAGGGCTGGGCAATCACCAACCAGATGAAGTTTAAAAAGGACAACTGCCAGATGCTGCACCTGGGATGGGGCAGCCCTGGATGTATGGACAGACTGGGGAAGGAGATGCTGGAGAGCAGTGCTGCAGAAAGGGACCTGGGGGTCCTGGTCAATTGCAAGTTGAACACGAGTCAGCAGTGCCCTGGCAGCCAGGAGGGCCAAGCGTGTCCTGGGGGGCATCAGGGACAGCATCGCCAGCCGGGCAAGGGAGGGGATTGTCCTGCTCTGCTCTGCACTGGGGCAGCCTCACCTCGAGTGCTGGGGGCAGTTCTGGGTGCCACCGTATAAGAAAGGCATTAAACTGCTGGAGAGTGTCCAAAGGAGGGCAACGAAGATGGTGAAGACTCTGGAGGGGAAGCCATACAAGGAGGGGCTGAAGTCACTTGGTCTGTTCAGCCTGGAGAAGACGAGACTGAGGAGAGACCTCATTGCAGTTCCAACTTCCTTGTGAGGGGAAGAGGAGGGGCAGACATTAAACTCTTCCTTTTGGTGACCAGTGACAGGACCCGAGGGAATGGCCTCAGGTGGTGTCAGGGGAGGTTTAGGCTGGATATTAGGAAAAGGTTCCTCACCCAGAGGGTGATTGGGCACTGGAACAGGCTCCCCAAGGAAGTGGTCACAGCACCAGCCTGGCAGAGTTCAAGAAGCATTTGGATAACACTCTCAGGCACATGGTGTGACTCTTGGGGTGTCCTGTGCAGGGCCAGGAGTTGGACTTGGTGGTCCTTGTGGGTCCCTTCCAGCTCAGAATATTCTGTGAAGTCCAACATAATTTTCTAAACCTCTGAGAGCAAAGCCAAATTAACTTTGTCATTTTGCAGATACACACATATGTTCAAGTTTCTAGTCATTGTTATCTATACAAATTACTAGATCAAGTTTAAACATTATTTAAGTCCCCACTGATGAAAGCATTTCTACTTCCAGACACGTGTCACAAAAACAGGCTTTGTACTGAGTGTAACATAGAGCTTTACTTTAATATACAGTAACAAACACGGCGTTTTCAGCAGTACTCCACCTACTCAGACAAATTTTTATTATTTTTCCTACACATCCTTTTTAACACAGCATTCACTTCTGATAGGACTTTTTTGTCAGTGTTTTGAAAAGCCAAGACTCTTTACTAAGTTGTAATCAAGCATCATTTAATAGAAGTCATTCTTGGCTGGATGCTTTGGGTGAAGTGCAGACTGTGTGAGGCAAACCTGAGCCTGAGAGCAACACTGGGTGTACTTCACAAGCAAAGCCCAAGGTAAGGGCTTGCAGTGCTGATTGAAGTAATTCATGCCTAGCTGGCTTGGACTTTGTCCACAAAAGCTTTCCTTAAAGATGGGGCTTAAAGGGTACTATAATAAGAAGAAACTTTTGTTTTGTTTTGTTTTGTTTTTTTACTGTGAACAACAGAGTTCAATCGCCAGACAACACCTAGTGACAGATCTTCACATGGCAAGTAACTTTTATTTGAGTCACTCTTTACACTTCCTGCTAGATTACTTTCTCTCACAAAAATAACTTTAACCCCCACTCCCTTTGCGCAGTAGCAGTGAAATCAAGGCTGTACACCCTAGTGAGGCTTTCCTTTTCAAAGGAAAAACCGTCTTACTTCTATCCTGCCCTTAGCTGCCTGATGCCTTTGTCATCCCTACATCTGGCTACCAAGATAAATTTTTTATTATCAATTCCCTAGCTAGTTTACCTATTCCTTGTCTTCCAAACTGAGGTCTTCTAAGAAGGTCTCTGAGGTTTCGTTCTCTAGCCCTACCTCACCCTAGAGAAAATCTATGGGAGCTACATTTTATCTGACCATTGCCCGAACTTTCTCAAGGTGACAATTTCCTCTGGCTGCCACGGCTCTGGGGCAGTTTCGGAGTGTCCTGCGGGACTGGATTTCCCTCCAGGACATGTCTTCTGCCAACACTTGGGAATCAATCCCGGTGCAGGGCAGTATTTGCAGGGTACCGGGTCCGCTCCGCCCGATGCGCGCCCTGTGTTCATGGACGTCCCGGGCGAACCCCAGGGTGCTCCCGCGGGGGGCTCCGTCCCCAGTCCCGCTCCGGCCGCAGCAGCTCCCGCCCCGCGGGCACGGCAGGGCC
>VZRQ01001388.1:684257-830830 GCA_013397975.1 Machaerirhynchus nigripectus
GCTGCGCTGGGAGAGGAGCGCTGCGGGGCTGGGGCAGGCACGCCGCGGCCCCGACCCCCGGCGAGCCGTGCTTGGGCGGGAGCTGTCAGCCCCCAGCCCCGGGACGGGCGGGGCAGCGGGCCAGGGGCTCTGACTGCGGCCGGCCGGAACGTTCGGACCGCACAGCCCGTCCCGGGAGGAGCTTCGGACCTCCGAACCAAACCCGGTGATTGCCAGCGGTGCCCGCTGACAGGAGCGGACGGCAGTCCTGCCGCTTGCCACCGCTGAAGGCTCGCAACCGCGCAGGAACTGGGCGGGATAAAGGTCGGCGCGGAGTGAGGGAGAGGCCGAGATCCAGCTACTAACCCCAGAGTAGAGATTTGGAGTGGTTTTCAAGAATGGTGTCTTGGTTGGCAAGTTGGGTGTCCGGGTAGATTGGCTCCCTACAGCCATTTGCACTGTTTCGGTAGTGGCAGATGAGCGGGGAGAAAAGTTTTTCCCCCCTATAATTTGTAGCACTGGTTCAGAACTGCAGTGTGAGATGGCACGTGGAACCCAGGCTGTTCAGCTCAGTGGTAGGCACTTCCAGTATCCACTTACATATCCACCATACCCACGATATGCACTTCCAATTTCCTTCAGTTTTGATTAGCCTCTTGTGAAGGTTTCATTGACTCCATTGACTTTTTTTTTTAATGACTATGCAACATGTCATATCCTATGACATTCCTATGAGGAAATTCTTACCAGAATGATGCAGGTATCTCATCACAGCCTGCAGGTTAGGTCAGCGTAAAACGTTGCATAAAATGGTGCCAGTTTCAGCAGAGACAAAGCATGAGAAGTCTCAGGAATTCCAGCCATCTTCTCAAAGTTGTTTTCTTTTTTGCCTTACCCAATTTCACCTTTCCGCATCACAGTAAATCTGACCTCTCCCTCTTGCCTCCAGGCTTGTCCGTACAAGCTAGGCCCTCGAACCAAGGGTATGTGTTGGGGCACGTTTGTCCTTTGGTTGTGATGTAACTACACCAGTGTAAAAAGTTCTTTTTTTCTCTCTCTGGTCTGTGAGAGTAAGAGGTTTTTGTAAACTTCGGACAGTGTTGTGTTGCAAGGTACCAAGCTCTCCCCACAGCATGCAGCCAGCACCAAGAGGAGATGGAGCTCTTATCCACGGCCTGTGTGGCTTTCCCACACAGCACAGTCTAGCCTTGAGAGATGATGGACCAGCTATGCAGGTTCCTAGCTCAGGTTTCAAAGTGTTTTGTCCACTTCAGTGATAGTTTCCAAATGGCTGCAATCAGTGAAAGCTGAGCCCTGAGACTGAAGTCTGAACTTCATGCTTTCAAAAGGGCAATGAATGTGGATTTTAGTTTTTAAAAGTAGGAGGAAAGCTGAATTGAAGCTTCTCTAAAGTTTGACTTTCTGTATTCTGCAGGAGTGTGATGGCATCTAGAAAATCAACATAAACTCCAGCTGAGGGCTTTTTCTTCTCAACTCTATGACTTTGCTTGCCTCCTTTTTTGGATGACATAGCAATGAATGTGGAAGGGCAGGCTCTGCTCTGTCCGCCTTTGCCTGCTGGCTTGTGCTATATAAGCGTGCAGCCCTGACAGAGCTGGCTTGAGGCTTCTCACCAGTGTTGGCAAATTCAAAGGTTGTGCTTTTGAGATTAAGGGCCTTGTCTGAGCTGCAGCAGAAAGCCTTGGAGGCCTGTTGGAGGTGTCTGGGTGGAGCGAGGACCTCTGCTGAAGAAGGCCAATTAGTACTTACCTCCGAAACAAAGAAAGCAGCTCAGCCTTCTAGGGCTGTGGTGTTGGCAAAGAAGTCCTGTAAAAAATGCTAGAGAAGTCTCTGCTTTGTCTAGATGTGGCTTAACTCATGCAGTGATAGTAATTTCCATTGCTTTGGGAAGTTCACTGAAAGGCAAAACACTGACAAGAGTCAACCACAGAAAGGAAAATAGCTCAAGAAAGGGAAGGAGAGCATAGAGGATGCACAGAGGAACTGTATTAAGATGTACTTATTTCCTGCCCAAAGCCTTGTTGAGAAATACACTGAGGTATGCTTGTGCTGTCATAACTTGATGGAAGGAGAGAGTTTAATAAGTTGTTTGAATCCATAAACATATGGGTGACATTAATAAAAGTGATTTACACTTGCCTATGGCTCTGGAGAGACAGTTAGGAGGTTCTCCTTTTCACAGGTCTATAGCTGATTGTTCACAACTTGAAAAGTGACCATTGTGTGTATTGTGTCATCCTGCAGGTAGAAGGACACAGAAAAGAAGATGGACTGGGGAACTCTGCAGGCTGTTTTAGGAGGTGTAAATAAGCACTCCACCAGTATCGGGAAGATCTGGCTCACAGTCCTCTTCATCTTCCGTATCATGATCCTGGTTGTGGCTGCAGAGAGAGTCTGGGGAGATGAACAACAAGATTTTGTCTGCAACACGCTTCAGCCTGGCTGCAGAAATGTTTGCTATGATCACTTTTTCCCCATCTCTCACATCAGACTCTGGGCCCTGCAGCTGATCTTTGTCTCCACACCTGCACTACTGGTGGCCATGCATGTGGCTTACACCAGGCACGAGAAGAAAAGGCGGTTCAGAAATGGTGAGAAAATTGATATTGAAGAGATAAAAAATGAAAAGATTCACATTCGGGGCCCCTTGTGGTGGACATACACCAGCAGCATCTTCTTCAGGATCATCTTTGAAGCCGTCTTCATGTACGTGTTCTATTACATGTACGATGGCTACCAGATGCCTCGCCTGGTGAAGTGCGATGCTTGGCCCTGCCCCAACACTGTGGATTGTTTCGTGTCTCGGCCCACTGAGAAAACCACATTTACTATTTTCATGCTTGCTGTATCTGGGATCTGCATGATGTTGAATCTGGCTGAGCTGTGCTACCTAGTGATAAAAATTTGCATGAAAGAATCCAGAAAAACAACAGTTTTGAAGTAATTGCCCAATTTCAGGATTTACTGGCACCCCATTTCCCTTAAACTTTCTTAGGTGTAAGAAAACAATAAACAATATTTTCACACTCAAGGAAAAGGATAAAAATATGAATGTTCATTTGTGTTTTAAAAATTATAGCCTCTCTGGGAAGCTGATGCAGAGGCATGTTTTAATGATCATAAGCTAATTCAATATTCCTGCATCCACAATTACAGAGAGCAGCCTTCTGGCACCAGCTTCTTCAAGTGTGCCTACTGCTGGTATCCTGTTGTCCCTCTTCAAAAAGTGGGAGTGGAAAGGGCCAGAGAAGGCTTTAGTACCCAAAGGAGATCCAGGAATCACAAGCACTGTGTGTTGGCTCAGAGGCAAACCAATAACAAAGGTTAAAAGTGGGGTAAAGGATTTTTGGGGCACATTACAGCTTTTGAAAGGAAGAAGACAGGAAGGTGATTGTGTTTATAGTAGCTGTCCTTTCTAAGTAATCTAGAGAGCAAGGAAATGGTGTAGGAACACAGATACCCTGGCAATGCATGCTTGTCAGCTTTGCTGGGCACCAGCATCTTTTTTTCTTTTCATCTTCTTGCCTGCACTGAGAAGCATATCCTTAAGGGTTGGGAGTGGCCAGTCTCAATTGCCTGTGAATGCCATTAGGTCAGTGCTGCCTCCCCATAGTGCAGCAGTGGGAAGAATGAAGTTCATTTTTCATTCTATTGATCAGATGAAAAAAGGATTGTCACCTCTGGGAAGGTGGAGGCAGTGCAACTGTTTTCCTCCTCTTGTTCTCCCCCAATACTTTGTGAAGAATCTCAGTGCATTTATCTTATGAAGAGACTTTTTACCACTGACTGTGCCTCACTCAGCTGTATAGCTTTTTTTTTCAGTAAAAACCAAGAAAAAAGCACCTTTTTTCATTCTATTGGTTATCCAAAAGAAGTGCTTCAACTTACAGCATGATATCCAGTGCTCCTTCCATTTCTCCTTTTTTTCTATCTAGCCTGCACACCTTTTCTTCATAAAACCTTCTCCCTATCTGAGGTACCTTTCAAATGAGTTGAGCAAACCACTCCCAGTCTCTCTGACATTCCACATGGTGAGATTAAATCACCATTCCTTTTCTTAGAGTTGGTCTAGCAGGAATTGCAGACAGCTTACAGAGCTAAAATAGCAAAGGGACCCAAGCAGAAATGAGGAGGAACTTGATACTTCTCTTAAAGTTCACATTGCTGTGCTGTAAACTATATATTACTAACTTGAAGAACTATATGAGTCAGTCTGGTCTTGTCTCAAAGTAGTCTCAAAAGGTGTTTTATGCCTGTCATGGGCTGCATATGGCACATAGGGCAACACAGTTTATCTCCCAAGTGCCTGCCCCTTGAACCCACTTCTAGAAAGCTGGCTGTTTCTCCTCCTTAGCTTTAAAACTGGCTTTTCCCCAAAATAAATGAGTGCTATCTCAGCTTCTCTATTTCTATTCATCTTCTACTGTACACTTAGTTTTGTCACTGTTGGAGCAAACAAAGTTGCATGAATTGATACCCATGACCCTTCACTGTGCTCTGAAAGTGGAGCATAAACAGGCTTCCATTGCTTGTGAGCTACATCCAGTGTTACAACTTGACTGCAGATGGAAATCTAAGAGGGAAGCAAGAAAACCATAAAACAACACCATCCTCAGAACCACGAACAAAAAGATAGAAAGTAATTCATAATGAGCTGGACTGGAAACTTCGACTGTGAAAACATTCTCAATTCAACTCCAAAAAACACAGTTTGGCACATACCAGGTTTGTGCTTGACAGAGTTCCTGCATTGTTCAATGTACAAGTACAAAGAGAACAAACTAGTCCCAGTGCTCTAGTATTGCATTTCTTTGTAACAAGATTTTTATTTTTTTCCCCTGAAATTATAATTAAAGCACTCTTGTGGTGTCTGTTTTCTGTATTACTTGTACGTGCTGTGTGTTACCTGAAGTGTCTAATGAAAATCTGTTTACCATAATGGAAAATGTCTGCACCAATACTGTACTTAATAGCCAAGGGTAGTGTAAGGATTTTAGTCTGCTGCTGCAGGTTGATGTTTCAGTTGGTTACATTGCCTGTTATCCTGAGGTTTCCTGAGCTCATAGTGGAAGGTCACATATATGCTCTACTTGAAATCAAATATGCTACTTAAGACAGCCTTGCAGCTGGAAAAGGCCAGTGATACCAGCTCCATAGGGAAAAAGTTTGTTTTCCCTGCCTACCTTTGAATTTAGCTGGAACTTGGAATGAGGCACACCAAAACTGTTAACACTAACACTATGAAGTTATCTTCAACTAGCAGTTTGGCAACCAGATTATCAGACATGAAAAAAAGAGCGGGGGAAAGTGTTTGGATGTAGCTCAGAGAGGGTTTGGATCCAGAACTGCAACATCAGGCAATAATAGATATGAGATTTGTTTTCTGTGTATATTTAATTTGACTGAATATCTGCTTTGCATGTGAAAAAAAAAAAATCAGATACTTTATTGGAACATGGGAATTGCACTTATTTCTACGTGTGCTACATTGCCTAGCTGACCTTCTCCAGATGGATTTCATACAGATTAAAATACATTGCTGTGTTGAAGTTGTGTGTTCTTTCCTGGAATGCACTAGTAGTGTCTGCATTTCTGGTATGTGGTTCCTAGGCTTTCCTCAGAATAAAGATTGCAAAGCATGTTGAAAACTTAAGCAGCAAATCTGAGATCATGACTGTAAAAGAGGCTGATTCTTCATTGTTCAGTGTCCAGTGTAGCCAGGATGTAAAGTGTCTAATAATGTGGTATCAGAACTGGGAAGTATAGGAATGGGACTGGCTGAAATTATTCCTTGACTGAAATTGCCAGGAAAAATCACCGCTGACTCAATCAGGTTAAACTTCCATCCAAAACCTCGAAACCAAAATGACAAATGTTTGTCAGAAGAGGAAGGAGATGAGGGGAAGCAAACTTCATTACTAACTCATGGACCCAGTCAGAGAAAAAATCCTAACTACCTTGGGAGAAAGACTGATTTAAAAGGAATTCAGAAGTATAAATCTTCTGTATTTATGACTTCTGGACATAGAAGTACCTTTATTAAAGGTTTTCTTAGATAAAAATATCCTTTGGTTGTTTACAGTTATTATGAGCCAATGTACTAAGTTATTTTGTATCTGATAGGACAAATATCAAAGAAGTTATATGGTTGATACAGAGAAGAGCACTCCTGTTCTATGGAGGTTCAGTTCAAAAGAGCAACTGTTGAATGCTGCTTTATTTTGTAAAACGTGTACTGCAGCAGTATGCAACAGCTAAGAGCACTTTGATAGAAACGAAACTTTGTGAAAATTAATGTTTTTTTCCCTAATTATAATTCCCTCACCTAAAAATTAGGCTTATGGGTTTTCCCATGCAACAAGATCACACTCAAAGAACTGCACTGTATTTTTGGTCACGTGTTCTGATATTCAGGACAGCTACTACCCTTACAGTTAATTACAGGTTAATTTGTTTTTTTCACCATTTATTATCCACACAGTCATTTGAGCCTGTTTTCAGGCAGTGGCAAGAGTAATGTTAACTATTTGACGCTTAATGAGCTAAGACTCATAGTAATGACTTTCAAGATAGTTCAGAAGGTACCTACACTTTTGTCCCCATCTGACCAACCTAGCTTGTCATTGTCATTGTCATTGTCATTTTCTCTTACAGAGTATATTTCTCTTCTATAAAGCTGGCTCAGCTTTGACCTGGCTATTTTCTGTATAAAGTTTC
Organism: Machaerirhynchus nigripectus; assembly: GCA_013397975.1. NCBI lineage: Eukaryota > Metazoa > Chordata > Aves > Passeriformes > Dicruridae > Machaerirhynchus > Machaerirhynchus nigripectus. The sequence continues at coordinate 690,975 of VZRQ01001388.1, forward strand.
CTAGCCACCAAAACAAAGTCTTTATAACCTAGGTTTGGAAATGCATCGATCTTTAGTTTGGAAGGCCCAGATGAGGAAACAAGTCACATCTCAGACTCTCCACCTCTGAGAACATTCTTGTTCTTGCTACAGTTGGTCCCCCATCCTACTGTAGATTTAAATGTCAGAATTGGTCACATCATTGCACTTACCTGCTCACTTTTTCTGACAGTTTAATCACTGCCACTAACTCAGAGATTACCTCACATCTGTCTGCTCTATTTCCAAATCCACTGTATTTGAATTAGCCATCTACTAAAAACTATCCTCTCCAAGAATACCACCAGATGCTTGCGTAAGTCTGTGGTAAAGGAGTGATACAGTATCAGTATGATATTCAGTTTAGGGAAGTATGTTTTTGGTGAACTAAACTTGTAGAGTTGAGTCATAAATGACTGCAGGTTGTAGATGAATGTTTTGAACAGCAGCAGATATTCTGTGTGCTGCTGAGAACCAGCATGTCGCTCTCAGCATATGCTGAGAACCATAGCCTGGCACAGTCCCCAGGAAAAGGAATACTGCAGTGTGTGGTGCAGACACACTGGTCTGAAGCAGGTGGCATTTTTCGATGGACAAGCTGTGCTGGGCAGGTTTACTTGCTTATGCAAGATGTATCTTTTCCATTGTCTTGGCAATTATGGCAGTTTAGACACTGAAAAAGACAGCACCAGGCTTAAAACGGTGTAAGTCAGGATAATGAAATCTGGTTTAAAAGTGTTCAGCAGGTGACCTTCTGTGGAGGTTCAATCTTTATGACAACACATAAAAACTCCTCCCACACCTCTCAGCAATCCACACATTAGCAGGAGGAATGCTGCACTTCTGCTGTGATGATTGGAAAACTTGATATCTGTTTGGTATCCAACTATCAACATTTCCTTTGTCAGAAGACTTCTTTCACTTGATTTGGAAGTATTATGGCCGTCCTGGTACACAGAGTCAACCATGACTCTCATTGTTCCTGAGTTTTCCCAATTGAAAGATAAAGGTGGCAACTGCGTCATGTTCACAGGCATCAGAACAGTTTAATCAAGCATTGTTTGTTAAGATCATCGCAACAGGTGCCAGAAAAAATGTAATTATTGTGTGGTAAAGATTTCAAACCTATTGTATGTTGCATCATTAGTGTAATGTCTGCTTACAGTTAGACATGTCCCTGCCCGAGGTATTGCATCCTTTCCAAGGACTGAGTGTTTAATATACAGTTTAAACAGCTTCCACAATCTGTCCAGCACAGATAAACAAAAACAGTCTATTCCCACACACGTGCACACAGACACAGAGCAGCAAACTGACTAAGTCATTCCCTCACTGCTATCTGATAGAAGACTGAATGAGACATTGCAACATGGATTTGTCAGGCATAATTTCTGCCTATGCCGTGATAGAAGCTTTTGTGTAATGCAGTAAAATAGTTATTAATGACTCATTGTCAGAGCATCAGGATCCACCAAATGGGATAAACTGTATGCAGCTGGGAGGAGCTGCAGGTACATGGGAAGATAAGCTTAGGATTCAATAAGGTCTTTATCACCAGCAGAAATGGTTTAACAATAGCAGTTTTAGAAGGTAGGAAGGTCTAAGTGCTTCTATTGTGAAACACGAAGCACTTGCAAAACTGTGAGATGGAGATCTGTTCTGAAGCAAAGGACGGTTTTGTAAAGAAGAGCTGGAGTTTGTGGAAGATCATGGTTGGAACGTGAGACAATAACGTGATTGGCTTGAAAAAACATCATAGTGGTATGCATTAAAGGTTTGTCAAAACCAGGATGTTTGAAATTAAGTTTTCAGTCTTCTTAGCACCCAAAAGTCTATTTGTCAGTGCAGGGTTTGTTCAGCACAATCTCTGTCAACGTGGTCCCTTTGTGCTTTTAGCAATTGTAATAAGACATTCGTGTGCTATAGTATGTTCCACCTAACTAAGTATATGAGGTGGCATTGTGAGCAAATAAAATTCCAATTAATGTAAGTGAAATTGGTGATGGAATTTTTTTTCTCCTCAGCACAGTTAGTAAAAAGCTCTTTATATGTTGGTTGTGTGTCTCACAAAACAGGCATCCATCCCAACAGGAGGAAGAGGGAAACACAGATCACTGCTCAGTTTTGCTGCCCATTTCACTATGTGTGCAAACATTGGTGGAGTTCACTGAAGCCTGGTCTGCGTCCATGAGACTATTTCCCACCAATGGCATGCCATTTCGTGCTACTGATTTCTTAAATTCCAAAGGCAGAGCTTCACATTGTGCAGCAGTTTGAATTTTGTAGAGAAATTTCCCCATACATAATACAGTTTTTTCTACTTCAGAGCAAGATGCCTATTGCTGTTCTTTTCTGTGGAAGGCAGCAGTTATTTGAGGCCTTTACAAATTCATCATGCATGACACCCAGGTATACTAGTGGTAAAACATACCGTATTTGCTCTTATCCTGAACACAATGAAAAAGAACATCCTTGTTTAGAAGCCTTGGTTGTGGTTTGGCACAATGAATTGCCCACTGGCAATACTAGTTTAGGGCATTAATACTGATGTCATTCCTTCCTGCTCATTCTTATCCTGTCTGTATCTCTCTCTCCCACCCCATTCAACACAGTGCCTCCACTCCAGGACCTGCGCTGTGCCAGCACAGTTGTTTGCACAGCTGTGCTCAGCACTGGACTGGCCCACTGTTTTAGCTGATGAAGAAACAGATGTTTTGCTTTGCTGGATTGTTTTTCAGATGGATTAATTCCTTGATCTGCCTTACAGGGAGGCCATATGGACTTCTGCACTGACAAGACTGTGGGGCAGTATGCCACGGTGTTGGGCAAGAAGAGCTGCAGGGAGTGAGTGGAAGGGGTGGAGGGAATGGCAACATGAAGCTTATTTGCTGCTACACATGCTGCAGTTTCAAGCCACAGCCTCTGGCTGTGTTTTTCTGTGTAACTGCTACTAGAAAGGCAAAAGTCTTAACTGCCTTTTCTCCCTTTGCTGCTGTGCTCTCTATTCCTCTCTACTGGCCCTGCTTCTCAGCTACTGGCCATCTTCTTCCTTGCTCCAACACAATCTTTCCTCAAATTTGTGTGAGTTGATTTAGCTCACTAACTCAGCAGTGAACCATTTGAACTCTGCATTTTAAATTTGTTTTCTTCAGCTCAGATTTCTGCCAGAATTGTGGCAGGAATCAATGTGAACGCCAATATTTTTATTTCATATTTCTGTCCGTACTGTCAGAAAGAAAATAGTGTCACACCATGACAGAATGATAGCAGGCATAATTCCTTTTAGGATTCTGCCTGTCCTGTGCCTCTCTTTTTGTTTCTTCCTCCTAACAGGTGCTTGGCTCGTACAGTTATAGTTCTTCCTCTGCTACATCTTACATACAGCTTTTGCTTCCTGGAAGATGACTGGAAAGTATCTTGCTGTTCCATATCCCAGAACATTCAGATTTATGTTGTTGCTGCTGTTGTGGTGGTGGTGGTATTATAAGACTTCCCGTGTTTCCAAAGGGAAGAACTAGAAAGGACCAGAGGAAGCTGGTTCTGGTGGATGAAACACCAGCCTAGAGTCTCAGTGCTGTTCTCAGAACCGTATAACCTAGGACGAGATATTTAGTCTTCCTGTGTGGTCCTACAAAACTAGAAATAATAATACTTCCTGACACCAGTTCTTATGCTGTGTTCTGTGACGTGCTTGGCAGTAGTGTCAGACAGAACACTAATCACTAACTCGTACAATAATAAAAATGATTATGTTATATGAGATCAAACTACAACTTCAGTCTTTTTATTGCCATTATATTTATTATTTACTTCATTCTAAAGTCCTTCGATTCATCCATGTAGAAAACAACTAGTGATTTTAATCCTCTTCAATTCAAGCTGTGCCTCCGGAGGTAGCAGTACCCTTTCCCAGCATTTAAACATCTTTGGTGCCATCTTCTGTAGGGCAGCGGCATGTCAAGTGCAATTCTCTTTATTGACATACCGTACCAGTGCCACAATGAGCTGAACTGGAGGCATTTGTAGATCTTTATTTAGGCTGACTGTGTGGACAGAACTGCTGTCAGCACTGCTGAGCCACGTGTCACTTTGGCATGCCTTGTTTATGACTGATGACATGTACCACAGTTTAGGGGTCTTTCTACTAGACTGTGCTTGGATGCACAGTTACATAAGAGTGATCCTCTTCTGTACTTCAAAATAGGTATTTAAATTAGAAATAGCAAGGGGCAAAACACTGTTTTGGATGTATACCGATCTGAAAAAGTCCATTTTCTTGCTGGGCAGCAGCTCAGGTTCAGACTAAGATCAATTAAGAAATATCTCCTTAACTTATGAGATCATTTCATCATTTCACAAAGCTTGGTGTCTATTTTTTATTTTCTTTCCATGTACCTTGTCATGAAAACCTGATTCATCTAATCTTTAAAAATACCTGCCTGACTGCTCTATCTCCCCACTTCTTGAATTCACTTTGTTTCTGTGCCAGCCAAATCATGTATTGCTAAATATCTGTCTACATGTGGAGGCTTGGATGGAAGACAAAAGAAGATACTTAATCCCTCTCTGGAGACATTCAAAACCCATCTGGACACGTTCCTGTGTGACCTGCTGTAGGTGACCCTGCCTTGGCAGGGATGTTGGACTGGATGATCTCCAAAGGTCCCTTCCAACCCTAACCATTCTGTGATGCTGTGTTAATTAAAAGAAGGCTGAAAATTTTCTAAGTGTGCATTTTAATATAAAAATTTAAATGTCACCTTAAGTTGTGTGCTGCTGTCTAGTGTTAATGACAATGGAGGGACAACATAAAGAAGACTAACAGTTCTGTGCAGCTTTAAAGGTGGGTGAGGAAACTAGCGGGATGGCTCTTTCGTGGAAATCCTTCTGTCAGAAAGTCCACATGAAGAGACACTTTTGAAGACCATTAACTAAATCTGAGCCTATATTCTTTCTGAATAAACTCCTCAGAGCGACAAGTCCTACTTTTTCTATTTCCCCCTTGTTTGGCTACAGATCCTCCTGTTAGTATATGACTAGCAAGTAGTCTTCCATATGTCCTCAACATACTTTCATGCTTGGGCTTTCACCAGTATATAATTGGTTCTTTACTTTTAAAGCTGCTTCCTTCAAGTTTTCCTCATGGATTTTGTATCCTTGCCTGTTCCATTTTCTACAAATGATCTAGAGGGTTTTGCTGACAGACCAAACCTCTTCTTGTATGAACCCAGAAGGGAATTCTTGGAAAGGAAATTGTTAGCTGATGGGTGTAGTCCCATGGCAGGCAGGCACTGCATCAGCTTCTCCTAGTTTGAAATGTAAAGGATTCTACCATAAAAACCTTCTGTAACACTACTAAAAGGATGCTCCAGAATTTCACTGCCCTCCTGAGTAAGAATATTTTTCTTAAGAAAACAGGTGTCAAGGCCAGTCTGTACAGATAGTGGGAAATACCACTTGAAACTTCCAGAGAGTGAAAAAGCCATCAGAGAAACACCAGTGCTTCATGCTATTAAAACTTTTGTACAGATGGTTGAAAATAAGAGAACTCGGTCTACTTCTTCCTAAAATCAAACTTTATGCCCTTCAACTGATGTTATGAGCTGAGAGACTTCACTGCACAAGAGAGGTTTTAATTTTAGGAGTTACTGGGGCTTCTGGGATTCCATCCTGTACCCTAACATGGCTTCTCATGCCCCAGTGCTTCAGGATTAACACTGCGATACTACTACAGTTACAATCATGGCAACACTGTGTTTCAGATTTATCAACCACCTCTGAACAGTCATTTGTCCTTGTGCCACCTCTAGTGCTTAGGGTCAACAGAGATCTTCCTCTCTAGTGCTCTCAGCTGAAATATTTATAGGGACCAATCAAGCATTGCAAGAATACAAGATCATGGGCATGGTTCGATTCAGTTTCTCAATAGTCCTCTGCTAAACACAGCCCCTCGAAGTGTCTCAATTTTTTTATTGGATTTTTTTTTTTTACTAAATAATGCCTTGAGAATGACTGGTGTGGTTCTGTTTCCAGTTTTTTTGTAGAGTAGCTATCAAGAGAAACTCATATGTTACTGCTGAAGAGTTATTGAGTCATCACACCCCTTTAAGTCATTCTTTCATAGAATCATAGGATGGTTTGGGTTAGAAGGAACCTTACAGATCTAGTTCCAACTCCCCCTGCCAAGGGCAGGGAGACCTTCTACTAGACCAGATTGCTCAAAGCCCCATCAAACCTGGCCTTGAACACTTCTGGAGATGTGTCATCTGCAACTTATCTGGGCAACCTGTTCCTGTGACCCACCACCCTCACACTAAAGACTCCTTCCTACTATCTAATCTGAATCTATTTCAGTTCAGAGCGATTCTCCCTTGTCCAGTCACTACCTGCCCTTGTAACAAGGTTTTTTTGTAGGCCCCTTTAGGAGCTAGAAAGCTGCTGTATGGTCTCTTTATAGCCCTCTTTTCTCCAGGCTGAAGAGCCCCAACTCTTCAGCCTGTCTTCATAGGAGACATACTCCAGCCCTCTGATCATCTTCATGGCCCTCCTCTGGACTCACTTCAACAGGCCCACACCCTTCTCATGTTGGGGCCCCCTGAATTGGATGCAGCACTCCAGGTGGGGTCTCATGAGAGTGGAATAGCAGTGGAGAATCACCTCCCTGGACCTGCTTTGATCAGAACCACATCCCGCTCTGCTTTAGATGCTGCCCAGGCTGTGTAGCTGTTTTCATTTCCCTGGGGCAACACTACAGAACACACAAAAGCCTAACCAAAATATAGGTGATAGTGATATTTTTGAGTACTGATGCTGAAAATCAGTATGATGTTTTAAATAGTAACTTTTGGAACAGTGACAACTGATCTGTGTGGAGGTTTTTTGTTTGTTTGTTTGTTTGTTTTTTTTCCAAAAGTTCTGTGCACAACAGTTTGACAGCTAATCCTGACTGAGGAGGGTCTGAGGGAAAGAAAAAGGGGCTGACAACCCTGTGGGCCTCTTCATGAAGGACGCACAGGCAGCCACTTGGGAGGTTTATCTGCTCTCAGAGAGAAAACTCTCCTTTTGGCGAATAACTTGTTCGATTGTTTTGCTCAGGTGTCTCTGACACCTCACGGAGGGCCATTCGGCGGCCGGGGCGAGGCGCCCTCTGAGCGCGGTGCCGCCGCTCGCCCCGGCCACAGCGCGCCCCGCGGGCAGCGACTCCCGCGGCGCTGCCTCCGCCGGAGCCCGACGGGGCGGGGGAGGGTTTCTCACGCTTCTATCCTCCGCGGGAAAGAAACTCTTTTATTTCCCAGGAAATCCCGCGGAGGTGGGATGGGTCATCTGCACAGTGACAAGCATTTCAAAATCCAGCGAGAGAATCCGCTTGGAGCCTCCCGGGTGTGGAGANCGCCCCGCCCCGCCGCTTCTGCCACAGCCCCAGCAAAGTTTGGGGGCGCCTCTTCCCCCCGCTTAAACGACCTGTGCGCCACCGCCGCCCGGACTCTTCCGAACGAGTCGCGCCTTTGCTGATTAAAAAAGCCTTCCTCCCGCCAAGCGTAAGTAGAGCGCCCCTGGGCTGCGCCGCTCGGCTCCAGGCAGGGACGCGCCGCCCGGCACAGGGGACGCGGCCGCGGGCGCACTCCGAGCCGGTGCTGGACGCGGGAGCCTCCCCGGGGCCGCTGCCCGCTTGCCGTGTCCCCCGGCCGTGGGATGGGCGCCAGGGAAGGGCAGGGCGGGGCCGAGCCTGGTCATCCTGCTGAGGAGGAGTCGTGACAGGGGCCCTACTGCTCTGAATACCTTCATGAGGGTCCCTGGCGCGAGTGTCCCTCTGTTCCTGCCCCACCGAGGAGGGAACGTCTGCAGGCAGCGGCGCTCGCAGATGGGACGGTAACTGAGCGTGGTGTGGCAGGGTGAACTGTCCAAACCTCACCAAATACTTAAGAAGATGCAGTGGAGGACAAAGCAACAAGTATTTATATCCAGGATTGTTGTTTAGGGGCATGTAATATCTTCTTAAAAGTTGCCACTCACATGTGAACATTGATGTGCATTTCAAGCCAGTTTTGTACTCAGAGTAAAGTTAAGTCTTAAATATAAAGCAGAGCCAGAATTTCTTTCAGCGTTTAAGTGGTGCCACACAGAATGACGGAGTTTACAAGCATAACCCAAGATGGTTCCGGAGTTCCTTGAGGTGAGCTCCGAGTTATCTGGCCCATACAAGCACTTTCTACTGATACTGGGGAAACGGCCGGGTGGTCTCCCTGCGTTGACCAGATTTTCACCTCACTCTGTCCACATCTTTGGTCTCAGAGTTAGCGAAACATGCCAGTTACTCACTTGTTCACTTAGGACTCCCAAGTGATGCAAGGTCTTGAGAGGAATAAATATTCTTTGGAAGCTTGATTAAGTACAAATTTGCCAATGTTATCAGCAGAAAAGTTGTTTCATTTGTGTCTTTTTTTTTTCCTATAGGCAAAAAGTATTTGGGTTCATTGCTGACACACTGAAGAAATCATATAAGCCTAGCAAGTTATTAGGATTCATTAGTGTTTAGGTCTCTAAGACACTGACATAGGTATGAAGGATGAATTGAACTGAGTAGCCAGAGATACTAGAGGTATTTACCTTTAAGGTAAATTTATAGGGAAATGAGAGAAAATTTATAGGGAAATGAGAGAATCCTACTGGAACATTTTAGAATTAAACTAGAAAAAATTTAAATGGTTTCCATAGTACAAAAGTGTACTTCAAGAATTTGAACAGGGTCTCCCTTGCCGCTACTTTAACTTGCCTGAAGTCCTCGCAGACGGATACCCAAACATTGGAGTCCCTGCTTCTCTGCAGTGAAAAAGGGTCTTGAGTCTTTGAACACCAGAAAGGCTCTTCTTTCCTTTTTACATTTGGGGATAGGGGCGGGACACTCCTCACTGTGCAGTTTTTAGATCTCTGTAGCTGATGATATGTGGGCATCTGACAGGTCTGTCTCATTCATGCCTTACTCACTCGGGATGTAGGACTGTTCCCTCATGCTCCACGGCTGTTCTGCAGTCCCCCGGTAGCACCACACCCTTCACACCTTTCAGCTTTACTGGTAAGTCACTGTCTTTTCATTCCCATGTAGAGCTCTAAGATGGCATTTGGGTATTCTGGGGGAGAAAAGGGGTTGCTTTTTCCCGTGGCTGACAAATCAGGGCAGGGGTCTGTTCCAGGGGAGAAGAGAGGAGTTTAACAGGTGGGATGTAGCTCTCCTCCTGGGCTCAGCCCTGCGCTCCTCGCGCTTTTCCTTTACTCAGGCCAAACTTTCACTCAGAGGTCAAGTGGAGTCAAGAAGAAGTCAAAAGAAGTTTTGCCTGGGATTTAAGGAGGAGGCTCCATAGCAGTAAAGTAAGTTCAAGGTAATAACAAGATCAGTTAAGGAATTAATATTTAACAAGTGTTTAAAATTCAATGAGAGTGGTGATAGATGTGCCTGAAAGTATGACACTGGGAGCATGAAGAAAAGTATTTTTCAAATCCTCATTTAAACAAGTTTATAAAATGAACTGTGAAAGCTCTATTGTGATTTATGAAACACTCACCGTTGTGTTTCATATATATGTACATGGCCAAATACCATTAAGTTTCACTGGAAATTATAGTAGCTTATTCTGTGCCTTCATATATGCCAGTTTGTCTGTAGTTACACGGTCATGCTGCAGACTTTTCTGCAGGATGACTACTTTTGTCTGAGTTAAGAACCTGATAGTAGTGAAGATGCCTGATAGTTTGGTGTAAAAACAAATAAAATATTGCAAGCTTGTTTAACAGCTTTTTTTTTCATAGTGCTTTATAAAATGTAGATAATTTTGAAGAAAAAAGTATCTAAATCCCAAGTTTTCAGACTGTCTTGAGAAATCAAAGGAAGTGTGGGCTGAATTTAAGAAATTGTATTACGACAAGGATATCTGTTAGGTTTCTAAATATTTGGTTTGGGACATTTTTTGGAGGTACCAGTATAATGAAATTGTAAATACATCAAGTGTCATAATCTGGTGATGTATGTAACACAGCTGTGTACTTATTTGTGTGCATATGTGCATATGCATATACATGTTTGGGTAAAATTATAAATAATAAAATGTCAAATTTTGCACACCTTGTACATAGTGATGAACCTCTTCAGTGATGTCATCAGAAATAAAACTAACTGGCAAGTTTGTAGATGTCACATTATAATTATTCTTCTCATGCAGAGGGATAGATATGACATTGCAGCTTCTAAAATTTTTTCTCGCTTGCTTGGTCTCTTTGTCACATGTAAAGCTGTTTGTGCATGTACTAAACTAGTAATTAATAACACAACATTGATTCTTAAATGCCATACCAATTTTTATGAGTGTCCGCTTTTCAGTGTTGGTCTCAGAGGAGTGATTTTCTAATACAAGAAATATGATACAATACATCAAATAATACAAGACTCCCAGTTCTTATTAAATGATACAAAGGTTCATGAAGTCCTTGCTTTTCCTACCGCTGAATTAGATTGTTTTCTGAGACAGAATCTCTCTCATTCCCTTGTGAGTATTCATGGACATCATGAAATGCAGATAAAGATGTTTCATTTCTTAATCTGCATTTTTTTCCAAGCACAAAAAGAAAAAATGTCTCCTTTCACAATCCATTTTGAAGATTAGGTCTTAAGAGTTGCCTGTCTCTGTATTTCAGCAGCACTGAAAGTAATACTATACAGTTGAAGTTTATGTAATGCTACAAAAACAAGCTTGGGATTATTCTCGGCTAAAACATTGAGCTGTGGCTGTTTAAATTTAGATATAGGTATTGTTGAACTCAGTAGTGAAAAATCAAATATCCTGTGAGCTTTGTGAACCTTCTGTTTCATTTAATATAATTTAATAATTATTTGTATAAAGGCTCCCCTTTACAATTATTGATCTGATTTTTGGATGCGTTACACTGGCCTTAAGAATTGCTCACTGAAGAATGCATTGACATTGAAGAAAGACACAGCACCTGGATTTCTGGGAACTCTCCAGCCAGTGGAGATATGTAACTTTGCATTGCCCTTGGAAATTATGTCCTTCCAGTATTTATGTACTAAGGACAAGACACATTTCTGGTGAAAGCAACAGTTGCTGCAATTCATATTAAGATGTACACTGAGGTTTTTCACCTCTGTGAAGTTAAGATGATGTGAAGTATCAGCTCATGGCTTAAACACTTTCTCTTTGTGTGCAGGATGAATTTGCATGCTCTGATATACAGAAATAAATCTTTTAGCTAATGTAAGCATTAGAACAGCTTTTTTATGTGTATCCTTTGAGAAGTGCATTTTGTCATGTCTTTGGTGTCCTGAATTATTTCAGCCTGGGCATTGCTGACCTGTAGTAAAAAGAAAAAACATCTTGAGTAGTATTGGTGAATGGAGAATGATTAAGTTAGATGGATATATTATTTGTCATCTTTAAGTTTTACAGATTGTTATTGTTCTTCTGCTAATCATTAGATAAATCCTCAGAAAAGCACAAAATACCCTGTTTTCATTGTAGCCATCATTACCTATTGATCTCTGGTAAGAGATGCACAACAGTGTGCCTGTAGGGGAAAAAAACTTGATACCTGTGTTCACCTTACAAGTGCAGGGCTTGTAATTTTTCAGGAGGGCAGACCAACTTCATTCTTTTTATGCAACAGAAAGTAATATCTGTTTTTATAAAAAAAACAGTATGTGGCCTTTGTGCCATTGGATGCAAGGGTAATCGCAGTCATGCTGAAAATGGGACATGAATACTGAATTCAAGAATATTTAATGGCCTAACTTTTTGCAGGTTAATAAAGTTTCTATCACAAATATTAGTAACAAAAGAACAAACCAGAACTTTGACTGCTCATTACCTGAGCTGCCTATTTTGTTTGATCTAGATAGAAAATAAAGTGAGGCAGAGAGTACTGAACTGAGAGGCACAGGATAATGTAAAGAATAGCAGAGAAAGGAAATACTGAACTTAGGTTTATGCTGAACTTCTTTAATCCATCAAATTATTCATTTTGCTTTTCCTACATTTTCCCACTCTTAATGAGAACATGCCCGAACAACAGTTTAGTTCTATTCAAAGCTGAAACTAAACTGGGTATATCTTCAAAGGGTTTTGAGTAAAAAAACCCACAAAAGTAATTCATTGTTCCCTTAAAAATTATTATTTGTCAAGATTAAAATTACTTAACCATCCAAAATATTTTAACCCTTATAAAATTAAGATTGATGATTAAATTTTAAAATAATATAAACATATTAAATTAAGACTATAAAAATACTGTAACAAAAATTTATTCAGCTTTGGGCTACTCTTTTACAAAGAGGAAAATACATTTTTCAAAAAGAATCTGAATATATTTTTAAAGAAATGCTTCAGGACAAGGAACATACGTACACAAAATCAGTATTTCGTTTTTAGTATCATTGTTTGCAGTTCATCATGTTATGTTGGAAAAAGAATTCACTTATATTAAAGAGAATGTGTTTTTGAAAAATATTAAATATGTATTTTTAGGGGTAGGTTTTGTTAAATTAACTTGGTGGGATGAAAAAATAAATTAGTATTCCAGGATTTACAAAACTGCAAAATACTAATGGGTGTGTTGTTGCTTTTTGCGTGAAAGCATACTAGTCTGCAGTTACAGGTATTTCATTGTCTCCTAGTAAAATTAAGTTATAAAAAAGTTCCTTAAATAAACTTAATTTCTTTAATTGCCCTAACTAAAAGCCAGAAAGAAGTTCAGGACAGACTTTGGAAATACTTCTTTTGGAAAAACAGTGATAAAATTGCTGGAAATTACACTCATATAATGATGAGAATAGTATACTTTTTCAGTGGTAAATTCCTAGCTGTAGTGATGCACACCTTTTTTTTTCTTGGGAATTGTAAGATACCAAGGTGTTTCGATAAGAAGTACAAGTATAATAAGATGTAATGAAGTTATATTTATAAAATATTCCAAGATTTTTAAACAAGAAGATAATAACTTTTCTCACAGTGTTTTTTTGGTATGAAAATTGTTAGATCTGAATTAAAATACAAGTATTTCTGAAGGTATTGAAGTTACTGAAAGGAAAATTTTTTATTTTGTTTTCAGTTGAAGGTTGACATATAAAACATAGGCGTTTTTTAGGAGAATGAAATGTACTTCTTACATATATTCCAATGTTCTTACATATAATCGGGTTAGGAACAGGCCCAGGATAACAGAAGTGATACCAGCAGATTTCTCCTGTTTCTCAATTGGAGGAAACTTCTGAGGAATCTGATATTAAAAAAGTCTTGCACTTTAAGCCTTTCCAAATCAGCAATTGTGTCTCTGCCTAGAGCTGGACTTGGGAGGCCCATCATACATGAATTGGTGGAAACTGCTGAGAATATATGCCAGTTGTTTGTCACAGAAGTAAGGTCATATGATGTAGTTTTATTTTTTTCCAAGAAAATCTCTGTATATAGTTGCTGAAGTGACCTTGAGTTTGTTGTTTTGTTTTGTTTTGTTTTGTTTTGTTTTGTTTTGTTTTGTTTTTAGTGATGTTGCAGTAGGTATGACTCAGTAACAGTAACTGCCAGGACAGTAGGGATAATGGCATAGAAACCTTTTCACCATTTGTCTCAGAATTTCCCATTCTTCCCAATATTTCAGGTTAATAAAATGTCTGGATTTTATTAGAAATAAACAAATTTGAACATGACTAGGCTTTGAGAACATGCTAACTCTGAATTCCACAGGTTTTGAGTAATTGATTTTCTGTGTTTGTACAGTTCAAAAATAGCAGAGACGTGGGACATTACTAACATTCTGAATGCTGGAATAAATAAGTTCTGATAACAAGAAAATTATTAGAGTTAGGCAAACTTTGCATCACACTCTGGATACCAGTGCAGTTGTGTTAATAGCAGGATTATTCTGTTTAATTGGTCTGATTTCTACCTGTTCTTTTCTAAATATAAGCAGGAGCAATTAGAGCCATCTGAGACAGAGGAAACAGAAATTATGTTTTCTTAAATATTTAAATCTTGTAGAGATTCTTATTTATGAATCCTTCTTGCCAACTGTGTATAGGCACTTAAGCCTGTGTGGGCTCTGTGAGAGCAGTAAACATCTTCCTTCTGTGCTCACCAAAGCCTGTGGTTGCATGGTCCCAGGGTTACCTAGTTCTCGATGTATGTGTGCAATATTCTGCAAAAGCAAGTCCCCTTAAGAAATGTCATTTGTCGAGGATCAATCTGTTCTGCCCCAGCGTTGTGTAATTATAAGATGTTTTAACATTGCTCTAATTGCTCTAATGTTCTTATTGTAGGTTAGAAATCTGAAACAATGGGTGACTGGAGCTTTCTGGGGAGACTGTTAGAGAATGCGCAGGAGCACTCCACGGTTATTGGCAAGGTTTGGCTGACGGTACTGTTTATCTTCAGGATCCTGGTGCTGGGGGCTGCTGCTGAGGAGGTCTGGGGAGACGAGCAGTCGGACTTTACATGCAACACGCAGCAACCTGGTTGCGAAAATGTTTGCTATGACAAAGCCTTCCCCATTTCTCACATCCGCTTCTGGGTGCTGCAGATCATTTTTGTCTCCACTCCAACCCTCATCTACCTGGGCCATGTCCTGCACATTGTACGCATGGAGGAGAAGAGGAAAGAGAAAGAGGAGATGAAAAAGAAGGGAAGTGGCAAAGATGGCAATTACCCGGTAGCAGCAGCATCTGGCAGTGGTGGTGGAGGTGGCAGCAATAACGTCAAAGATCCTACTGTCAAAAGGGGGAAAGAGAAGCTCCCAATCCGTGATGAACGTGGTAGAATCCGTATGGGGGGTGCCTTGCTCCGTACCTATGTCTTCAATATTGTATTCAAGACACTGTTCGAGGTGGGCTTCATTGTGGGCCAGTATTTCCTATATGGCTTTGAGCTAAAGCCAGTCTACCAGTGCAGCCGCTCACCTTGTCCACACACTGTGGACTGCTTCATCTCGAGGCCCACTGAGAAGACCATCTTCATCATCTTCATGTTGGTGGTGGCCTCAGTCTCCCTGCTGCTGAACATGCTTGAGATATATCACTTGGGCTGGAAGAAGCTTAAGCAGGGCATGACAAGCCAGTACATCCTTGAGATGCCTGTTGCAACAATGACACCAGTTATGGTGACAGGGGAGTCCAAACCTGTTTCCCTGCCACCACCAGCAGCACCTGTGGTGGTCACGACTGCCACGCCAGCCCCTGTTCTGCCTGACACCCGTGCTGTCACACCACTGCTGGCCCCAGTGACCATGGCATCATACTATGCTACAGCTGCTCCAAGACCACGGCCCCCCTCCAACACGACGTCCATGGCAAGCTACCCTGCTGCTCCACAAGTTCCTGAGGAGAGGCACCGTGCTGTGACTCCCACACCCATTTCCACTCCCGTCACCATCCCAACCCCCATCCCCACGCCCACGCCAGCCGTCATCAACTACTTCAACAGCAGCAGCCGTGCCCTGACATCCGAGCAGAACTGGGTCAACATGGCAGCTGAGCAGCAGGGGAAGGTTTCCTCCAGCTCAGCAGGCTCCTCTACCCCCAGCAGTGTCCGGCATCCCCTTCCCGAGCAGGAAGAGCCACTGGAGCACCTACTCCCACCCCCAGCTGTGCTGCCCATTGCCGCAGCCAACAGTGGCAGCAGCACCAGCCTGAGCGGGGTGAGCGGCAGCAGGTGGGATGTGGAGGGCGAGGTGGAGCTGTCGGGGGCACGGCCCGTCTCGGCTGCCTGCACCACGGTGGAGATGCACGAGCCACCGCTGCTCGTAGACACGCGGCGCTTGAGCAGGGCCAGTAAGTCGAGCAGCTGCAGAGCCCGGTCAGACGACCTGGCCGTGTAGGGCGGTCGCCCCTGCTCGGGGGAGCAGGCGGTGGAAGGCGGAGTGGGCAGGGGAGCTGCCCGGGGAGGCCAGGCCTGGCGTGGGTGAGAAGGCCTGGGCTTCAAACTTAGACGCTTGCTGTTTTTGCACTCTGTGAGTTGTAGTGGGGAAAATTATCGACATTTTCTAATAGGTCAGGGGTGACCGAAGCGCAGCCTGTGGGCCAGGGGACCAGTCCCACTTTCCTTCATGTTCATGGCAGATCCCTCAAGGGCAGCCATAGGGGAGGCCTGCAAAGATAACAGGTGGCGATGGTAGCTGGCCATGTGCCGTGAGGCTGACTTTCATCCGAAAAAAATGTTAATATCCCTAGCACGCAATCACCTGGCTGTCATCTCCCTCTTGCCCTTGCCTTCACTCATCCACAGAAGCTCTACACGAGCAGATGCAATGACTTGCTTTCTTCCTCTTGAATCTTACGTAGCCCTATGGCAAACATCAGGGTGGTATATTGCCTGTTGGCACCTGTCGTCTCTACGGACCAACTTGCCATATTAAAGGTAACTCAGTTTCTTCCATATAGTATGACTTAGTGAAGCCTTTGTTCTCATGGCAAGTCACCAATGTGGTCCTCGGCCAGGCAAAGTTTAGGGAACCCCTGGAATAGATTTTTGAGGTTCTTCTTTCCATAATTTTTTTTTTACTCTTGACCTGTTAGGAAGTGTTCGGTTTGACCTTCTATCCAGTGTTTGCCAACCATGATCACACCATGTTTATAAGCCTGCAAATATGTTTGAGCATGTTTGATTATAATATTAGCTGACTTCTAAAATTGCTTACAGGAGGACAGGAATTTAAACCACACCTTGGAAATTATTACACAGAAAAATTTCTCTTCAGAAAGCAAGGATTATGATTTCAATACACTGTGGCCCCATACATTGCCCGTGGACAAACAATTAGGATGAAGTACAGCTCTGCATTTTAGCCTATTAGATATCAGCTTAAGTTTGTTGGAAAAATGCTTTTTAGAAGTAAACTTGAGTGCTTCTTTTTAAGTATTTGAACATTTTGAGAATAATCTGTAGGTTTAAAGTTACTTGACTCTGTATTTAATAATTTTAGTTTGATCTTTGATCTTACAAGAAAATGTAAGAGGAAAGAAACTTACTAATGGTGAAATTTCCAAAGCAACATTATTTCCTGTTGTGTACTCCTTAACATCAATCTGTAGTGTCTTCAGGTCAGTCTATCTTAGTCTTATCTAAGTCTAAAACAGACTTAGATAATACTGTATTGCAGAAAAGGTGGCTAAAATATCTGGGCAACGTGGTGGCTGAAGGGTCTATTCCAATCCCACTGAAGTCACTTGCAGAATTTCCATTCAATTTAAGAAGAGGCGAGATTTGGAATAGATCTTCCGGTCCTTATTCAAGCAAAACTAATATAGACGTGAAGTTTTGGGAGCCAGAAGAAATTTAGATTTAGGGCCTTAGAAAAGACACTGAAATCCTCCCATTGAAAAATGTGTGTTTCCCTTAAAAATGGGTGAAGGAAAGTACTTTCTTTGAAGGTGCAGCTTTCCTTAAAACAGGCTCTGTCCTTTATTTCCTCCTTAACAAGATGTTAGTCAGAATTCTGCATGCCTAATAAGGCTTGGGAGAGTTTTGGTACAAAAGGAATACAGAATTAGGCCCAGCTTCTGTTCTAAGCAGAATCCAAAAGAATTGAAGCTTGGAGTCAGTCCTGCTGCTGCTATAGATCGAAAGTACTGTAACTGGAAAAGAGCAGTCAAACACACTGGGACATGCCTTTGTGTCTTCAAAGTGTTTGGCCTGGCAGTGCAGTCCTTACTCAGGCAAAGCAGGGTCACCCTGTAGCAAGTAGTTAACATTGCCAGTTATTTCTGCTGTTGCATGTTTTCCTGGGAATGCTTATTTTATTCAACAGCCAAAATATATTCCCACCACTCAAGATCAAACATTTTTACTGCTTTCTGAGTAGTCACAAAGAGCTTCTCATGATCAGAAGCACTGTTCTGCAACCTTTGGGCATGTTGTCTCATGATTTTTTTGTCCTGCTTGTGTTGAACCAAGTGAGGAGAAGTCTTTCTGCTGCCATGGATCTTAAGGGCAGGCACTGCTTTAAAAGTCAATGTGTAGTGTTACAATAAAGATATTTATTATTAGGTATTTGGCTTCAGGCATACTCTCATGGATTTTCTGTGTTACAAGCCATAAAAACCCTTTCTGCAAGAAAGCTAAAAGCCAAGTTCTGCTTTCTGTTGTATCCATGCAACTATGCTGAACATAGACTAAACTTGAAGAAGTTGCCTAGATGTAAACAAAGGCAGAAATTAAGATTCAAAATTTTTAGATTTACTACCATCTGTAGTAGCAGTTTTGTAAGTTTTGATAAATGTCAGTTAACTACATTGCTGAAATTATGCAATATATGCATCTCTGTATTTTAGTACATCAGAGTTTATGGGCTACATTTTCCTTTGTTCGAAGCTTCTGAAGAATGAAGTCAAAGTCTTTTTGGGGTGTATTTATATAAACAAGACCACCTGGAATGTGTGCTTTTTCATATCCGTTCCTGAGAGCAAAACTGATGTTGTTTGATGGGGCTCTGCATCTTGCGGCCCTTACTTTAGTACTACCCTCACAGAGTGTGTCCTGCAGGATTACATCCATACTGTATACAAAAAAATAGTAACAGAGATAGATTTAACTTAGGATCAACCTGGACCTAGTCTGACCTTTCCAAGTTAATGTGTGTGGTTAGACCAGCAGAAAGTTCAGATGGTTTTGTGGAATATATGGTATTTTCAGCTAGAGTAACTACTGGAAAGCTCTAAAAGATGGTTTTTCCTGTTAGGTGAAGCTCGGGGGGAGAAATGTAACTCTATTGCAACCCCTAAGAGAAGTCTGAGAGAGCAGCCTCTGCATCCAGGCAGTCCTGGTCTGAGAAAGCAAAGCTACAACTCACAGGTTGCGCTTTTAAGATCAGCTTAAGTTCCATCACGTAACTATGCAGCGTCAAGCCTCTTCATTACCTACAGTTTCATTTGGAGTCCAGTAACTGTCTCTTCATTTAAGCCCAGGTAACTGTTTTGGCAGAACTCCTCCGTAGTGCTTACAACTGCTTGTAGTGGCCGCATCACATCTGGATTCAGATTTGTTGAAAGAAAAATCTTATTGGCGTGGCCAATTTTGAGGACTTTAATCTTTGCTCATGAATGATCACTGAATTCAACATCCTGTGAGTCAAGTGCCGAATTCTGTGCAGAATTCAGCAGTTCTAGAAAATACGTACAAACACCCACTGACTTGCAGAATAGAGTCTGTTGGCAAACATTATCTGCTAATTTCCAATATGTTGACTCTTTCACATAAATTAATTACAAAATTTCATGGGAATTGGTAACAAGTGGTACCCTGATTTAGCATATGGCTGTTCAAGCCACAATTCTGAAAGACCTCAGGTGCACAGCTAAGATGAAACCTGTAGGTAAGTTATCACAAAAGCAGAAGTCAGAACAGAATCATGCCTGATATTATGCAGACTGTTAAAAAACCCCACTAATTTTTGCTCTTTGAGTAGAATAATTGTGGGAAGACTTGTTCTCTCTCTTACCTGAAGTTAAAAATATGCTGAGGTAAACTGTGGAAAAGAAAACTGAAAAAAGATACCCTTTGAACAAGTTACCAGGTGTATGATGTACTACTCATTTTGCAGTATATTTGTCATTCAACAAGGCACTTATAGCTAGTTAAATGTTTGACATTTTGCAGCTCTTAAGATTATTTTCTGGTATGAGTACAGAAGTGTAGGATCAGTAAAATAATAAAAGCAAGCTTTAAAAATCAGATCACTATTTAGGCCCTTTTTTGGTTAGTCATGGGACCACCTCCCCAGCTGCTACAAACTGTTGTATTCCACTGAGTTCATGTGGTGACAGCAGTCTGCAGGAGCAGAGTGTTGAGCCCCCAGGTCTTTTTGTTTTATACAGACACTAACACCATGGATTTGAACAGGCTGGGGTTTTTTTTAATTCCAAATGTTTTACTTTGATTTTTCTTGTGAAAAGTGTGCTCTTGTAATTTTGATTTTCTGAAGTTTACATTCAGTATTTGATTTCAGATTGCACATTTGGATGAAATAAACTGCTTTCTAAGTTTACATTTGTATAAGAAGTAAAAGAATGACTCTGCCAATGTGTTAAACTTAAGAGAGAAATGTCTTACTATAACACAGGAACTCTTCAGACATAAGGCAGTACCATTAAATTTAACCTGAACACTGATCCATAGTATAAACTTCCTCTGTATAATTAAAATATGGGTGTTGGATGTATAGGGAGCACACCATGGAAAAAAAATTTTTCATAATGAACTCAATTATTACCAAATAAACTAAGGTTCATTATTGTTCATATGCCTTCCTGTGTGTTTAGAACTTCAATGAAAATAACTAACTGTGACACGTGTCCCTTATGAGAGAAATTTACAACCTGGTTTAAAATTCCAAACAAAGTACTTGTGGATAAACACTGCACTGTTACACTGTAGAAAATTTTACAAAAAATAAATGTTTTTCTTTCTAGGCAAAAATATGGTTCTAAGCCTGCAAATACAATTTCGTGCATTTTAACTTTTGCAAATAAGACTATTGAAGGCAATGGGACTATTTGCATAAACTAAAAACACTGATGTGATAAAGAAATTGTAGATTTGCATTTTAAGTTTGCTGTAAGATGCCGATCTAATTCTAGAATTTTCAGTTCTTGAAGAGTTATGCAAGATGGGTGAGCATGTTTTAAGGTGGAGAATACTTTGCCATTTGCATTGCCACTGTTTCTCACAGTTAAAGGGTTCTAAAGCATAAGAAAGCTTACTCAGAACTTTCTTGTTGCTTTCTGGATGTTTGTCTTTTACATGACAGAATCTGACAACAAACATAACAAGTTTTCTGGGCAGTCAGGAGCTTGTAGTAACAATAAAACCAGCAAACAGTTAAAAGTACTGTCTTCATAGAAGTGCCTTGTATATTAAATTCTGTAAGAAGCAAGTTGATGCAAACGTTAATTTACCTCATATGTTTATAAAATTGTGACTAAATAAACTTTTTGTACCACAGCATTGTCTCTTCTAGATTAAATTTTCCTGGTTGTGTAGATGGTCTTTTAAAATGCTAATGTGACGGAACAGTTAGCTCCCTCCTGTTACTCACTTACACTGCTGCTTTCCTTCGTCATGTGAAGTGCTCGCTGAATTCCGTCTCTTGGAAAACTGGATGCTGAAACCTGTTTCTGTGCAGAACTCCCAGTAGCTTCAAAGGAAGTTCACAGCCCAGAGGACACATGGGAACAAGACCCAGTTGAGCACGTGCGAGGGTGAAATGCTGACTACCTTGACATCAATGGGAGGTCTGCTTCTGCCTTCTGCCAAATACGGGTTTCACTCTTGGCTCCTACTTTGACACAGGAGTCACTGTGCATCTCATGCAGTGTGGCATTGGCAGCAACTCCCACCTTTCCCCCCAGTGCTGACTCACTAACTCTGATTTATCCATCTAGCTGCCATGCCATGAGATTGTTACCTACAAATGCATGAAGGATTTTAGCGCAGGGAAAATGTGTCCTTACTGGGCATAATGTGGAGTGTCCACTGCATTTGAAATTTGCTGCTTTGGCCCTTATAGGAACGTTCACAGTTCAGCACGCAGAAATGTAACTCAGTTCTGTTCTGAAAATGTACAGTGTACTAAAGGCAAGGTAGTCTAAACATTGTAGAGTCCCATGAAGAGGCCAGGGCCAGATTTCTGAGAAGTTTTACTTGTGGAAAGCAGCAATGTGGGCAAGACTTAGGTGTCTCTTCCAGAAGTGTTAAGTATGAAGGCTTTGTAAAACTTTATTTTCTCTGCAGCACTTATACGAACGTGGCAGGTCATAGTTTCTGCCCTGCAGTATTGAGTGCTCCTCTTTCAGGGGAGTACAGTCAAGCATATTCTTTTGGTGCCTCGTGCTCAGGCAGTGCTGTCTCTGCTTTACATGATGTATCCATATGGTAAACCAGACTGTTCACTATCTCTGATGACTGGGCAAGCTGACAGGTGTATAATATGGGTAATACTAAGACTGTGCTTTGCAGTAGTAATAAGCAAAGGAAGTGCATAAAGTGGTAATACTAGCTGATAACTCACTTGCCTCTCACCAAGAGAACGTTTTACTACAAATATATTTGGCATGCTTTCTATTTAGAGGCATATTCCACAATTTTGTCATTTGAAGAGCGGACAGAGTACTCCCAAGGGAGCTGAGAGCATCAGCTGGTGCAGACACAGCTCAGTCATGGACTCTCCCTCCCTTGGGATGCAGCCACGCTGCTGTCACTTTGCATCCACTGTCTCTAAAGAATTTCTGACTGGAGTATGAGATGCAAATATTGCTACTCTTGGTCTCTGAAGGCCTTTGTGATGGTGTGGGTACCTTTTGCTGTCACATTGAGCAAGGTGGCTTCATGTGAGCTTCTGGAGAAAGAGTGAAAGGCGTGCCCTCCTCATGCACAGCTGTGTTAGGGCACCCTGAAGATTCTGATAGTAATGAAAAGAGGTGTACTGGGGGAAACTCTACTGCTCCAGTAACTGTCTGAACAGTTGTGCTGAAAGCCAAATGAGGAGCATTCCACACACCCTGGTACTGCTGCTGCTGTTCCCAGGGATTTGGCACAAGAACAATCAGCTGGGCTTCAGCAAGCATTTTCACTAAGAATGGGCTTTAACTAACCTCATCAGTGTTTCCCCACACTGTAGCTGGAGTAGGAATGAAGGCAATGAAGTGGCTACATGTCGCCTCTCCAAGGAAACAGATGTCAGATAGAGAGATCTTAGTAGGTCTGATCTTTTGATCACTTTTGGCAACTGGATGTGCATCAACTCTAATTGTCTTTGTGTCTATTTTCAGCAGACAATAGAGTAAGCAGATGCTTATCCAAACCCGCAAAACTGAAGAGAGCCTTCTCATAAAGATGATCTAGGAAGACTGTTTTTCTTAGAGTGCTGTAGTCCAGGAAAACAGGGAGCTTGAGAAAACACACATTTTAGCACGTGCAGATATGTGATGTTATGCCAGAATTACAGGTATCATTAATTACTGTTAATGCATTAGTAAGACAGTTGGATTGCACCAGCTGTTCTTCATTGTAGACGTATTTTTTCATTTTTAAAGAGAGATTTGTGGTACATAGCAACAAAATGCTGTCCTTCATGGGTAGTTACCTTTTCTTCTTCTCTGTGAAGTATGTGATCTGTGTGTCTGTGAGTCACTGTCAGGATTATTTTTAGTCCCTAGAGGAGGGTAACCAGTGTGTGGGCTTTTGCCATACCTTGTTTTTAAAGGGCAACCCTCAGTGCTTATGACAGTGGCTACAGATGTGGTTGAGGTGCCCTGTGCCATGGACAGTGGCAATGAGAAGACTGACACTAAGGTCACAAAGAGCTGCCCAGGCTCACTGTGTTTGCATCTCTAATGTAGCCAACTCTAACCTGTGTGTGGTGGGTACCTTTTTTCAGCCAGGTCTCTGTAATTTTAGAGGTTGCCTCCTGAGCAAAAAAAATCAAATACCTGTAGTTCTTCACCCTCCTTGTTTATTTGTCCTGTGACAGTATGATAAAATATATTAAAATGTCCAGACCTTTGCATTTCTAAGTAGCATGAGACAGGGCTCTTTAAAGAGTTCCTGTGCTTTCTAGTGAATATTTTTGAAAATAGAAAGGGCTTCACAAGTTGAAACTCTCAAAAAGACAATACATTTTTTGTTGGGATACATTTTTCTTGTGTTTGCACAGGATCCACCAAAGTCTGGTGAATCCTGTGCAAAGTGAATTGATGGAGTAAAGTGAAATAAACCTACTTTCCATGTGAGAATACAGATTTTATATCTATACTCAGTTTAATGAAAACTGAAAAGGAAGAGCAAACAGTTATCAGCTACCATATATCTCACTCCCCTGTTTGAGAAGATTAAACTTTCTAAAGATTTTGGCTTTAAGGAATGTTGTGGTCTTCTGAGCAGAGACCAAGAGATAATTATGGTTGAACTATCCTGCCCTACAGAGGAACCTGCTGTTTGCTTTGCATGTCTTATGTAGAGGGGTTTGCTATGTAAATCCTGCACAAAATGCAGAAGTAAGCAGCTAAGGAGGTTTTGCCTAAGCAAACTCATCATGCTTGGATTATGGATACTCTGAGGGGAAAGAATCATCTTCATTATGAGAGAAAAACCTGCAGCAAAGTCAGCCTGGCTGGGGTACCAGAAACACACACGGCTGATTCTCTGGATTTTCTACATCCTGTAGTCTTTTAAACTCTATGCTCATTAAAGTGGTGAAGCCCAATGCTTTGAGAGCAAAATTCTTGGCCAGGAGTCTACAAAGTAATGGCTGTATTTACATTTGTCTGTGAATGGGGCTGTACTAGTGACTGCTGTGTTTTGGGATTTTGCAGCATGAAGAAGTATGCAGTCTGCACCAGCCTTTTGCTGTGGCCTGCATGAGAATTCTGTGTCTAACTTTTGGGATGTATTTTTAAACTCTCTGCTCTTTATTGTTTGCAGGAGTGGACCTGATTTTCAGCGTTTCTGTGGCTGTAGGTGGAGCTGCAAGTGCCTGCCTTTGGGCTGCCTCCATGCCATTCTCCTTGCAGCTGGCAGCATCAGTCCTTCAGAGCAGCCTGGCAGCACAAGTTGCTCCTGATTCATCCAAGCTCTGGGGCTTAATTCAGGTTCAGAACTTCCTTAAAACCAGGAAGAAATTCTTGCCTTCCTGTGTAAGATAAGACCATGAAACCTCACAGTAATTCTTGCTTTGTCCATCTTTCCGTGTTGTTTCCCTGTTGTGGGAGCCCAGATGTCTGGGGGTCTCGGTCAGCTTCTGTTGGCCTGGTCTGTGACCAGGCTCATCATTGCTCATCATTGCAAAATGACTGTTGGCACTAAAGTCATACAATATTTAGAATTTTTATTTCCCAAGATTAGGATTTCAAATCCGAATACAATATATGTTCACATACTCTTTATGAAACGAAGCCTGAGAAGTTTCCTCTAAAACATTTTAAATTAGAGAAACAGTGAGATGATTTTTTGGAAGAAATGTATCATTCTGAAAATCAGGTCTTTTTTTCTATTTTAGGTTATTTTAAATTTATCTTGCAGCATGTGAAGGGTGGCTGTGCCTAAAGCAGCATCAGGCCAGATGAAGCCAAGGTGGTGATGATGTGGTGATTTCTGAGTTTTTCCCTCTAGGCAGCTAAATTTCATTTATAGTTGTGTTTTAGGCACCTAGTTGTTATTTTGAATCTTATTCCTTCATCCTTGAGTTCAAAGTTTTCATACCGAGGGTGCTGAAGTTCCATCTCTTTAGATGATCCGGGTGGGAAAATAATTCTATTGCTGCCCTGTAAGTTGGAGAGAGTATGGACTGCTCACCATCCATGCATAATGGAAAAGCACAAATGTATTTGCTTAGATGTTGAAATCTCTTAGAGCTAAAGCCATGACCCAACTTTCTAACAAAGTTTTGTGTATCAGGAATTCCTTTTCCCTACAGCTGCTGTAGCAAGTCATGCATGACACTGAAATGTGCATTACAAGTTTTTTGGTGTATAGGAGAAGTGCAGTGATCTGCATGTAATTTGGGCAGCTGTCTTTATTTTCAGCTGAAAGAATTCTCTCAGTTGCAACAACGTAAATCCAGTATAACTCCACCTCACCGGGGTAACACAGATAAGACTTTCTTTGTGTTTAAATGACTGCAGTGAACAAGATCAATTGCAAAAAGAATAGTTCTTTTTTAAAGAAAGATCTGCAAGTTTAGTACATAATGGGCCAAATTAATCTCTGTTGTAAGTACACTCATTTCAGTGGTGTTGCAGCAGAAATGAATTTAGCCTGAAGCAACTTTACAATAACTCATATATAAGCATGCACAACTAAATGTATTACACTTTAAACAAACTCAGCATTGTCTGGAGCACAGTTGGTCTGCTGAACCTCTGAAGTTAGGAACTAACTATTGTGTGCTGAGTTTGTTTAGACAGTACCATTTTTGTTCAATTGGCTACATCCGCGGTATTTTAGTGACAGCAGGAATGTTCCCTCTGGCTACAAAGTGACGATTTAGCTGTCAGACACAATTTTTATTCTGGGATGTTTATGCCTTAACTCTTTTGTGCACTTAGAAATAATACTATAACAAAATAGAGACGAAGAAATAGTTTCACTAATTCTGAAACATTTGAGTTTAATTCTTTGAGTTATTCCTTTAATTCAAAAGGGGTTGAAATGCTCTTATGGAAGAGACCTCATAAGTAATAGAAGTAGTCAAAGAGTGTGAGGAGTAAACCAAATCAGATGCAGAAATTATTAATTCAGCTTTCAGTAAGTTAATGTAACATTAATTTTTCTCTGGTTTCGGGCTTGATTTATGGACAGTTTTCAGATACAAATGTTTTGATACCAGACATTGCTACAGCTGTTGAGTCCCTCAGCCAACAGTGAGCATGGTGTTTCTGGAGATCATTGTCTGTTCAGACTCCACCAGAGGAACTGGGCTGAATGTTTTAGACAATCGCTATCTGTCAGAGTTGCATAAATGCCTTTTGCTTCTTCATGTTTTTGCCACATTTTACACCATCATCTGCCCTGACCAAGAAGAGTTTGGCTTTATTGTGTATGTGACTCCATTGTGTGTGACTGCCAGTTTTATGTTACTATTACATCCTCCCTTAGCCTTCCCTTCACCAAACTAAATAAGCCCATCTCCCACAACCTCTCTTTGGGACTCCAGGCCCCTGACCATCTTGACTGACCCTTGCTGCTCCCTCTCCAGTTTCTCCACATTGCCCTTGAACTGAGGGCCATGAAACTGGACACAGTACTCCAGGTGTGGCTTCCCTAGTGCTCAAATAAAATCAAGCAATTTGCCCTCATTTTCCTCCTTGAGATGATAATTCCCAGGGCAGCTGCAGCCTGACAGTGAGCATTCAGAGAAATATGCAGTGAACTCTCTGCTGGAACAGGAGTAGATTTCTCATTCATTCACAGGAAGATTTGAAATAGCCCTTAAAAAAACTTCAGCAGCAAGAAAAGGTCAAAAACAAGAGACCCCAGAAAAGTGTAAGCTGAAAGCATTGCAAAGTATATACTAGAAGAACTAGGCAACAAATACTCCTGTGTCAGACCAAGTTTTTATAGATGTTTTGTGTCATGGATAGGGCCAGATTTGGACCTATTTGTGCTGTTCCTAGCAATAATCTTTGCACTTAGAAGAATATAATCTTCCATGCTGTGCATTGTCCATTTTCCTGCATTTTCTATCAAATGTCCTGCATCTCCTCTTGGGTTCATTGACTGTGTGTGGTGGTCAGATACCCAGCTGTCACCTTATCAGACACAGAGATTGAGGTATGACCAAACAGCTGACTGTGACGGTAAGGTCAAGTCCAGAGCTGGCAATACTGCTGTTTGCTTGATGGGGTGGGGACAGAGGATGTGACTGCAGAAGTTCCAGTAGGCCAAGGGTGATTTCCATTTTTACTTAGTTGTCCACTCTAAGAATAATAAGGGCATGCTTATCGCCCTGGATATTTATAGGGTTTCCTACAGCAGCATGGTTTATAAATAACTAGGGATCTCAGGGCAACTATCGATGGCAGAGAGAAAGGAAGTTAGCCTTTCTCAGAGTTTAAAAAGTTGCTGCTTGTGATGCTTTTTCTATGATTAGAGCTGCAACCATAGTGTCTGTGGTCCAGCAGATCTGTTCAAGCAACTTGCTCACACCCCCTTTTTCTTTTAATACTATTAACTTTTCAGTATGCTGAGACAATCTTGCTCAAGGGTTAGTCTCATCTTTGCAATGCCAGACAGTATTTTCTTGCAATTTGCAACCCTGCTTGCAGTCAGGTTAATGGCCTCACTGCAATGACATATTTGGACTGAGCGGCCTTCCAGCCTCTGGCATGTTGGCAGCTTGGCAGATTTTTCTCCTGCATGGCTACTGTGACAACCTGGAATTTAGGCAGGAATTAAAGTACTGATGATTCTTGGGAGTTCTCCACAATTTGTCCCACACATTTAGAGCTTGGCTGGGCAGTGACCAGGATGTGCAAAAGAGGGCTGATTCTTTGGGAGTGCTCTCTTCAATGGAAAGGACCCCACTGGCAGGGACAGAGACAACATGCCATAAAGCTTGGGGGACTACTTTTAGTGACTGCAGTAGGTAGTTCTGTAGAAATCCGTTAAGAAATAAAACCAGGAGATCTCTTGCTGTCCAGAGATCCTGGGAAGTTCTGATACTGCTGGCTGTGGGATCAGAGTTAGTTTGTTGTTCACCTAATGAAATGTCAGAGCCTTCTGGAGACTGGGTTTGTGGACTCCTTAGCCTTGGTGCTGGTTCTGGGTGCTGGCAGTGGCAGTCTAGGCACTGAGGTCATTGGGCAAACACAATGTCCTTGATCTGTAAAGAGAGCAAAATATCCCGGGGTGATGAGCACTAAGGTTTTGCATTGCTAAACCTTTTTCCCTTAGTGTCTCACTCCTTGGCATCCTGGAATGAGATGTAAAATCTTGTCCCAGTCTTGTCCACACTGTGGGCTGTGTGGCTGAGGGACTTCTTACCACTCATGCTGGGGGCACTGTCTCCATGATGGGTCTCAGGTAAATACCAGCAGAAGTAAGGAGACTGTAATGCAGAGAGTGAACAAGGTGCTGGCGGTGATCAGGACACATGTTCTGAAGAGCATGGACAAAGCCTGATGTGCTGTGTCTGGTGCTGTGCTAGTTTCTATCGGTACCATGAGACTGGAGGTGTCCTGCAAGCCAGATGCTGGAGGTTAGTATATTGTTGGTGTATTGTCTGCAGTGACTTTCTGCTCAATATTAAGCCTTTGTGAAAAGCCTGAGGTGAAGTGACAAAAGATGTTTGAACCACCATGCTAAGTATTAGGAAGTAAAACCCTACTAAGGAAGAAGGGGAGGATGTAGAAGATTGATTGGAACCAACTTCCAGAAGGACCGGAGTCCAGCTTTGTTGGTACAAAGTACCTCACCCCCAGTTAGGGAATTTTTAGGCACTGACAGTGGGAGCTATGTTAATGTAACTGTGGGATCTACACAATCACTGATGAATTCATTATTAAATGTAATGTTCTGAAAAAGGGAACTTATTTCTCAGTCTTGGCCCCTAAGTCATCAATTTTAAATTTAACCAGACCACATGCTATAAAAGTGATCCTCATTTTTATATCTACAAAGGAATATTTTAATAGCAGTACTGCTTTCCACAGTGCGGAAGGGCTTTTACTGGTTTGATTTTCCTAGAATTGTATCACGTGTTAAGAGGTTCTAAAAGTCCCATTTAAGAGAAGCAACCAGTACTGGAGCTGGACTGAGATTCTGGGTGAGGCTGCTGAGAAGCCCATAGAAGGTCACATCATCACATCCAAGGATGTTCCCAGCCTGCTCAGTCCCTCCAGAGGCAGAGGTCACTGCCTCCTGGCTTCACAAGAACAGCTGAAAATGTCACACTGACAGACTTCTTTTAGAAACCTTATCTAGGCTATTCTTTTTGACTTTCGCTAAAACTCTGTGCTTCTTTCTCCTCCCTTTCCTGTCCACACATACTTTGCAGTCTCATACCTTTACAATTCTTCCCTTGCCTGCTGCTTTTCTACCTTCACTGTAACGGCTCAGAGCTAGTCCCACATCCCCATCCTTTTCTATTTATGCTGGTAAGCACCATAGCCATTCCCATTTCTGTCCTGTCTGCCTGACACTCACCCTCACTATTTTGTGATGTGTCTGTCTCTTCCCCATCTTCTGCTGTCTCTGCAACACCTGATTCATCTCTAAAAATGTCACTGTCGGCTGCAACATTCCCCTGTGCTGCTCTTTGTAACTCCTCCTTCTTCCAGATAAACATCTCACCTTTCCATGAGTCTTTCGGCTCAGTTCTCAAACTATCCTTCCATCAGGTTTCTTTTTTCTCATGAAGACTCTTACCAGTCCCTGCAGACTATAGCCCAACTTCCCCCATTATGCAGCTTATATTTCTTCTTCTTCCTCTCAACAGCCACCAAAAATGTAGTTTGTCTTCTTCTCTCTCCTTCTAGTAACTCCATTTGCACATACGGTCTCCTGTCTTCTCGTGCCCAATTTATTGTTCTTCCTCACTCCACTTCAACCGATTCTCTTACTCTGTTTGCCTATCCTCCAGCTCTTTCCCTATACAGAAAAAGCTTTAGCACATTCCAGCCTGTAAAAAAAGATAACCTTTGGGTCTATACTTTGATGTCTGTCACCCACTTTCCTGTACCTTGAAGTTCAATCACTGCAGTTCAGAATTTGTTCCTGTAATTGTACTTTTTTCTGTCCCACTCTTGCCTCCCTCTAGTCTGTTTTCCTTCCCTACTGTTAACTCATCGCACACATCAAGCTGCCTTTAATGCCTTCCTCTTGGCCAAAGCCCAAAGTTGTTCTTTCCCACTTACACTCCTCAGCCCCTCGGGAGCCATTCTCTTCTCGAAATTTTGTGCTTCTTTCTTTCTGAAGTTCTTTTTTCTCCTTAACCTCTGCTTACTTTTTTTAGTAAGTCTTCCATATTTCCTTTCAAGGAGTCATCTCTTTGTACGAGTTTCATGGGTCCCTTTTCTTAGTGTCCCACTCTTCTCTTTACAGACCATGGATTTTGGGGAAACTTCTACCAAACTTAACTATCGTCCCCTTGAAGCTATCACAGATTCTCAGAGGACTTTCCAAGCTAAAACTTCAACCTGATAGATACATAATTTTGAAGATGGTCATCAGTTCCAGCTCAGACAGCTTATGGCCTTCACTTCCAAGCATTTTAAATCAGTAAACCATCCATTTGGTCGCTTATGGGCATTGTCTGGGTTTACATTTTCTATGGAGGTGTCTCTATACATTTTTACAGCTGGGCACTGCCTACACTGTTGATAGTACAAGGACTGATGAGGGTCTTTCTGTATAATATTTCGTTTCTAAGTCTTGCTCACCAGGGTGGGTTGGCACCATCAGCCCTGTAACAAAAGTTAAACAATCTCTTCTGCTGACTGAGTTGCCAAATTTAGATCCTGTGAAGGCCCAGCAAGAAGTTTTCAGGATAATGATGGTTTCCATGTTCTGGTGAAAGTCAGTGTTGATTTCTGCTTCTAAATTATCTCCAGCTTCTTGAAATCCCTGCTTTAAATCTGCTCATCAACTTGAAAATATGAGTAGCTTAGAAAACCAAGAGATCAGTCTCACATAGAAGCAGGTGCCACTCAGCCTTTTTCTAGAACTAGCCTTCATGTAAATGTGCTTACATATTGATTTAATTTAATGTTACTGTGAACCTTCCCTTAGCATAATTTTAAGCAGAATTTCATAGTCAATTTCTTGAGACACACTGAAAATAGAGTTTGAAAGATAACTGTCTTAAAAGGTGAAAACTTGAGAGGTGCTTGGGTTGCACTCTGTAAGGTCAGTCATGAAAAATGAAGCAGGGCTATGCATATTAAGTATCTCACACATAAACACACGTGATGAAGAGATCCAGACATAGAAACCTGCTTGGTTCTGGGACAGATTCCAAGGACAAACAGAGTACTTCGCCTGTAAAAATAAAATATTTTTTCCTGATAAGATTGGCTACTATCACCTTGACATGGCAGACTGAAAGTGTATTTTGCCTTCTTCATGGCTCAGAAATATTTTTTTCCCCTTGAATGAAAACTTTCATTAAACACTGAGTTCTTGAATTGACTGTTGTTCTGGTTCTGGTCTTTAGGTTATTTTATTTCATTTTCTGAGCCATCTCTGCATTCTGCTGCAGTCAACAGTGTTGACACATCTCCATACACTGGAATCTGCTCACTTCAGGATGCTTATCTGCCTGCAGCAGGAGCCCCGTTGCACTGAGCCCCGCTGCACTGAGCCCCTGTGCCACAGTGTCTCTGGCTAGATTTTCTTCTAATTGTATGCTGGGTCTTTCTGCATTTTCCCCCTCAATGGCCACAGAACATATCAGTGGGTATCTTACTGCCTCCCTGGACCAAAAGGGGCAGGCTTGCAGAACACATCTGTGTTCGACTTATGAACATTTTGTACTAGAAAAATAACAAATTACTATCTGTGATATGCACAGGGAATTTGCTTATATTTAACTGTTTTCAGCTACTAGAAGAGAATGAAAACTTTTCCCTGCAGGGAGTTTTAACCTCTCTCCTCAGCAGGATTTTATTCCTCTTTGATGTTGCAGACAGAGCCCTCCATCCAGCACTTGGCTAGTGGGATGGTCTTTTGGCCACCATTGGTCAATTGAATTTTTCAAGCTCTGCTTTCCAGGCTAAGATGACTAATTTTTACATGTAAGAAATGAAATTCTATCTATTAGTGTCAAAGTGAATTTATTGGCTGTCCTTATGCATGCACCAAACATGGATAACACCAAAGAGAAGAGCTAAAGGGTTAAATATAAAATAGTAGTCACCCAGCAGCTATTTTCCCTTCTGTACGGAGCACTGTGTTATCACTGTGCTGCTCAGAGATAGGCGTGAATGACACAGTGAAGTGGGCCCGGGAAGCATAATCAGCTTCATGTCCCTTTCTCCTGCAAGCTCAGCTGCTCTGTGTAAAGAAAGACGGCAAAGTACAGGACACCAAGCCAGAAAAGCACATTCTGAGTATCACAAATCCAAACTGATTGTTGACTTGACTGAACATTTTCCTGTATGTCGGAGTTTGTATCCTATGGTGAGGAATTGCAAGCTGTTGGCGCAGGTCAGCCCAGTGTTTCTGAAGGTCACTACTCTGGCTGGAGTAACCTTTTCTAAAAATGACCTCCTGCCAAAACTAGATTCACACTGCAGGCAAGCTTTGGCACTTACTGCTCTTCTTATGAAATAAGTGTAGTACCTGACTTTTCTCCAAAATTATTCCCTAGTATTTTAGTGCTTGTGCTCAGTGTTAATCCAACAGCTATGAAGCCTCACTTCTCTTAGCAATGCCTTCATATTAATCTTGAGGAAGTCCTGTCACTGCCCAGTACCTCCCTTACCCCATCTGCAATAGGGACCCATGACATTCATCTGCCTTAAGAAGTGCTTTCACATCTGCAGATGAGAAGCTTTATGTTGTACAGAAATACTTTCAGTCGTGGGATAGGATGCTGAATTTTTAAGAATGGACTATGGTAATTAGTATAAGCTTCCTCTTACATGCAAACATACAATAATATTTCAAATTAAGCGAATGAGATTTAGCAAATTGAATATGATGGGCAAAATACAAGTCTGGCAGAAAACAGCCTATGAAAAAAATATTTATTTCTAATCAGAACACTGCTGATTCTGTGTATCACTTAATCTCTTACTACAGCTCTAAAAATCCCTGCCATTTTTGTATAGCTTCATTAACTAGCTACAGACATCTTGAAGTGCGCCATGTCGTTCCATGACAATTAACATAGTCATCTTTCATATAAATTATGTGTCAACAAGTCCCTAAGATACAAGCCAGAGTCATTTTAGAGAGAAGCTCCAAACCGAGGAAGAATTTTAAGACCTTCCAGGAGCAATGGATGTTGAGTGTAACAAAGAGCACTGAAATGTGACTGAGGGGGACAGGGCGACATGGCAAAATGAGCTGAGAGGCAAACTTGTGCTTCTCCAGGCTCCTTTTGTCCATCCTGAGGAGGAAACTTGGTGTGTTACTGGTTATCTGTGTTAACTGTTGTTTCATGCACCAGAAAACAGCAAGAAACTTCTCAAATTTTGAAAGACTGCATTTTGTGGGACCTGTCAAGAAGGGAGGTCTTATTTTCGAGGAATCCCTATGTCTGGCATAAAATCCAAGTGCAATGGCTTCATGAAACTGGGACAACTAACACAGGCAAAAGGAGCTTATGGTCATGTCTCAGGAAGATACTGCTGAAAATTTATTTCAAGATCAAGACAACTATTTTTATAAATTTTAATTGATTCTGCATTCTTAGCCTGTCTTTTAGATCCTATTAACACTGCCCCAGAATCTTTCAGTGGGAAATATCTACCTACAGTTGGTTTTAGAAAGCAATTGCAGATGGTCATCTGTTTTTGGAGGATCTCAAAAAGTGGAGAACCAGTGTGTTGGAGTAGGCTTGGACATGAACTAGACCTTGGACAAGATGGCACTGGGGGACTGGCAGCCTCTGGACTATGGAGGTGACTCTGTCCAGCCTGCAGCAACAAAAATGGTGCCCAGCTGTTCATCTCCCCAGTCCTATGCAGATGCTGACAACTTGTTGACAGTGCTAGTGATGAGGTCAAGCACTGAAAGTGCAACAACACTCAGTCCTTCACCCTTTCTCCTCTGTTATGCTGGCACTTGAGATCCCAGCTGGAAGCACTCTGAACTGGTGTGGATGGAAGAGGATGCTTTATATTTTACCATCTGAATCCAATGCCAAAATAACTTCCCAACAAGGTACTAAAATATTTCAGCCTTCTCTTTATTTTAGCCATTTTTCTTCAAGTGTTCTGTCAAAGCTGAAAGTTGTTGTCTACTGGGAACAGCAATTTGATGATGCTGAAGTCTTCTTCAACAGACCAGAAGCATCCTCTTCCATCCACACCAGTCCACATAGAGGGGGATTGGAGATGATTTCTCCCAGAACAAACTAGCAGTAGCTGCTGCACAGATCTGACTGATGTGCTGCAGCTACAGGCTGATGTTAAACTACAACACCAAGAGAGGCTGAGGGACGCAAGGATGAATAATGCAAAGACCAAGAGATGCAAAGACATTGAAAAGATGCAATGATGAAAGAAGTAAAGATAGAACAGATGATAAGCTGGATGCCAGCACATGAGGTTTGGAAGTTATGTTGTTGCTACTGCCCAGAAAAGAAGCTGTTTCTTTCAGCTTTAATTTTAGAGAAAAAAAAAGGTTATTCAAATGAGATAAAAAGAAGGATATTGTAGCATTTTATCATTTTCATACCTAAATCTCATTTAACACTTGTGTTTACTACATTGGCGTCATTCAGGTTGCAAAATAAATGCCTAAAACTGCTAGAGACAAAGCAAACAACATCATTAAGGCAATTAGCACAGGCTGTCCCAGCACCTGGCACTAATTTGTTGTTGAACATCAACAGTACCATCTTTTTGTTCATAGTCTGTGCACAGGATATCTGCTGCCAGGAAGACACTTTAAGATGGAACAAGTTACTGCTGTCTTAGACAAAATAAGTGATGAACGAAAGAAAACATCAGTCCACAACTGTTTTCTGAGAAAATAAACCTGGTCCCCTTTTTCTAAACTGCTGGTAGATTTCAATTTCTTAGTTGAGTTTTTTGCTGGGTTTTTTTTTAATACACTCTATAATGACAACCCCCATACAACCCCCGAAATTCACTTTTGCTTGAAGAAGTGCATGAAGCCACACACAGCTGTTGTAGAGTTTCTGTGCCTCCATCCTGCCCCAGCCTGAGTGGAGGCATGCTAGAGTCACTTCAGCAACCCCCATTCAGAAAAAGATGACTTGTGGTCAGGAAAGAGAGTCAGAATATTATAAGCAGGCAGATAAGTCTCCTGCCCTGCCATGATCAACATATTTTTCAATTTAATAATCTCTGTAGCTTTTGCAGTGGATCCATCCTCTCAGAGATTTTATTATCAATACCACTGGCTTTGCTTTGCCAAGAAGAAAAAAACAAAAGAAAAAGTTCATTTGCTAGTAGTATTTGAGCTTGGATTAAATTTGTTAGAATTTTTGTTTGTATAAGCCCCCCAACACTTTACAGAACAGAGACAGATAATTTCAGGAAGAATTAATTTAGTGTGAAATAACTCAATATGGCAAAAATGTGCATTATGCAAAGTCCCTGCTTCTGATTCTCCTTTCACAAGTTGTCAGCATAGAAACCATGCGTTTGAAAATCCAGGTATCTGCAAGGTCTTTCTAAAATTCTACCCCTTCCTCTCCCTCCCCCTACTGGTGGATGCTCCCTTATGGGAAGATTCAAAATGGGATATAACCAGGCATATATGGTGAACACTGTCCCAGTAGCGCATGTTGAACAGGTGGGTTAGCAGACATTG
Organism: Machaerirhynchus nigripectus; assembly: GCA_013397975.1. Taxonomy (NCBI): domain Eukaryota; kingdom Metazoa; phylum Chordata; class Aves; order Passeriformes; family Dicruridae; genus Machaerirhynchus; species Machaerirhynchus nigripectus. The sequence continues at coordinate 726,983 of VZRQ01001388.1, forward strand.
GGGAATTATCTTTAAGATGGAAAATAGCTTTCCAGTTTATGGGTTTGATCCAGAAATCTTAAAGGCTTCCTCACATTTCTACAAGACTGGGATCAAACTGAGAAATTATATCCCAAATGAGTAAAACTGCTTTTAAAATATAGCCAAAAGATGTGTTTCCACTCTCTTGATTTCTCCTTCTATCGTTTCTCATGCTTTATAAGTATTCACGCTGCCAAGAAAATAAAGAACTATTCTGAATTTCAGAAGAACCTACCTGCTGGAGACCTGAACAAACTTTCCTTTGCTGGGAGAAGTAATTATTCTGTCTAGTTCTGGACCTACCTGGCTTTTCCATGTACACAAACCAGAAGTCTGTGTTGTTCATCTTTTCACATGTCAGAAATACAGTAATGACTCTGCCTGATATTTAAGGTTTTGCATGTCTATGGTCCCATACGGCCTGCTAGGCTCCTGCTTTTCTCAGAAAATGGCAAGGGAAAACAATAGCCCCTTTCCTGGAAATTTTGTGTGCTTTATTCCTCCCTCCCCAGAGAGCTGATCATACGTGCTATGACTTCTGAAGGGCTCTCTCAGAAGTCCAAGAACAGTTGCCAGTAAATCCCAGAGCAGCTCACGAAAGGCAGAGGACGACTGGACTGGGGAATTCCAAGTAGCTTTCTAAAGGCCCAGCTACAATAGACAAACCTGTTTCAGGGCACAATTACATGAAAGCCTAGTCCTCAGGTCACAGGTCTAATTCCCACACCCCATATTCCTGTGTGAAGGGAGGAACACATCCCATTCAGTGCTGGGTGCCGAAGTGGTGCACAGCTGGTCCATCCCATTCAAGCAGGCTCATCCAGTAGCCAATGAGGAGATAGTGGTATTTCCAGAGAGTGATTTACTCCTCAGTCCTCTGATTCTCCACTGCATGACAAACTCTTTATTTCTCCTGTCTTTTTCTCTGGCAAGTGCTTTCCTAACCTAGGGCAGAGGTATCAGGGGTTCCCCACAGTTGGTGAGCCATGGGCAGGAAACCCACCCAGCTCCCACACAAGGGTATAGGACCTCAGTACCCTTTGGGAGAAATAGGAGCAATCCTTTTCTAAGGTCATATTTGTCTAATAAATAATTCACTTTTCTGGCTCATTTGTTTGCTTGTTGTTGTGCAGCGATCACAGTTTTAGTGCTTTGCCTTAGTTACAAGGCTCTACAGGCATCCTTCCTGCCATTTAAACTGTTCGTGCTGCTTTTGTTAATCACTGTTTCGCGAAGGTCAGGGGTTTAAAAGACACTGATATCATGTAATGTCCCCACCCAACATCAGCGGAATAAAGCTGCCAAGAGCAAACCAGCTGGATGTGAAGGCCATGGTCACTGTGAGGACATTGCGTGAATCTACCTACAGAGCAGTAAAATGCTTTTCTCTGAGAAGCCTGTGCTGAGGCAAAAAAAGGTGCCAACTGCTGAATGATCAAGACATGGAGTATCTGGGTTTGTAAGCTTCTGCTCACATGGAAAACATAATTCTTGCTCTTGAGGAGGTAACAAGGATAAATCACCAGGTGTTCTCTGACATTCCCTTCCTCCATCTTCAGAGGGCAACACCTTGCCTTGGACATTAATTCCCCTGGGACCTCTGCAGGAAGAAAATGTTGCATGCTGATTATGCAATGAAGAAAAGAACTGTTGTTCCACTCTAAATGTACTTTGAGTTTTTCAGGGAATTTTTTTTTTGTCCTTGACTGATCTTCCCTTTAGCTCCTTTAGGCCTTTCGAATTTTGTGTTTTCAAACACAAAAAAATTTCCCTGTTGACCATTTAGATGTTCTAGCAGTATTGTCTTCAGTTCAGCAGTAAATCATGCAACTCCAGGATATGGGAAACTGTGGACATGATTTCTGGTAACACACAGTAGTATTCCTTTCTTGTTGACCCTAATTTCCCTTTCCTTCTAGCAGAGTTGTGTGAAAATGTTTCTGATCTGAAGCCACGTTTTGAACTCGTGATGCTGTCATCACTATAAAGGAGGCAGAAATCAATGAAGCAGAGAAAGTACTGTGGGCACAGGCACATTCTTCATTGCACCCATGCTTTTTACAGGCTTGTCCCTCAAGCGCAGAATGTTGCACCATGCTCTTGCCAGGTATTCATGAAATAATGGTAGAAGAGGTCCCCATCAAGAAAAAGCCTGTATAAAAAAAGGCAAGTGATACATAGGTAACATGTGAATCACATTTCCTGGCTGCAGAGCTACAGATTTTCTGATGTGCAGCCAGGTCCGTGTCTGTCTTCTGTTGTAACTCCTGTTTCACCATAGACGTACTGTCTGCACTTCCCTGTCTCCAGGGAACACAGTAGTTATCTTGGATTTCAGAGATTTCATATGCTAACTTGATGTAATGATTTCCTCTGTGAATTCTGGTGCACATGGGGGTTAATTAGTTGCAAACTTTGTAAATATACTCTTAAAAGTATTTGATTGTAGTCAGCATAAAAGACATCAAGAACTTAGGGGAAATTCTCCATATAAAATTGACATAAGAAGGATTTTATGGTTGTGGAACTAGAGAAAGGCTCAGACACAGGTTTAGGCTCCAGCTTTGCTGCTGTCTCCCTGTCCAACCTGAGCTGAGTTATTCACTGCCTTTCACTGCAGAATCACTGCTTTTTTCCTTTCCTTCTCACTCTCCTGTTTTGTCCTGATTTCTCAGATTAGAATAACCTCAACTTTCTAATTCTCGTAATGTGCATTTGTAAAGCTTGATTGTGAGAGGACACTGAGGTGCAGCTGTGTTACTCATAATTACTTTGTCAGTCTTATGCTTCACTTGACAAGAAAGACAGTGCTGCAGAACAACCAGTTATACACTGGTTTGATTTGGTTTATTTATAGTTCTTCAACAGGCTTGGAATAGCAGGAGCCAGCAGAAGCATGTAAGCAAGAAAAAAGAAACCTTTTTCTGAGGATGTCAACCCACCTTGTCGACTGCAACAAAAAGGTCGTAACTTCCAGAGGAAGTCATGTTTGACCACATGACAAACTTCTATGATGAGATGAGTGGCTTGTTAGGAGGGGCATGGAGCAGTGGATGTTGCCTACCTAGACTTCAGTAGGATTTCCGGCACTGTCTGGATCTGCAGACAGTGAGGTGGATTGAAAACTGCCTGAAGGTCTGGACCCAGAGGGTGGTGACCAGAGGGACAAAATCTAGTTGGAGGCCAATAACTAGTGGTGTGACTAGTGGTGTAACCCAGAGAACAACAAAAACCAGCGCATTTTCTTAACATATCCATTAATGATCTGGATGGTGGAGCAGAGCATACTCTCAGGTTTGCAGATTACACCAAACTGGGAGAAGTGGCTGATAAACCACTGGGTTTTCTGCTGTCCAGAGGAACCTTGACAGCCTGGAGAAACAGGCCAGCAAGAACCTCATGAAGTTCAACAAGGAGAAGTGCCAAGTCCTGCACCTGGGGAGGGACAACCCCAGGTACCAACGTATGTTGGGAACCAGACAGCTGGAAAGCAGTTTGGTAGAAAAAGACCTGGGGATGCTGGTAGACACCAGATTGAACATGAGCCAGCAGTGGGCCCTCTCAGCAAGGAAACCTGATGATATCCTGGGCTGCATCAGGCAGAGCACTGTCACCAGGTCACAGGAGGGGATCCTTTCCCTCCACTCAGTCCTGATGCGGCCACACCCAGAGTGCTGACTCCAGTACTGGGCACCCCAGTAAAAGAGAGACATGGAGTTATTGGACAGAGTCCAACAAGAGGCCACAAAGATGAAGAAGGCATGGAAGCATCTCTTCTAGGAGGAAAAGCTGAGAGAGCTGGGCCTCCTCAGCCTGAGAAGGCTCTGAGGGATTTTATCAATATACAAAAATACCTTTTAGGGAAGGTACAATGCAGATGGAGCCAGTGTCTTCCCAGAGACAGAAGAGGCAACAGACACAAACTGAAACACAGAAAGTATTCTCTGAATACTGGGAAACACTTTTTTTACTGTGAGGGTGATCGAGCACTGACACAGGCTGCTGAGAGGGGTTATGAGGTTTCTATCGTGGGGAGATTTCAACAGTCATATGGGCATGGTTTTGGGCAGTCAGCTCTAGGTGGCCCTGCTGGAGGAGGAGGTTGGACCAGGTGGTCTCTGGAGGTCACTTCAAACCTTTCTGTGGCTCTGTGAAAGGCAGTGAAACAGAATAATCTCTGACAATACTTATATCATCTATCAGCAAAGATCCTTTAACAACAAAGCCAGACAATAGTAGACAGAGCTTCCTTTCAAAAACTAAAAATGTGGCCACACACTGAGAAAGGGTTAGTGCAGGAATAGTGACATGCTCTTATTCATGAAACTGAAGCTCTGGAAATGGAAGAAACTCTTTGTCACTGCAGTGTTGTTCCCCATAAGACACTCCACCATGGTACAACTCTTTCATATTTGAATCTCCTGGTTCATATACTTCTAAACCATTTCCTACAAAACTATTTTACAGCACAAGTCACAAAGACTTTTTTGCCACCTTTTGTCTTAATCGATGGACTTTAAACCTGTGAAACCAATACTGTCCTGGTGCTGAGGTTCTGGTGATACACAGGGTCGTGGAAGGCCAGTCTCGGGGACATCAGTAGCTTTATAGCAACATTCAGTTAAAATCTGATTGTTAGGGAGCCGGGTGAGGAGATGAGCAGTGCAGATTCCTGCTCCAGAAAGCTGAGGAATCGGGGCTGTGCAGTGCAGGTGGGAGGCATGACAGTCTGGTTTGGGGTGTCTGAAAGCAGAGGGAATTATAGCAATACCTCTGTGTTTCCAATCAGGACTTCCAAACAGTTTAAAAGGCCATCCAGAGAGAGTCTGCCCCTAATTTTATCATCAAACAAGTTTACCTGGCTGCTGGGTATTTGAGTTAAATGAATGCTTCCCACTGATACTCCCACTACCCCCTGCCAGGAGCTACTGACCTTTCCTAGTCCTATGAATTAAACTAGATAAGAAATGAACTGAATTAGTTATAGAAAGCAGGATATATTCAGCAAATCAGCTCTATGATCTGGAGCAAAAGATCTGGGGTGACTGGGCAAACTGGCCTCCACTTTGGTGACAGTGTTGTAACCATGATTTTTGAGTGATGGTAAGGCCCTGGCATGCCTCACCGTGTTCTCTTCAGGTACAATTCTTTTTGACTGTCTTGAACACTAGAAATACTTTGTAATATATGTACCTAGAAGATTGGACAGACAGTTGAAGATGTGTCAAAATTGGCAGTATTTTCAGACTTTTCCTCTGACATTTTGGCATGAAACAAAGTCTTATCACTTAAGAAAATTATATTTAAATAACCATTAGAAATAATTTTAGGACAGAATTGCAGTTAAATTTTTTGTATGTACATTTTAAAAAACACATTTTTGAATCAACTTTTAAAATTTTTTTAGCATTATAACCAAGCTTAGTTTTCACTTGAGCTCAGAGAGGCAGGTGGATACTGACTGCATATCCTCTTTTCAGGGGATAAATTCTCATGTCCTCAAAAGACACTTGTTCTAACCAAAACCATCTGGAAATACTTGCACTTATTTTAACTTCAGTTTTTCCTAGTTATCTCAAGAGATCACACTGTACTTGCTTAAACAAAACATTGAAAAATGCAGTTGTCATCCATTCTATTCCTCCTGTAGCTGAACACTTTGTTGTTTTATAATAAATGGTGACATTAGTTCATATCATGTGATTAAAAAGGATTCATCACACATTAGAGCCCATAATCACAGCCTATAGTCTCATTTTAACATTTCTCACTGGCATATCCTACTTGACCCTGCTTACTGCAGCACTTCTATTATGCTGTCTAAAAGGACGAGAGAACTGAACAGAAACAAAAATGCAGGGGTGAACATTGCTTTCACACTCACAGCTATGTGTTCAGTACTGTTATAGCTCTCAATGAATAGAAGAAATCTGGAGTCTGGCCAACGCCGCTCGATAGAAATCTCCGTCTTCCAAAAAAAATGTCCTGATGTGTTTAAAATAAAGTGACCAGCTAAACCAGTGAGCAAGAACTTTCTTTCACAGAACTATAGGACACCACTGAAGACAACCTGATTTAATACAGTATCAGCTCCATACTTTATGCACTATCACTGTTTAGTAGTGTTTATTTTCTTTCTTGGCACACTAGTAAAGCATGATGAGGATAAATATCAAAAGGTTGAAGGCTACTGTTTAGATCTTTCTGTCTAGGTTTGTATAGGTAATGCAGCACGGATGTATTGTTTAGGAAAGAAATCAAGATATAATAGAGCAAAAATGCATCTTAGTGGGTCAATTTTGTTACAGATAGTATGCTGATCACAACATGAAAATAGTTATCATGTCCTTATTGAGTGATATGAACAACTGAACCAGATCTTTCTTGGTTTAGCTCTTTCTTTTTGTTATCTTTCAAGAGATCTGCATATCAAAACAACACGAAAATAAAAGGTAGCAAGGGGCTGTCTGAAGCTGAGTGAAACAGTTTAGCTAGAGCTGAGCCACGGGCAGGTTTGTGCCGAGGGCTCCTGAGGCCAGCAGAGGGGCAGAGAGGCTGCTTGCTGGTGTTGGAGGGCAGGCAGCTCTCCCTGCTGCAGGACAGGGAAGGAGGGTTTCACCTCTAACCTACAGGACTGGTACCACAGCCTGTTTGCCTTGTGTTGCACCAAGAGCTTCCAGATGGAAATATGGTGAGGAAGTCCAAGCTCAAAAGAGATCCCAGCCTGAGGTTTAGCCTGGACATTTCTGCTCCTCTGCTACTTAACACTTAGTTATCATTACTTGTCATGTCCACACTGCTTTGCTACGGGCTCTGCCACCCACCTCTCCGTGAGATGGGGCTGGCTTGGGGCACTGTGGACACTGTTTTCCTGGTGCCTCAGGGCTGGGGATTTTGTCTTGATTTTTTTTATTTAGCATGTTTAGAATAGCCTCACAGTAGCAGGTCTGAATGAAAGATGATGACCAAGTACATGGTGTGGCACAGTGGTGAGGCACAGACATCCCCCTGCCCTCGTACCCTGCTTCAGGGGCCACAACATATCCATCTGCACCTTTCCAAGCTACACCTCTGGCTCAGCCAATTTAACTCATCTTCTGAACCAAATCTTCTCCAGCTTTGCTGAAATCCAGGTGGTTTCCCTTCCTGAGAGAAAAAATCCAATCAATCTGAATCACAGCACCTCAGTTTCTTCTTTTTGAAGCCCTGCTCCACAGCATGTTGCTCCTCTCTCAGTTGCTTGTGTTCTCTTCTGTGACGCAGAGACAGTCTGTCCTAGTGGCCTCTTTTTCACTTGGCAAAAACAAGGTAGGCTCAGGCTTTCCCCAAATCTATCACAGCCCTCAAAAAACATTGTGTACAAACTCCCTTGTGCAGAAAAACCACGGGAGACATCCCACAGTCCAAAGTATTTTACATCTCCCCTGGGGGACATTGCTCAGGTTTTCAAATTTAAACAAGATCTTCTCTGCTCATTTTGCAGAGACTGGTTATCCTGCCAGGGACTTTTTTTCACATTGTTGAACATACTTTTCATTTTATCTTCTAAAGTTCATTTTTCAGGACTGCCTTATAGTGGATCTCTTTTATTCTTCCAATGTGGCTGATGGTATGCTGCCTTTGCACAGTTTTCACAGTCCTGTTGCATCTCAGCTCTCCTCCTACGTGGATCCAGCCCCTTTGGCCAGTCAATTGCTGTCCCATTTTGCTCACACCTGGGCCATGGAGCATGCACAGGGTAACACGTGAATAGGTGTGGGAATCAGCATGACCATTCCTGAGCTGTCAGAGGTTCCCTTCCCATGGGAAAGGAACCTGCCCACCAAACCCAGATCGTTTTGCTGGCTACCACAGACATCTGCTGTTTCTTCCAGAATCCATCCCCCACTGGTGCTATTTTACCACTGAATCAGCATTTATTCAGCAAAAGTAACAGTTAAATAGTTAAATGATCATTTCCAGCACTTACACGGAGGTAGTTATTGTACTATCCAACGTCCTCATTCTCTGTAGCAGCCAGGTGGCTAAGGGGAATTTTGTCACCTTGGTTCTCCAGTTTTGGTTTTGTTTGCCCACAGCCACACAGAAAAGCCACAGTGGGGCCAGCTCAGGAAACTCAAGCTCATATGGGCTATGACAACAAGAAGATGTAACATGGCTATCAATACAGTAATAATCCTCTAACAAGCCTCCATGACAGTGGTACCAAACAAGTTGTATTTCTTTAAAAAGGAGTCTACGCAGCAGTGGGGGAAGAGCTTGGAAAACTCTTTTAACTTTAGCACAATAGTGTTTGATCCCTATATCCGTGGTTAGTGCTTATTTTTGTACCATATAGTGCTTAGTACAAATGCCAGAGATTAATGTGGCTTTGTGTTAACTCCCTACATCTGTGACTAATAAGTCTTGTGCCTGTTAGAGCTTCCTTATTTACCTATATCAGTGATTAATATGTACTAGCAGATTACTTAGTTTTGAAAACAAAGATAGTGTGCCAAACCAAAGAATGGTAAGAAAAGTGCATCCTGACCTGACCACATGTTTGAGATACTTACAAGGAGAAAAGATTCGTTAGAAGATCTGGAACCATGAAAGGGAAATTTAGGGAAAGGCATGTTCCCAAACAACCACCAAAGACCCTTAAAAAGACCCCTACTCATATCCAAATAAGTCCACCAATACAATTAGCATATATGGATGTATTCAGGAAATGTAATGAATATGTAATAGAAATGTAGAGAATATGTATTGGTTTCATGAATATAACCTGGTCTGTTAGGCTGCTGGGTGTGCACATTAGGTGGAGTGATCTCCACACACCCACTGGTCTCCAAGTGGACTTGGTCCCCCAGCACCTCTCCTTCCATGCTGAGGAAATCTGTGATGAACTGCTTGGTTCAGTCCTGCTCCATGCCAGGTACCCACACAACCTGTGGCTGGGGGTGGCTGCAGATCTCCTGCAGTGCCCTGCTGCCTCACTTCATATCTCTCTTGTCTGTCAAATTAGAAAGAAAAGCATCCAGTGTAAAATTCCCATCACTCTCCAACTGCTTTTTAATAATATATTTTGGTTTGAATATATCCGGTTAACATTGGCTTTGTCTTGTCCTGCTTTATTATAGCACATCCATGTGCCTGGAAACCAGCAGCACTGAAAATAAAGTTCAGGAAAGTAAGAGAGTTGAAATAAGATAATTATTTTCTTTCTCATTCTTAAATGAATTGATTTTTTTTATTGAAATCTTTTGCTTGTTAACTGTACTATGTAATTATTGTATCTCATTTCACTTTAATATGAAACTCTCTGGGACCTGCATTGTCCATGTTCCTGAGTTTTCACAGAGTTAACAAAAATGTGGTTACACCAAGCTTTCATTGTATGTGGTGTCAGTGATGTGCTGTGGGCTTTGTTAGGCACTGGCTGTGCACGTGTCCACGTGACCGTCTCAGACACCTCACACAATGGCATAAAAAGGCTCTCGTCTTGTCAGCAACACCAAATTTGTTAAAAAAAGAAAGAAAGACTTCAAACAATTGTCTTCTGTTGGAAGAGCATATATTTTACTGAAAGCTCTGATATATCACGTCTTTTAATGCTTTTTTGCCTCAGTGAGAAACATGCAATGGCTGCACTGTGGTCTGCCTTTCCTCATGCATCACCAGCTAATTCAGCTGGCACTGCCAGTGAGATTCTTTTACAGCACTTGCAACACTGAACAACTGAAAATTACGATCAAAATTATGACAAATTAGGGAGTAGCATTATATAAGCTACCTGCCTGCTGACATATATTGTTTCTTCCATGAAGATGACAGATGAACTTCTAGCCCAAGATGTATGGAAGTCAAACCTGGCAGAGTTCTATGCATCTACAGCAGTATACAGTAAACAGGGTTAATATTCCCTTTTACAGGGAAAAAGCCTGATTTAATTCTTACTGTAACTGAGAAACAGAATCACCATAATATTCCTGCAGATCTATATACAAAGCTCATGGAAGCCATTGTCACTGCTCTCCTTTCCTGCAGCCACCACTGGGTCAGGACCTCTCAGCAGCAGGTGATACAGCTTAAAAAGACTAAAAGACATGTAGCATTTTTGTATTTAAGAAATACTGTTTGGCATTGTGGAAAAATGTAAATGTTACACAAAATGCTTAGCTTGAAAATACTATTTTTTGTTGAAAGAAAGAAGTTAATTTGTCTCAGGTGTGTTACATGTGCTCAGAATTCATTAACAATTGTGATCCCAGTGGGAGAAACTGCTTAGAATCATAGAATCATGGAATAGTTTGGTTGCTCAGAGCCCCACCTAACCTGTGAATCTTTTCAGCAATGAACTATCTACCATCTCTCTGGGTAACCTGTTTGTGTTTCACCACCCTATTGTAAAAAATGTCTTCCTTATATCCAGTCTGAATCTACTCTCTCTTAAATTAAAAACATTACCCTTGTCCTATCACTACAAGCCCTACTAAAAAAAATTTGTTCCCATCTTTCTAATAAGCCCCCTTAAGCTCTCCTTAAAAGCCTGAACAACCTCAGCTCTCTCAGTCTTTCTTCATAGGAGAAGTGGTCCAGCCCTGAGCATCCTTGTAGTTCTCCTCTGGACCTGCTTCAACAGGTCCGTGCCTTTCCTGTGCTGAGGACCCCAGGGTTGGATGCAAACCCAGCTGCTCGTGGGCTGAAAATGATTCATGAAAAGATTGGTTTTCTGTGCCTCATCTCCCTGCTATACCTGGATAAGGTTTTCCTTAGAAGTTGAAATATTGTCCAAATGAAGACATTGGGTTTTCTTGAATTGGACACAATTACTTGGTACCTTGCTGGGCATCCTGGGTTAAGTCTTCCCTTTGACCCTGGCAATTCTTCACCTTTCTTAACCACAGAGAAACCACAGGACCTTTAATAGAATCCAAACAATGACTTGCTATAGCCATGGTCTTAATTTGCAGAGCCAGTAAAGCTGTTTGGAAGGCCATCACTCCTGTGTTGGTTACCTTCCTGAAACCGGAAGTTTGGACCTATCAATTCCTTAAGCAACAGTTCAGCAGTGATTGTTACGAACTAGAAATGACAGGCTATAAAGGCTCACCTTCAAAATCTTTTCAAAGGAAAAGCAACCCCAGCCTTTAAAGGCTTCCTAGCGCTCTCCCTGGTACCCGTGTTTTCTGTAAGATACAGTTTGGGAAGCTGAATGTTGATTCCCCCTGGGAAGTTGAGAATCACACAAAACCAGGTTGCAGCAGAGCTTCCAGAGCTGCATTCAAATGAGCCAGCTTATGTCAAATTCCCTATCCCTCCCATGCACTCCTAGGGTCTGGCAGGAACACCAGTTAGGGGAGCTGGCAGGGTTCTGCTGGAGGCGTGAAGATCAGTTCTCAGGCATGGCCAGTGCAGTTGCCACTGCTTCACCCCTTGCAACTGAGACATTTTCCAGCAGGACATGGGAATTACTCTATTAGTGAGAAGGAACAGGAGCAGCCAAATACCAGAGCAAACACTAAAGCAGGCTGGCAAGGTGTTTCCCAGGACAGGCATACCTGGCATCAGCAGTAGCACAGCACCTCAGGCCTCAGCCTCCTCCACCAGATCAAATGCAGCCCCCATTGGTGCATCTCTAGTACACGGTGGCAGTGAGGATGACAATGGCACTAAGAAATCTTTTTCCTCCTGGTAATTTTCACCTCAGAAGATGACAGCAGCAAGACACAACTCCCCCTCAACTCAGGAACCTCCTTCCCTATGCTGGTAACAACTGTATCTTTGGGAAGGCAGAGCACAAAACAACTCATAGATGACCTTGTTTCACAGAGGCTCTTTTTGCTCACCTGCTTCTCCCTGCCCTCGCGAAATCTGTCCCAGAATGCTGCTGGAAGAGTAGAAGGAGGCAGAATACTTGCTTAAAACAAACAAACAGACAAACAAACAAACAAACAAACAAGAAGTGTCACTTTCTTGCATTAAAAAAAAAAAAAATCAAATATTCTGAATTGGAAGGGCTTTCCTGATGCAAAAATACATCCACCCTTACATAGATGTCTTAGCAGTGTTCCTCCTCTCTGAGATCCCATCCCAATGGATTTCTGCAGAGTAACAAAACATTGTGAAGGAGGAATTGCTCTTCTTGTTGATTTTTATTTCTTTTGCTCAACGGTTTTTCTAACATCCCTTGCTATTCGCTTCCTCCCTATTGAGCTCAAACAGTCCAAATTATTTAGCCTTGCTTCCAGAAAATCCTTTTCACACTTCTACTGTGCTCTGGTCCTTCGTAAGTTCAGTAACTGCAGCACTAAATCTGGCTCCTTGTTAAACTGACTGCAGAGCCACCAAGGAATTTCAGAATCACAGAATATTCTGAATTGGAAGGGACCCACAAAGATCATCAAGTCCAACTCTTAAGTGAGTGGCCCATACAGTGATCAAATGCATGACCTCAGCATTATTAGCACCATTCTGTAACAAACCGAGCTAATCCCTGGTATTTCACAGGATTCTCTCTTGTTCTGGCAACGTACTGAAACTTAACTCACCACTGGCCTATGGTTCTGGAGATTTAGTTGATGTGAGGAGTTACTTTGAACCTCCTTCTCCCTTACTTTGTGGGATTCTCCAGTTGAAGCTGGAGAAGAAACCACACTGTATCTGGATGAGACACCAGTGATACAGAAGAGAACGTCCTCCCTTGAGGGTTAGCACACCCTTTTAAAATACGCCAGAATACACCTCTGGGGACAAGGTGGGATTTTAAGAAACACTTTCTGCCTGAAGGTCCTCAGAGATGACTGCTTCAGTGCAATGTGGCCATCTCTCTAGATGAACAGTCATATGCAGACATTCTATAGATCTATAGATACTTCTTTGAAGTACGTCACTTCAAGTACATTGGCTAGAGGAGCTGACCAAGATACAGGACCAGGTATATGAACAAGTCTGTCTATTGCTAAAGGTGCCTGGGCTCCTATCCTCCAACCATACTGAACTGAATGGACACACTGGCAGAGAATTCAAAGGCCTTTTCAGTTCCCTCAGCTGACATTAGGGCCAAAGACTGCTCTTCCTTTTGTTTTCTTTCAAACTTGTATTTTCTAATTTATTATGTTATAAAACTTTCACCTTTAATCCCTATTGGTCACTGATACAGCCAGAATTCATCAGAGAGGGAAAAAAAAAAGGAAAAAAAGAGCTTTATTTCTTAAATTTATAGAAATCAGATTATAAATCTTCCTATATTTATTCTTTTGATTACCATAATAGAGTTGTTACATACTAATGTGGATGTCACATATGGGGCTGGAGAAAAGACAAAGAGAAAATATTTTAAGATATAATGAGGAGGGAAGATCTTTGGAATTAGTTTTTTTCCACAGGTACCGAGGCTGATGATTTTGCAATGATAGTGGCCTATCCCTATCCTTCCTTTGCCTTAGTGACACAGCTTTATCCTGAGCTGAAAAGCTCTCTTCTCTTCCAAGAAGGGTATTTAAAAAAATGTTAATTAAAGACTAGAAATGCAAATACTACACATATTGCCTTATATAATGCATGCTGAAAGCAGAAATAACCTTCAACACTGAAAGTAATCTTCATGACTTACTCAGCTAACATACTAAGAAATAAAATAATATTTCGTATTTTAAACCAATAAAGCACTTTCAGTGTTTTGGCACAAATGAAATGTCAGCAGTTTAAATGACACAGATGACAGGGATAATCCCATTCCTTTGCCTGAAAGGACACAGATGTTTTACGCTTTATGAACCAGAATTTTAGTATAAAACCAAGAGTAGGTACTTACAAGTACCTATGCATGTTGTACATGACACAACCCACTAACGCTTTGAACACTTCCCTCTTCTGTGACTGTGAACCAGGAACAGTTATTTCAATAAATAAATCAACAAATGCATAAATAAAGCAAGAAGATGCTAATAAACCTAACTCTCCTTGTACTGGGCAGAAGACCCATCCTTGAGGAGTTCTTCTGAGAGAAGCCAAAGCAGCCTGCTCCTGCTTGGGAAGACCTAGCCGCCAAAACTTTTTTTTTTTTTTTAAATAAAAACTGAAACCCAGGAACAGGCATAACTCAAAGAAGGAGCTGGTTTAATAGTAGGTTTTGTTCTTTCCAGACCACTCAAGTCCAAACTACTGCCTCTCCTGCTTGGCAGTCATGGGCTTTGCCTTCCAAAGCTTTCACCTCCCGCACAGCTGGAGGCACCTAGTGACAGAGGGACACGCGTTTTCAGTATCTGCACTTCTGTCAAACTCTCACTAATTTGGGCCAAGGCAGGTAATATACAGGAAAGATTTAACCCTGGGAAACAACTCTAGGAAGCTTTCAGCTGTCACGTCAGGAAGGAAAGCAGCAGCTTTGCTGCTGCCTTGACATTGTCCCCTGCCCCAAGGCAGGGAGGCCGCCAGGAATAGCCCTCACCAAGTGCCACACGCCACCTCTCCAGGAAATGCCACATTTCAGAGAAAGCAAAACTCAGATCATGTTCACGTCCCATTCATACTCACATTCCTGGAATTTGAAAAAGTAGTTGAGTAAGAAATGAAAGTTGAGCTTGATCTACTCATTTTCTATTTTCTTTTGTGAACATTTGCAGGAACGGCTCTGCTCAGAAGTGTCTACAGGACTGGCACTGACACTGGTTTGCCTGGGTAAAACCATGCTTCATGAGGGGAGCTGCAGAGTCTGGCCACTCACATCATAGCTTTTCCTAGCTATGACAAACAAGAGGGCTACTCTATGGCTCCTTGCCAGTAGCCACCTCTCATCTCCTCCTGCCAGCAACAGAGGAAATGGCTGATGGTGTCCTTGAGGGATTTTTCCAAGAACTCTGTTATCCTCAGAGATTTTCTTCTTTGATTTCACACACCAAAAAAAGCAAAACAAAACAGAACAAAACAAAACCAAACCAACCACAAATAAAGGGGGTAAAAAAAGCACACTGAAGACAGAAAAACATTTCATGAAACAATCAGTAGAACTGCTCATATACCTCACCATATATATTCTCATATAAGTGAGAATACCTCACCAGTACCTGGGACACAATACAGAGAGTTAACTGCATCCTTCCCCACTCAAATTATGCACTTGCAAATGTGCCATGCATGACTGCTATATAGTAGCTTCATTCCATAAAGATAACCAGTTCTTGGGTGAGGAAACAATTTTCTAGATATATGTATTTGGAAATATCAACACACCGATTTCCTGAAAATAAAACTAGCCAGACTAAACAGTTTTGAATACATACCTCTTTTCCACATCCACCATGCATACAGCAATTGCTGGGTGAAAAGCTTTGAGCCAGGCTATGAGGGAAGTTGTAACAGGTGTCAGAAGCTCAGAAGGCCTCATCAGAAAGTGCATATTAAACCTGCAACTTTTAAACTCTGGTAGTTGTTCAAAGTGGACACAGTCGACTTTTTCTGTCCTGTTTCCCTGTGCATTTGCCCACTCCTCTTGCCCACTAGCCTGTCTAGTGATCATCACATCTCCCCCTGCATCCTGACGCGCTTTACTACAACGAGTGTCCCACTCAAACCCTTTTTGGTATTTTGCCTGGGAGAACTGAGCGGAGAATGGGGCTAGGGAGCGCTGAGGATAGTCACACATTTTCTGTCGTAAACCAACAGCAAGGAACTCTGAAGTGACTGGGAGGTCCCTGAGAGCAAAGCAAAGAGCACGACAGACCCCCCCAGGCATGGTGCAGGCCCCATGCCTGCGAGCAGGAGAGGGAGAGCACTGCCCACCAGTGCCCACAGAGAGCTGGGGCGCTCCCAAGGCCCGGCCGCTTGCCAGGGGCTGCCAGCTCCAGCCGGAGCAGCGTGATGAGCAGGCACTGATCCCCACATCACTCAGTGCCTCCGGGAGAGGCCTGCTGTGCCCGCGCGTGGCCGAGACGCTCATCATTGTCACAGACACAAACACCAGCCCGGGTTTCAAAGCACGCGCCCCATCACACCCTGGTCCCAAGTGCTGTGGCTTGTGTGCTGAGGCTTTCGGGTTTCAACACTTCAAATTCAAAGCTGCCAGAGGAAAGATTTATTTCTCACTTGGGAAATGGGAAACTGCCACACATAACTAAGCCCCTGGGGACAGCAGGCCACACTCATAACCCTCACGAGACACACAAACCCTATGTTTTAGTTCTAACCCTAAACAAAGGGTAGCTCAAACTTCCAATGCCTCCAAAACATCATTAACCTTTGGTGTTATAATCCAGAGACTCATTTCACCTATGATGACTAAACACCCTCTTACATCTCTGTAACTTAAGCTCCTACCGCACTTACTCTGCAACACACTCAGTTCCGCACATAACTTGTATTACATAATGCACAACATGAGTGCAACACACTGAAGAGTGGATGCTTTAAAAAATGGAAATTAAAATATTTAACTGCTGTTCCTAACAGCAAAAGACAAAAATGGGGAAGTGTAACAGAAACCCCCCATATAATAAAAAAGGTCAGCAAAAATGGGTATGGGATGAGTTCTTACCACCACTCATGCCTTTTTCTCTTCCATCTAACACACCACCTCCTTGTGGAACTGCAAGGTTTAAGGACCACCTCTCCTGTCTTCCCCACCTATTTATACAGCCTCTCGTGGGACAGAGTAATAGATACTAAGAAAACAAATTTTGCTGCACTGTAGAGTCCCACTGTGAGTACTTTAAAGGTAATTAATATTGTACACAGTGAAATGATTTCACAACCACAACCTTCTGTTCAATAAAAACCAACTGTTGTAATTTATGCTTAGTTCCCTAATTACAAAAAGCTGCATTATTCTCATTGACTGAACACAGTCACAGATAAAAAAGATGACTAACAAAGTAAATTTCTTTTCTGAACACTGCATGAATTTTTCACCGTTTCTCACCCTGAACCATATTTTCTATGTAATTTTCTTAGTGCTGCTGTCTAACTTCCTCAGTGTCCTACGGCTACTAATTCAGCTGGGAATTGTTCAAAACTTGATCCCACAGCAAGGAGATGCAGAGCACATGTTGGCATGACTGAAGAAGTCAGGAAAACCCCACCAGGACTGGAGTGTGGACAGAGTGGTGTAGTCCCCACATTGCATTTCTCAGGGGAGCTCTGCCAGAGCTCACAGGGATGGCCACAACAGCCAAGGTGCCACTTCATACCCTCTTAAGGAGGAAAGTGAGGGCAGGTTTCTTAGACACATCACCACCTGAAAGCTGTGTGCCTGTGTAGAGCAACGCATTGTATTTTGTCCTGCACAGCAGTGCGCATGTAATTCCTTGACATCAACCTTATTCTGGTCCAGCTGCTGACAGTTCTGACAAAGAAATAAAAAAAAAAAAGGATTTGCCCTGAACTCCTAATTATTATAAAATTGCATGTCTTTATTTTTTCAGAACTAAGGTATTTTATTGCATTTCGCATCACCATTCAAATTTAGGAATAAAACGCATACATCGAACCATGATGCAGATTTGACTGCAATATCTCTGCAGTTTACAACGTTCAATCTGAACACATGAACCTCTTGAAAAACATTATTGCTGATGATGGAATAGCTCCATCTTCTGGAATAAAAGTTATTTTCTTGACAACTGTCTTTATAGTTCCAACATGGGTCTATATATAAAAATGCCTATTTCAAAATCCAGCTTGGATATTTTTACTGATGGCAAATTAATCTTGGGTAGAAAATGGAAGGAATTTATGACAATAATGTGGTTTCTGATAAAATTTAGGAAGCGTTAATTATTTCCTCCTGATGCTGAAAATGCCTGTAGACTGTTCAATATGCCATAATAAAGACTGACCTTACTATTTAAGAAATACCTTTAATCTGATCTTGAGAACAAGAATTTAAAACTCTTGCTTAAGACAAAACACTCAACATATATATACTTAACTTTCAGCTTGACATTAGAAGTTTGCAGTTTCACAAAAGTGCATTTGTGATTAAACACTGTTGTAATCAGGGAGCAATTGAAGCCTCTGCTGAAGTACCCAAAGTCTGAACTATAAAGAAGGGGGTGCAAGTGATCCTTACTGATATTTATCAAAACACTTAAAAGTTATGTTTAAATGAAAAATTTAAAATTTCATTTTACATGGGTAATTAGTAATGATTCCCATATGTAAATTTAACTTAGGGTCAAGTCAGGTGTTAAAAAAGCTGGAGAGATCAGAACAAAACAATGACTACAATTCCTGATTTCATCCCTTTTATGAATCATGGGCACATTCTACGGCTGCTGTTTGAAAAAAACAAGTGTTAATGAACTAAGTTCTTAGGTATTCACTCACAAAGGGAAAAGTGCATTGCAGCTGTTGGTGATCTACTCACAGGTGCTGTGTTGTATTTCTTGATTTCACAGGAAGGGTAATGCCACCAGAAAGAAATGAAAAATTAAACATGTACATTTCCATTCTCCATTTGAAATAGTGGTATATCTAAAATTAATACATACTCACAGACACACCAGAATAGCAGAAATTTAAATAAACTTGTTTAACAAAACAAAGCAACTGAAGCTTTATTTATCTATATAGAAAGATGCATCCTTATGTGCATTCTTTTACGCTACGGAAAATGAAAAAGCCATGCAGCCCTTGCAAGAAATAAATCCTCAGGTGGTAATATATATACAAAGTTTCTCTTTTAGTAGATGATTCCTCTCAGCAGATAATTAATGCCATTTAGGAGAGACTTAAGCTTATGAGTACTTCATAGTAGAATATTCTACTACATTTTTTTCAGTACAATAGCAAAACCATTGCTTGAACCACCATATTGTTTGCATCAGTTAAATAAGAGCAAGTAACAAAACTTGAGCATTTAAACATGTATCTGGAAATCAGACTACTTAAGTAAAGTAAGCACAAGGAAAGGATATAGAGCAAATGAAAGGATTTTTCTTCAAGAAAAATGATCTTTCGACTTGTTGCAACTTCACATCTCATATGGCTTTTGAATGGAGGCATTAGTTTAAAGAGTTTTCCCACCCATAGTCAAGTATTGACTGTATTTAAATACAGCAATGCAAGGACAAACAGAAGTTAAACATTTACCATACCATATTACTTTGTATAATATGGCATAGAACCCCTTTCTATAAGGCTAAAAAGGACAAATTTACATTAATATGAGGTACTGGAATTTATGATTGGAAAAGTAAAAAAGAAAAAAGGATTATACAGCATCGTCATCAGACATCTCTTCTTTTTTCCTTTTTCTTTTTTTTTTTTTTCTGAGGGGCTTTTGGATTTAGTTTTCTTTTTTACAAAATACATGTCGTGATGACAACATGCTCTAAGCTTATATTCATTTCTTTTTACATATATATTTTATTTGTGGGGGCAATTGAGAGAGAGTCACAAATAACGAAAGGACACTAAGGTTTTAATAAGGGCAACAAAAATGTTTTCACCAGAATAGATTCACATTACAGTACACCAATATTGACAGCATTCTCTTTTGTCTATTTTTGGTACATAAGATGGAATCTCTCTACATAACCTTATAAGGCTTCAGTAACTAAAAAGTAAAAAACCTATTAGTTTACAATTTATTTAAAAATTCTGAAAGACACAGCAAGTTCTAAACTTTAGTAGTGCTACCCATACACAACCATCCGGTTTAAGAAGCCATTAAAAGAGCCTCCTCCAAGGGAGCTTCCAACAGCAGAGTTGTGCAACATGGATATATCTTACTACAAGGGGAAAAAAAATTACACATGGCACATTCTCATTCCTAATTTGCAATGTAAAAAGTTACAAACATACCTAATCAAATAAATAATAAAAAAAAAAATCTGAAATGTGTTTGTTATGCATCCTAAAACCACTACGCAGAATAATGGAGACTTTCACTCACAAACTATTTACATGGTAATACCCGGGTGAGGGTACACACTGCTACAAAACTCATAAAACAAAGGGTAAACTTGAAATGTTTTCCATAGTAAAGGTCTAGCAGCATGACTATATCTAATGCTGTTTGATTTTTTGACAGTTTTTGGAAGTTTGTTTTAATCTATGTCTTCATCCAGTTCATAATTGTCTTTATCATAAATATCTTTTACTAAAAGAACCCGTACGAGCATATTTTCCAAAGTGTTGCGGTCCAGTGAAGTGGCAGTGTACCAGATGGGGCTCTCTGCGGACACAGAGCACTCTGGCTGCAGATAGAACATGTCTGTCCTCTGATTCAGATTCTGTGGGCTACAAGGAGGAAAACACAGGGGGTTAGAAACACGGCCTCACAGGACAAGATAGTATGTTAGCAGTTCCAACATCTTGCACAAACAAAATTCTAACTGTACCTGGGCAAGTTACAAAAAATCCCCAAAACCAACCAACCCAAAAAGAACAATGTGGAGAAATGTGGTATTGTTGATAGAAGGAGCCGCGCCAGGTCTGGCCCAAGCCCAGCCAGTCCCACATCCTCAGAGTCCCAGATGCCTGGGACTCAGCAACCATACAAGAGACCACACATTCTTCAACAACCTGCGGATCCAGAACTTGCTAAACCAGAAAGTACTTTCCATGATTTGCAAAGAGGACCAACACTGACATCAGTACTTGCTCATACAATCGCTGGCTGACGCAGCTACCTCCAAATGTAGAGCCTGGGGTTTCCTTGAAAAGTCAAGGATGGTACTTCTGAGATGCACAGAAATGTAAGCATCTAAAATCCCTCCTCCTCCTATTTTAAAAGATTGATTTTATAAATCTTAATCCCTTAATTCCTTACCCACTATACTATGGAGTTTGATCCAGCTCAGAAATATCCCCTAAGACACTAGAGAAGACTTCTTTAAGGAAATTCTAGCAGTTCATCCATTTAGGCAAGTATGAGAAAAGAATTTTCAATTCTGGATGTGCAAGTCCTCACTCAAGCTTCCTCCTTCACAAAAACTGCAGACTTCAGGAGTCAACTCTATTTCATGTTTCTTCAGTAAAAAGAAGGACTTTTACCAGCTCATCTTCCCAAACTGCCTGATAAGATTTCAGGTGCTGCTCTTCACCTGCTGGGGTGATTGTTGGCTTGTTCTGCTCTCACATACATCAGATTAAGAGTCAGATAAGAAGTAAAATATGGTTGTTTAAAATATTCCAATAATTTAAATATTTTAAACTCCTCCCTACTTTCTTAAAACAACAGTATTTTTATAGGAACAAGCAATCACAGAATCACAGAATCAATCAGGTTGGAAAAGACCTCTGGGATCATTGAATCCGACCTGTGGCCCAACACCACCATGTCAACCAGACCATGGCACTGAGTGTCAGGTTGAATCTTTGCTTAAACACCTCCAGGGACAGTGACTCCACCACCTCCAAGGGCAGCCCATTCCAATGTCTAATCACCCTTCCTGTGCAGAAATTCCTCCCAGTGTCCAGCCTAAACCCCACCTTGTGCCATTTGAGACTACAATGAGACAATAATACAGCGTTTCATAGCTATGAATGAAAGCACCCTGAAATCTCAGCTGCAGCTGTCCACTGGTTGCCACGTATATTTCAAACAGCTGGCATTACCTAAAATTTTACAATAAAAATTTAGTGCTAAGTATTCCATTAAAATTATTTCAACAAAATTAGAAGCAGAACCAGGAGAAGCAGTCTGCTGCTTTAGTTAACAATGGTGACCAATGCCTGCAAGACAGTGTGGCTTGAAACCACATCAAAAATGATGCTCCAAATGGGTTTAAGAGCATTCATTTCCCCAAAGTTGGGATGTTCTTCTTAAAGAAAAAAAAAAATTATGTGGTCTCTCCTTCAGTGACTGTGTAACTCAGTCCAAAAATCCAACTTTAACTTTTTAATGACAAATCCTCTCCAAATCATGAAAGTAGAGAGAGCGAAGGCAAAATCCCCCTGCAACAATCAGAATTAACTGAGTTTATGAAAAACAGATGGTTGCATTAACAGAGCACAAGCTACTCTTTACTTGTTTCTCTCTGTAACATCACATGCTAGTACTTCTGCTGATGCTGTGTGTGAGCTCTTTCTTCACCTTTAAGACTATGATGCTGTTTCCTAACACAGGTTGAGTCTCATACTTAATTTATTGTGTTGTATATACAAGGTGATTTTATTTCTTTGGTATCACTTTCCCACATTTCCCTTAAGAGTTACACAAAATCTACATTAAAATCAGTTACCTGAATGGCTATTACAATTAAGGAAAAGTACTTTCCAAGAAATCTCATTTTCAAGCTTCCAAAACTTAGCTACTAAATTAATTTTTTTAAGAGTTGCCTAAACTTTTTTTTTAATGTACTAGTTTCTGCTTCCTTCCTGCACAATTAACTGGGGAGACTGGAAGGAACAAGCTATTTCTAAATACTTGGGTTACTGCCAGTAGTAGCTTTCCTACTACAAAATATTTTAAACGTGCTTCCACACTAGGTACCTCAAAAGCATCTACATTTCAGATGCCTGATAACTTGTAAGGAAGCAAATCCGCTGTCTTAATGCAATTCTTACTGAAGAGACGGGGACCTCACAAACAAAACCCTCAGTAGCAAAACCTACCAGATCCCTTGCTGGCAATTCTCTGCAGAGATACTTGGTATTCCCAGGTAATTGAGAAAACTGAATTGTATTGTCATTCCCAGATGGAGCCCTTGACAATTAACACTGAAGTACTCCACTGCTCCCACACTTTCTGCACATCTTGTCCAGATACAGAACTGGAGATTTCAATACTTTCATGTACGTATTTTTCAGAGGATCTCAATCCGTTCCCTTTGCTTGCGCACATTTCATGTTGCATCAAAACAGTTCCTTTCTATGTTTACTCCAAAGTAAAGACTCTAAAGCCTGTCTGTATTACCCTGTATCATACTTACCTTTTAGACAGATAGCACTCAAACATTTTCACAGGGCATCTAGTTGGATCTGACGTGTTTTCAATTTGTTCAAATACTGGCACATCATCTTCATGTTTCCTCTTTCCAGTAGCAATTTTATCTTTAAGAAGAAAATCAACAACATCTAAGCTATAACTTGAAGTTATTTCACGTTTTTCAGTAAACTTCCCCATAAGCAGCCCACCAAGTACCACCAGGTGGTCACCACAACTGTGCAAATCTGCAAACTGGAAATGCCACCTACAGCCACAATAAAGTCACACACGGAGACCAGTGGGCGCAAATTAACGCAGACACCCTGCAGTCCCCATGGACCACATGGTCCAATTAGAGATCTGGGGGCTGAGAGCTGCTAAACTTTACGCAAAGGCAGAGCTCTGGCTCCTGGCCCAGTGCCCAGATGTCCCTCATCAGTGCCATGTGGATGCTCCTGCAGTACTAATTTTGAATTGCCATAGTACCTTCATTATCAGCTCTGCACAGGGAAGACACTTGATATCGAAGACAAGCTTTGCTTTCCATTGTTAGAGGATTTTTTTTCCACTGTCTAAAAACAGTGCCAAAAGAAAGTCTTAAGTGCTGCTCCACTGTTTTCAGGCCAAAATATTTCGTGTTAAAGTAGAACAGAGTATTCAAAAGAGCAACAGGTGAATGCGATCCTAGCTGTTTAATCCTCCAAAGGTAATCTTCTTCAACTCGAGAGAATATTGATCCTTGAAAAAAAAGAATATTAGAGAAAATACAATGGATTAGCCCATGAACTGTCAAGGTGCAAAAAAAATCAAGTTTTTTTTACTGTGAAATGCAACAAAATTCTCATGACAGAAGCCTCTGATAAATTTATCTAATTATACATCCACACTCTCCAAACCCACCTGTTAACGACAGACACTCACTGAGACAGTCAATGGGAAATATCAGTACAGACAATTTCACAGAGAACACATTTCTGTTTAGTTACAGCAGCATTGCTGACATGCAGCTCTCTCATGCTATTCAATAGAAATGAATATTCAAGGGAGTAACCTTCATTCCATCATAAAAAGCATATTTTGGAGTTCATTTTATTCTGCTCAGGTTAAGGCCTCCAAACATTGTACCTTCTTCTTTCTTATTACTAATGGATATCTCACTTGGAAAGCACTCCTGGATCATAACAGGATACAGGAAAGGCCCAGCACAGAGGCTCTCTGGGCTGTACTGAGAGAAGCCAATATTTAGAAAAGAAAGCAAAGGGTTTGGCAAGGACAAGCCCTCACTCCAGAGAGGATTGTAAGAAAGATGGAAGAACAGTTGATTCTGCAGATCAGCACCAACACTGGTCTGCTGGGAAAAATTTGCTTTCTCCATGAACTGATGATCCTTCTGAGCAGAAGACTCCCAGCAAAGAGTCCTCCTAATCCAGCTGAGAAATGCTAAAATACATCACTTGTTAGCTCTACCCACATATACTCCAGTGCCTGCCTGCCTGCTTCCATCTGGGAAAAAAAATGGGCAAAAAATAAGTGCAGCTCAGGTAAAAACTACAAGTCAAAGAGCTTATTTTAACTTTCTCTCCTAAAAATGGATAGACAATTTTAAGAGTCAGTGGCAAAAACAACCCTTGTAGCATGGATTACCCAGAAACAAAACAATGAAAAACAGGTACAGTTTTGAATTAAATTTTAGAAAACATCTCTGTAATTCTTCATCAACTACTACTGCAATGTATAACATATATATATATTTTTTTATATATATATGTATATACTTAAAAACACATAATTATTAAGAGACAAAAAACATACATGACCAAAAAGAAAATTACCATCTGGAAGTATGCTTGGTTGCCAGCTTCGAAGGATTTTATTTAATTCCTGTTCAAATGTCTGGTAGATTGGATCAATAAATATGTTGTCTTTTCGATTACTTCTATATAAATACTACAGAAAAGAGAGAGACAGTATTTAGAATTCCAGATTAGAACAACTCCTGTGCTACAGGGTTCTTCTTCTTGTAACCGTGCAAGCATTGTACTGAAAAACAGTATCTAAAATAAAGCTATGCCACTTGTCCAATATCTAACAGGTAATAGTTACTTCCAATATAATTGTATGTTGTAAATTTCTAACTGGATATGAATCATAGTTTAATTACAACTAACACTTTTCCCTAAGATTTCCTGTGTGCAACATTGTATCAGTGAATGGGGAGTCATTAAAGAAACCCCAAACCACAAACAACTAATTTATCTTTTCCTCCACCTAGGCCTTCAAAAAAAAACCAAAACCAAAACCAAAAACATCCCACATTTAGCAAGAGTCTACCACTTAAAATGTTAACTCCAGACAGTGACAAAAATATCTTCAACACAAAATTGGGAGGAAAAAAAAAACCCTATATATTTGTGGTAATAATATACAGCAGTGCAAGAAAGATGATGGGATGGTGCAAGGTGCCAGCCTGTCCTGCAATCTAATTATCTTACCCCTCTTGACCTCACAGACAGAAATTCTTTTGAACCTTTACCAAGAATTAATGTCTGAGAACTACTATTTGACATTATCCTCTCTGGAGACATTTCTAAGAAAGGAAGGATTGGCTTCTTAAATTTTCAGCATTATCTTTGCATGAACATGCCTGTTGTTAGTGAATACAATAAAACTGACAGACAAAAAACGCATTTGCTTCTGGAAATGGCATCTATTTCTGTACCCATACTTGAAATCACATTAAACACAACAGTCATTTATAATAGGTGATCATGGTTCAGTATATCTTGGTTTCCTTATCTTTGCACTTACTTATATAATAAGGAAAAATGAATGAATACACTTCCTACAGGTTTTCAACTACATTTTCATTTAGATAACTATTTTATATTTATATATATATATATATGTTTGACTAATTCCTCAAAGCACAATATACGCCCAAATGTGCTTGTTTCTACATACACCAGTTTTGATTTTATAAAGCAATTCTAAGCCAGATAATACAGCTTATTATAAGCTTCATTGGTGTTCGCCCCCCTGTTCCCTGGCACGTTTTTTCTCCATGTATTTTTCTTTTTCTCCAGTTCACATTAAACACTCAGACTGAATGCTGGCAGTGAAAATAAAGTAAGACTGAAAACCAGTTCAAAACCAGTTCACATGCAGGCCTGTGAGAACACATCTACAAATAATTCCGCTTCCTGGTTCACAGTAAGTGTTGACTAAACCCTGGCATCCCCAGTAGAAGTCTGAAGCCCCTTGGACCACTAGCACCGCAGAGTCTACAGAAGGACAGTGTTGTGTAGCAGGGCAGACTCCAACCTATCACCCAGATCTGCAAACCTTCACTCCCAAACCACGACGCTGTGCTCTGCTGCTCTACAAACCCTACGGGGGCAGGATCAGCATAAGCCATTCCCACCTGCAATGAGCTCTACTGTAACCACAGCGCACGGGAAGGAACTGGACATGCCTCTGAATCCCACAGCGGAGGAAAACAGGCTGTTTGTCTGACCTTCAGACAAACATGTGCCAAACTCTATCAGCCTGGATTTTGCCCAAACAACTCCATTACCAGACATACAAAAAAACCAAGGAAATAAACAAACCCCAAATCCCAATAATCCCCAGTAGGGACAAAGAATGAAGGCCATGATTCAACAAAGGAGCACAGCAGGCTAACACATTCCTCTAGATGAACCCTCTCCACTAGATGCCTGCCTGATCATGCAGCAGCCTTTACTTCTAAGTGTGATATTTTTCAGGATCACTCCTTCAGAGTTATCAAAACCATTATTGAACCACTTCTGTCTGAAAGCAGAACAATTTCAGCTGCAAATGAACCTGAACTGAGAAACTGCACCATCTAACTCAGGGACCAGCTTCCTGGAACACATTTTACAGTGCTTCCTTTAAGAAAAAGTTATTTTACAAAATTTTTAAAAACCCAAGAAAACAACCATTTTAGGACTTGAAGATTCCTGGGCTCAAACAACATCATATCCACGAGGAAAAGCTCCAAACTGAGAGCGTATTTAGCCACCATGAGTGCAGTACTGCTGGTGGAAGGCGAAAGTACTTTTTTTCTAGCCTATGGTTCCTACATTCTCTTCTTTTGAAGACAAACTTATTTTAAGTTAGCAAAATATTAATGATCTTTGGCCCAACTGTATCCTTAAATGACATCATTTAATCTCCTCTGAGCCCTTTCCGAGCTCAACAAAGCCAATACCTTCTACGCAGGAGCAGACAATTTATTCTCTTTCAGGGTACCCACGTCGGGGTTGTCAGATGGAAAGGACTAAGCAAATTCTAGAACTCTAATGGAGTTTTATTGTTCATTGTGACAACTACATTTAGCATACCACTAGCTTGCTTAAAACATATTTCTTCAGAGAGGTAACACACACCCAAATGTTTGCCATTAGCATACAAATGATGGCTGCAGCCCTTCACAGCTCATGTTTCTGTCCCTCACTTGCTGTCTGCCTTTGTGAAACGCAAACTCATCAGAACAGGGCACATCTTCCTACCAGTCTCACCAGCAGTGGCACAGCGAGGCCAACAAATCAGGGCTGTTAACGTCGCCTGAAATAAATATTAGACACTAAGTATAAGCAATAAAATTACAGTAAAATGACCACATGTTGGTCCACTAATGTTCCAGCACTCTCCATGTGTATTAGGGCTCATGATAATTGTGTTTGCCACACAAATTATGGTTTTGAAGAGCTGAAGAAAAGATGTTTTATACATAACTAGCTTTCATGACTGACAAAATAGATGTCAAAGGTACAAAGAGAAAGAGAAAAAAAATATTATCTGAGTTCCATTTTAGAAACACATACTTCCCTCTGTGTATTGTTGATCTGCTAACATGAGTATTTTCAATTCAACAGGAAGATACAGAGAGACAGTGTATCATGCAAGTGCAGAAGCAGAAAGCTGGCTGAATTTGAAACACGCCTTGTAGCAATATTGACTAAAAAGCCATTGACTAAAATCAATGTTCACTTCTCAAACTTCAAACATGAGGCAAAGGTAGCAACTCTTTAATTTTGCATACTTGCAACACAGGAAAACTACTATTTTACTACTTATTTTTAAAATATATCAATTAAAAAATTTGTTACTTGATTCAAGTCCTCTGCCTCAAGTATGGAACGGTTTAAGTAGGATTGCAAACCCTGTGGCCAGCTTGCTTTCCACATCATACACATCTTTTATTGCCTTTTAAATTGAACGAAATTTTCTGTGCTCTCAGTTCTGAACACTGCTTATTTTGTCTATGTTTTGCCTTACGTAGCAAAAATTACAACAGCCCTCCCTGTTTAAAAGATAAGCTGTGGAACAGCTTCTCTAATTATCTAGTGATAGGTTATTGCCTTCACATACATCTAACCTGACTCCTTCCTATCTTACTTTGTGTGACACAGTCAATAAAGCAGAGTTTCTGCACTCTATCCTGCCTGTCCACAGTCTGCAATACTCAGTAAATTAGACCCTCCCCAAAAAACACCTAATTTAGGTTGTTTCCTCTATATGCTAAGTAACTGAATTAGTAAAATGCTTGGAGATCATGCCTTGTTTCATTCTGTTTTCACATTGGACGTCTTTAGCAAACAAAATGAAGCACAGCATTTGAAAAGACTGTGTAATTTATGACTGGGTTAATTACTTGCTTTAACCCAGCAAGCAGCTTAAAATTATTACAATATACCAATTTGTGTTCGAGTTTTCAGGATGGGTCTGCAAGCTCATTTCCTACAGAGACAGCTTTCTACAATGTGATTACACACCAGCCTGATCACAGCCATACATTAAGAGTAGCTCCTAGCCAGTAAATCCATGTTATCTCTACTCTTCTACTGAAATGTGTTACAGTCAAATCAGCAGCTCCATTTCCCATCTCTACAGCCTCTACTAACCTCCTGAATTCCAAGACACAGATAATAGATGCTGTCAGGTGCATAGTTCTCTCCATTAGGCCTTCGAATTTCATTGACAAAATGTGTCAACCCATAGTTTAACTCAGCTGAAGTATGTGATAATAGATCTTCCTTTAATTTCACAGACTTTACTGTAAAATAGAGAAGAAATGCTACATTATACAACAGAATTGTCACACAGTGAAGGTGGGATGGGGTACTTTTGGACTGGGAACTGGAAAACTGGCTTGATGACCTCTCCTCATTAACCAATGAATGAGACTAAAATGTATTAAGCAGTTAAAATGTTAGGTCTGTATTGAAACAATTAAGGCTTCCAGAGTAAAGTCTAGTTAACCAAAGGCAGTAACACCTGCTAACAAATGTACTGTCATGCACAGCGCAGGATGACGCAGAAACAGCCCAAGATGCTGAAGTGAAGCCAGTGGTGTAGAGGGGCACCTTTAGGGGAAACAGCGGTTTCCAAAGATCCAAGAGTGTAACACAAGGGTGCTGAGATGCGTGTGGGAGCTGAAGAACAGCAGGAGTAGCAGCGATTCCCCTTTTCCCTCACAGAACAAATGTATACAGAGAGGAGAGCTGAACGAAGAGCAGCACAGCTCCAGGAGACTGAAGGCCACCTTGTGCCAGAGTTCCAGACCCAGGTAATGCCAGCCTCAGATGAAGATCTCCTTACAGGACAAAGAGCAGGAGGATGTCCCTCCCTTGCCATTTAGAAGCCCAGAAATGGTGTGAACTCCGAGGTGAGTTAGAATATGAGGAAAAATAGGATGCAAACAAAAAATCAAAATGGTCACACAAAATCAGAATAGCCAGGAAGGTGCTGTCCTAGCTTTCATGAGAAGTGTGAGACCCAGCATTTTGAACCAAATAGGGAAAACTAGAAAAAAAAGACTTTGTCAACTCTGTGGTAAAATAGTCTCAGTCATGGTGGGAACATCAGGGACATGAGAAAAATTCTAGACAAAATTCCAGCTGAGAATCACACAAGTACGGCAATTTTCCCTTCCAGGTAGGAATCCGGATGCGAGACTTTTGGAAATACTTACTTGATTTCAGTTCCTCTAATTCTGGAAGCTCTTCGTCTAAATACCGAGACTTTACCCAGTGCTTCCATGCATTTACCCCGTAGGCGTATTTGAACGGAAAGCTGCACTCGGAGTTTTCAGAGCTGTCATCGTGCGCCTGGTACTCCGACACGGCTTTCCTCTTCACGCCCTGCCGTCGGAACACAGAGGTTAACGCCGCCCGCAGCCCCATCAGCAGGGACACAGAACCTGGCACAGCCAGCTGCAGGCCAAAGGGCACACTGAACCTCAGTGCATTCACAGAATTTAATGTGTTAATGCACAGGGAGCTAAAGATGCTACAAGTCACAGGCTCAACTCGTAAGCTCAAATGAACCCACCTATGGAAAGGCCAGCACTGGTCCCAGATTAAAGCATGCCCAGCAGTGGATATGTGGATAATGTCCAGTGGATAACAGTGAAAGCTTAGACTCCAGATTTGTTACTAGAAAGACCCATTTGTTATTAGAAAGCTTTACTAGAAGTTGACTGATTTTTTTAAAACTGCAATATCTACTCAGTTATTGGAACAAAACCATTTCAGCTTTGTGCCAAGCACAGGAAACTACTTCTTGGTAGTGTCCTAAATAAAAGACTATGGCTAATTTCTATGCAATGTCTAAACTAAGACTGACTAAAAACAAAATCTGAGAAAGATACAAGCAAATAAAAAAAAATTTAAACTATTTTATAAAGGAAATGCTATGGCTCCCATTATAAACCACCGTAATGCCAATGTTTTTCCATCTTACTATCAAATTAAACCAAGATGTCTTTGTTCAAAGTAGAAGGTAGAAAAGCATTGCTAAGAGTACAGTAGGTACATACACACTAGAACATTACAGCAACAGTGTTTTTCTTGCTATTCTTAATAGCATGAAAAAATTACCTTCTTTTTGGACCGAGGCCTTGGCTGTTCCTCATATTCTTCACCAAAAACAGGAGGTAACAAAAACTCATTTTCTGTATCAAGCTCCTCAGTTGCTGAAAATACATTAACAGAAACTTATTTCTGAACGTCTTTTAAATAACACTGCTTTGAAAAAAACCAATTAACTATATCAGTGTGCCTTAACATAAGGCATCCACAAAGGCACACACATAAACATAACCAAAGACTGGATTTTGGTAAGAGGTAATTTTAAGACAAAGCTGTCAAATAGTTTATTTCTAAGTAAGTTTTACAGGACACAACACTCAACATTTCAAGTATTATCTGAAGTTGCTAAGGCAGCATTTCTTACTCTAGACTCTGACATAATGTTTTCTGCCCAGGCTGTCTTTGGTATCAAGAATTTTAAGGCACAGTGAGAATGAGCAACTATGACTGGAAAAAATACAAATTAACTTAGTACATGCAGTTTTGCTTATGTATTTAGATTATTTCTATTTGTGTTTTGTTATTTCCTGTAGCACATTACCCTTGGTTAAAAACATTAAGAATCAGAAGGCAAGCTGCTTCAGAGAAACTGGTTTTAGTCTATGTTTATACAAGTGGTGGAGGTCTAGCTCACGATGGATATTGGCAAGCAGATGTATGGCAATACGTCAAAATATTGTTTATTTAACATTTCAGGGGGAGGATTGAGGACTCCCATTTCAGGCAACATTGAGGAATGAGACAACATACGAATGGATTTAATGTTTCAAGTTCCACTTCTATTTACTTTATTGAAGATGGTTAATCCCTCATTTAGCCATCAAACAATGTTTTACTCAAAATTGAATGCTCTTCTGGTAAGCTGATTTCACCACCTTATTTCTCATGACAGCTTTCCAACTGGTGCAGATGACATAGCACTTACATGCAGAGATTTCACAACTCTGCCCCAGACTCAAAAGCAGCCCTTCTCCTGATACCACACAGAATCTTATCTCAGAAGCATTTCAGTGTAATCAATGCCTCTTACAGACTGCTGCTACTTACTACTCCAACTTGCTTATTTCTTTTCTTCTGTGGTTTTTCTTTCTTATGTACCCAGCCCCACTTATAAAGTGGGTTAAAAACCTAGTACGCATCTGACTAGTAAACTTCCCAAGATTAAGGTAAAACTAACCCCCTGGCTTTATCTTTAAAATAGGCACAGAGCAAACTGAGAAACCCAGTCTGGGCATCTACTGCAGATACCTACAACACAGCACAAAACGAGCCTGTCAGCTGCTACAGAATCTACCAAGGTGAGGTATGAGAGTCGTGTGTCAGAGAGAAGCTATGTCAAGAGGGACAGTAACTACAGCCAGAAGCTTTCTTGGATCTTGGATTGACTACGGTATGGTGTAAGGAAACAGACACTGTTCCCTGCATTCTGTAGAGTGGTAGAAATTGTACTACAAAGCATCAAGAGCTTCTTTCAAGAAAGGTCTTGAAGTAGTGATTTTTTCCTGCTAATTCAAATAATGCTACTGTTTCAAATGCAGATATGGACATTAACAAGATATTAAAAGGTAACACAAGTGGTGTGCAGCATGCCAACTTGAAATTTTCTAGCAAACCTGAGTGGGAAATTGACCCTTTAGTAATTTCTTCTCCAAACCATGAAAACACCTGGTGATCGAAAGGTGCATTCATTCTTCATATGCTGAGTCCTTGAGCCTTTAAAATAACTTTCCTAAAACCATGTCCAACCCAAATGACGCAGCCAAGTTCTTTGTGAAAGGCTAACTTCCCCTTTTCTTTGCACTGTTTCAAATACAGCATTTATAAAGATGGAAGAACTAATTCAGAAGTCCCCCATCTTACAAAGGCATGGCAAAGTTTTACCTAACAGACAGTCAAGTGGATCCTGCAATCAAATAAAGCTCCTATGAAAGGATGATTAAATGAGGTACGATGGTTGTCCACAGAGTCACAGTATTTATTAAAATCACAGAAGAATTACCTCTTGGAAAGTCTATTTCGATATCAAGATCTGGCTCATATGGAACATCAGGCAAGCTTGTCCGCGACTCTGTTTCTGAGTTGAGTAGATTTGACTCAACTATCACACCTGTTCAAAAAAAAAAGGAAAAAACCTCATTATTTTAACCAACACATGGATTAGCCAAATGGTGCAGATCTATAACTTTTAGAAGCTGAGTTGTGGTTGTTCTGCTGATTACCATCCTACATTTTCTTGTTCTTGGGATCTCATATTTACTTCTCCCATCTGATTTCCTTAAAACATAGAAGACACTTACTAGACCATTGTTCTTCTCCATTAAGGTGAGTCAGCAAAGCACAAATATAAAAAATCAAATACTGGTGAAGCTGGATCATATCAACTAATCCCAGAACTCAAAAAAGCTTGACAAACCTAACTATCTATTTTCCTACCTGATCCTGTCGCAACAGAACAGACTTTCAACTCTGCTTTTATAGGATCTGTTTCTCAAATAGGGCATGCAGGCAGGGAGAAACAAAGCTTGACCTCTCTCCAACTTCTGGCAAACACTGATTTCTCCAAATTCAGTCCTCTGCAAGCGAGCAAGCTCTGATCCCATACATCTGCTCCTTTAGCTAGCTGTACTTCACAAAAGAGATCAAAGAACTGAAAATGACAACCCTGCAGTGCTACCAGAAATGTGCAGTTTTAGAAGGAGAATGACAACAGATTGGAATACAATAAGCTTCCTGGGACTGCAGCTCCGCTGGCCTCCTATATACCAGGCACAAAGTGTAAGTTTATGTAATTTGGCAACAACCTTTCAGAAATCTGTTGAAAGAGCTTGGAAAAAACCTTCAAAATTTCACCTGACTGAAGGCAAATTCTCCTGGAAAGATACAGAAGAGACTTGAAGATTTAGGCAGGCAGACCCAGGAAAGAAGAGCAAAGAGACATGGGCACTGAGAAACTATAATGACAAAGTATGTGGGACTGTTTAATCTCCAGATTTAAATTATTATGAGAACAATCTGTTGGTTGTTGCTCAGTAGTGCTTACTCTAAATCATGGGCTTTTCAGTTTGCCACGCTTTGCCAGAGAGCAGAGAAGCTCAAGAAGCTGAGAGGGAGCTCATCCAGAACAGCTGAGCTGAAGTGCCCAGAGGGGTGTCCCACACCACACAGTGCCATGCTCAGTTTATACATGACCTGGGGGAAGCTGGCTGGGAACCACCGACTGCTGCTCAGGAACAGGCTGGGCATGGGTCAGTGGGTGGTGAGCACCTGCATGGTGCATCACTTAGTTTTTTTGAGTTTTATTCCTCTCTCTCCCCTCTTTTACTTATATTTACTAGTATTAGTAGTATTACATTTTATTTTGTTTTAATTATTCAACTCACAAGGTTTACTTTTCTTCCCCAAGTCTCTTCTCCACCAGGTGTGAGGGGAATAAGCTAGTGGCTGTGTGGTACTTAGTTGTAATCTGAGGTTATAAAGCACAATGCAACTTAATGTAAGACCTCAATGACAGCACTGTTGTACTCAAACTTTCCCTAAAATTAAAAAACAAACCGAATCCTTTTCACACACATCCCCCAGCACTCCAAACAGTCAAAAACTCATCAGGAAACTCACTGGCCACATCAGAAGCATCAGTTTTTCCAACATGTTCAGGTACCATCCCTGACAAGTTCAGTAGCTCAGCTTCCAGAGGATCTGAGGGCACTTTCCCCCTCAGCTCTTCTATTGCTGCAAGGATTTTCTCAGTGCTATCCAGGGTAGTGGGCAAAAAAACTGGAACTGGCACCTGTGCAGACAGTGAGGCAGAGATAATTAGAAAAGAAAAAATGCCACAACAAAGCAACCAACAAACAAAAAAATTCTGTACTTCTCTTCTGAAAGACAGAGTTCACACAGTTTAGAAACAAGTCACTCCACTTTTGCACACTTTTGTTTTGTGAGCTGACAAAATATGCTGGCAGGTTAAAAACGCAATATAAAGGAGCTAAGAACAGAAAGGAAAGCAGGAAAGGACACAGGATAAAAAAGGACAAAATATAGCTGGTAGAAGAAAGAAGGGTCTTTGGAACTTCAAACCTGTCTGATTATAACCTTAGACTAACAGTTTAGACAAATCAGCATCTTCCTTTAGTGACTTGTTTGTGAAACATGGAATTTTAGGAAATCAGGGTCTTTTTTCACCATTTGGATGAAATTAATCAGGTCAGTGATAACAAATTAAACTTAAGGGTTATTTTCTTTTCCTGCCACAAGATTCAGGTTTTGGGATTTTTTCCTTTGTGTTTTTCCTACTGTTTATCCCACTCAGCCATCCTTCCCCAACACAACATTTTCAGCTCCTTACAACCAGAACAAATCTTGCCGTTAAAGACTTATTCTGCGTTTCCAGGAAACACAGAAGTATCACTCAGAACTGTTCCTAAAAAGTGCAGCAGCACAAGATTCTCACACTGGAAGCAGGGAGACAGGTCCTAAAGAACAATCAGGGAATTAAGTGACACTGTCAGATTCTAATGCTTTTTCAATAAACAGTGCTGCAGCACCCTGCAATCCTTTAGATGGACCAGAAGGAGAACAGCCAGCCACACAAGGTGGTCCCACACATGCATGTGAATGGATGCCTATTTTAAAATGAAGCTGAAGTTTCACTTACAGGAACAGGAACTGTGGTAGGAACAGGAACATTTTGACTATACATGTTCATAGGCACCGGAATGTAGACTGGTACAGGAATAGGCACTGGGACATACTCTTTTTTCCACTCATCTTCTATTAAAAGAAAAAGGAAAAAGGTAAATACTGACAGGTATTTAAACATATTTTACACCTGCCATTTAGTAAAAAAGAAAATTAGAATATCTGCAATATGTTAAAAGACAGTAAGAGTTAAGAAAAAGCTGCAATGAAGAAATTAGTTCTAGCACAGTTCAGGAGTTACCTGTCTGACAAGATTTTGTCTGCATATGAGGTTTACAGTACGTGGCTTTCGTCATTGTCAAGGGCTTGCAAAGAACTGCCTTGTTCTTCATTTCTCTGTTGGGTGTTGGAGAAGGTGGTGGAGCTGAGCCCTGCAGACAAGCAAACATGAGAAGGTGCTGTTGCACCCCACTGATTCCAACACAAACTTCTTGACTTAATATATCAGCTGGTACTTTTCATAAATGAGATACTGAAGGGGAAGTTCACAGAAGCACAACACAACAGCACCAACTACTACTCTATAATTGCAAGCTATTCCACATTCCTAGTATTGAGCTGCCACTGCCAGGATCATGACAGGAGCTGTACTTTACTCGGGGCTAGCACTTCTGGCTCATTTTCTTTTTTAGCACTTCTGGCTCATTTTCCTTTTTTTTCTTTTTAATTGAAGGTACTCTACATTTACACTCCTGTTTAAGTGAAAGCGCCGTTTAAGCGATTTTTTAAGATACAAAATAATTTCAGCTGTAAAAAGTTCATTACAAGCAGCATTAACAAGCTTTAGGCTCAAGATCTAACCTTCTTGAATCATGCCATAGTTGAAAGCTCACTTTTTTTTAAAAAACGTATTTCTGAATAAACATTCTCTAAACACTTTTTTAGAACCTAAAGTATGAACTTCGAGCTCCCCCTGCTGTCTCTACAACAGTGACAACGAATACCTGGGAACATTCCATAATGTTCAAACTGAGTCCTTACAGTCAAGAAGTAAAAAACCCTCTGGTTCCAGACATGGTTTTTGTACCCTAGTACCTCTTTTAGAACCCGATATCAGAAACAAACTCTCAGTTTTATTTGGTCATATGTAGGAAGACTAGCCCCATATGTCCTTTTAGATATGGAAAGAAAGCCCAGTCCCAAAACCAGCAATATGCTCTACCAGGTGTACACTCCCTAAAATACATTAAAGAATATTGTACCACACATAGCTTTGACACAACCGTTAAAAATTTATGGACTGAATTAACATCATTAAACATAAAATACTAAAAGTTTTTAACATGACAGCTTAGCTTGTCTGATGTCTCTAGTTATCTAAGAAATTTTATTTTCTGTGTTTTTCATAAATATATTTATATTGTCATAAAAGAATTTCCACTTAAATCTAAGATTTATCTTTAATGCCTATCTGCATTTAAAAGGCAAGTCTCTGAGACCTTCCATGCAACAAACAAATCAAAACAAAACTAAGTTTCAAACAAAACACACTAAACTAACTGAAACCAATATTAAAAGTAGTATTTTTGACAAGCTGAGAAAAACTGAAACTCAGACTGAAGGCTGCTGCTCCACTGATGATCCCCACCCTTCCAGATAGCAATCCTGCAAAAGGTTATGCTTCCCTACTCTGCAGCAAAGTCAATCAGACCTTGAGCACCTAGAGAATTCTACTCTTGGGAAGAATAAAATTTAAGGCCTGCAGACTTATTTTCAGCTTTTTAAAGCTGAGCTACCACCTTACTATTCCAACTGGACATTGAAATCTTCTTCCCTTTCTATATTCAATAAATACACTTAATCAGTCTAAACACGTGAATAAGACACATAGTTTGTTGATTAACTTTTAAGCAACATTTATATGCACAACAGATGTAAAACATGTGGCTGACGATTTAGTTTCCCAGAAGACACTGAAGAGAAAGCATGAATATTTGAAATTTCAACTACATGTGAAAAAGACTAAACAGCTTAATAAATTTAGCTTAGGATCATTCAAAGACACTAATTTTTGGTTTTTAATAGCATCCCTCTAATTCAACAGGATCTCACATTTTAAGTACACCTAATTATGTTTTGTATATCTATAGAAAAAGAGAAAGAGAGAGAGAGAGAAAGAGAGAGAGAGCTAGATATATGAGTGTCTCAAATATATGTACTTACTGTTATTTTTGTCCGGGGGGTTTGACAGCCCTGATCTAAAAGAACAAGGAAACACTTTTAAAATCTTTTTTCCCCTTTTTCAAAATCAAACCAAATTTCATTAAGCAACTCAAGATAGCACCTGTCACCAATATAACATCAAATCAAGAGAACTCATTAGTACCATATTGCAGGTGAGAACTGCACACAAAACTTTTCCTTCATAGACACCTTCCTACTCCAGTACTGAGCCTTACACAAAGGCAAATGCTAAATCAATGCTCCAGCCAGATGTGAATACAGCCTCTTTCAGAAAAGTAAACACCAAAATGTTCAAGTATAAAAATGGCTATACAACGAAGCTGAGTTGCCATAATTGCATTCATTTAAAAGCTGGTTTATTTGAACTTTGCCTGACTTCCCATTTAAACCACACAAACATGTATTCAGTGCCCATCAGCAAATTTACACAGTACTCATTGCCAACAGAAAGGAAAAAAAAAAAAGGCAATGTATTCTTCTTATCTTGATACTTTCAATCTGTTCTCATTTCATTTCACTTATTTTCTTTAATTCCCTTGAAAGTATTTCTTTTTTTCATTCCTAGTGCATTTATCTGTTCTCTGTGACCAAAAGGCATTTTGAGAAGTGTTTCCACAGAGCAAATAGTGACAAACTGGAGCACAATGAAAGAGGAAAACATTTTCTGTTCCTATGATGATACAGCACTAAAATTGCACTTAACCCAGAACAGCTCAATGCTGCCTCTGATGATAACACAGAAAAGGATAATCTCTAACGCAATTCATTACGACAAATAAATAATTCATGCAGCTTTCAATTTTTCCTTTTAATGAAGCATCTGGTTTGATACTTCTCAGCCCTAAAGCAGCACATACCATAGTGCAGGTTCTCGGGTCCTTTCTGGGTGGCCAGATTGGGCTCGTTCTGTTGACAGTAGAAACGGAGCAAACAGTGCTGATCACAGAAATGTTTCATCTCGCCGCGCCACTGCACCTTCTCTTTGAGGGCTCCTTGAGACTTACAACAGTCACACCGTATAGCCTTAATGCAAAGGAAGAGTTTCACATTTTTAAACAGGCCTTGGGAAAAAATTACTTCTATATTTTAAAAGGCTACATTTTTAAGAGTACTGAGGATTAAGTACCGCTACACAGTTAAGCTTCACTCATGTACAGTAGTTGAGCTACCTTCTTTTTCAATTGTTTGCTGGGGGTTAGCACCCAGAATAAATCTGCTTTGTTTTATTAATTCGTCACTATGTAAAAAAAAAAGCTCATTTCTAATCAGTCATCAAAAAATAATTTTGTGCATCAATTTTAATTAATTTGATTGAAGCATTCTGCAAAACGAGAGCAGAAAGTGACAGACTCTTTAATGATTTTATTGAACTGAGGACAAATACAAGTTGTTTTTTCTCCCTCCAAAATCTGGCAGGTTTTTTTTGTTTTAAAAAAGAACCAAAAGTTTTAAGAAGTCACCAAACGAATCACTTCTCTAGGTATCAAATCATCATAAATATTTTTTATATTTCTATTATTTTTAGTAGTTGGGCAGAAATTTTAGATTCCATTCTTTAGTTCATCCAAGTTTTTCTATGATTTATAAACATCAATTTCTCTCAATAAAAGACGGCTCCCCAAAATTTAGTTAGCATGTAACTTGAAACTCAAACGTTTAAGTAATATATCATTCATCAGCCTGCATGTTATTTTCATGAGGCATCATTAAAACAGACATTGTTTTTCTCCAAAATAGATTCTACTGCATTTTATCTGCCATGCTATAAATTATTATCTGAACAGCAGTGGCCTCAATTTCACATCTTCAAGTGAGCAAGTAATTGTTAGCACTACAGCTCGCCTTGATATTGTTTGCAACCTCCATCCTAAAGCAGACCTTAAAAAATTAAAAGCTTTAAAGATACTCAGGAATCCACAGTAAGTCAGCCTAATAATACAGCCAGGAGAGGAAGAGGGAAGTTATAATATATGCAACATAAAACATTAATACATAAAACCATACACAACATTGCAGTTATGCACAAGGCTCTGATGGCTAAAAAAACAAAACAAAACAAAACAAAGTCCAACTATAGTTTTTGTGACTCCAAAAAAGTACGAACGGGCCAATTAGTTCAAATTTTAAATATAATTAAATGTTTATTTCCTTCTCAGTATTTGAACAGTGTGGTACCATCCTCTGGCAGTGTAAGAAATTAAGCTCTCAGTTGTAATTTTCAAGTATTTAAAGATGATACATAGAGAGACTAGTTTCTAACAGTACAACCAGGTTTAAATCGGGAGCAATTAAAATTGCAGCTTCAAGATCACCTCACACTAAGCACCAGGTGGCCCTGGAAGAGCAGATAATTCTCTTCCCCCTTCTCTGTGCAGGTAGCAGCAGCAGTTATGCACCTGTAGGGCACACAAGGTCAGAGACCTTACAGCACTGCATTATCCCCAGTTTTTGTTGTATTTGTCACTTGGACATTCCACTGATGCTGATCCACAGTTCCTTTTGCAGATCATCTCAGTGGGACAAAAGAGCAAGTAAGTTGTATTCTTGGAACGGAGTGGGGAAGAAGATAAAATGTAGAGCGTTGCCAAAATAGTCTAGATTTAATCAGTTCAGGAAAGCTGTGAATTCACACCTTCAAGGCAAATCCGACTTCCAAAGCCACCAAAAGACTGAAATACCAGTAGAAAAAAAAGTATAATTCACTCTAAATTTAAATCTCAAACCCATCTAACACTGATTAAGAATGACAGCTGACTCACGTACAGAAAAGCCCATCTATTCTGACCTGCTGCACGCTGCTTGACTATCAAAGCACCACTTTCTGCTCATTTTTCTCTCCTTCAAAGAAAGAAAAAGGGGTCAAATCTTGTCAAATCCAGCAACTACAGCCTTCCTACAGCAGGGCCTGTTGTGATAGGACAAGGAGAAATGGTTTTAAATTGGAGGGTCAACTTAGATTAGATAGAAGAAAGAAGGTTTTTAGAACAAGGGTGAAACACTGGAACATGTTGCCCAGAGAGGTTATAGATAGGGAAACTTTTAAGGTCAAGTTGGATGGGACTCCAAGCAACCTGATCTCATTGAAGATGTCCCTTCTCATTGCAGAGGTGTTGGGACTAGGCAGCCTTTTAAAGATCCCTTCCAACCCAACTATTCAGTGATTCTCTGATTCCTGCAACTGTTCTCTCCCTCTCCTGGTTTGTCTTTACATTTAGGCTCTTGAATAAGCATATTATTGTCTCTCCTGGGCTTCTACTAAGTCATTCAGGTGAAAAAAAAAAGTTAGTTTGCTTCCACATGGAAATTACTATTCCTCAGGAAGCCTGAGATTCTTTTACAGTGACGCTTCACTTCTCATCTCTACATTTGCTACACTTTAATTCTACTATTTCCATAATGATGCTTACAGCCAATGTTAAACACCCTTCCATGCACTGAAGTTTCCTGCTACCTGCTTGCTCACCCACTTCCCTGACCATCAAATTTGCTGAAAGTGAAAATGAATTAGTGATTTTCGTGACATTTTATGATTTTTTCTTCCTTCCTTCCCCTTTTCATTTGTTTTCTTGGGATACTGGCACTAAATGTTAACTGAATCTCCAAAATACCTGCCTTCAAGTCAGCTTATCTCCATGTTCCAAAAAGCCCATCTTTGCTCGCAGTGCTTGCACCGCACAGAAATCCTTTGCCACTTGGGACTACTTTTTGGTACATTTATTTTCCCATTACTTCAACATGTTCAAATGGGCATGGTGATTAGTATAAATCACTAATGTTTGCCCCAAATTTGGGTTAAAGAACAAATTTTCATAGGAGGGGCTTTTATTTACATTTTTAGTCCTTCCATCACCTAATGTTCTCCAATGGTTTGGACTGCTATTAACTTGTCCTAATCTTAGCTGCCTATTCCAGTTTCAAATGCAGTAAATAGGAAGCAGAAGTTTTTCCCAGAAAGGGAGTGATTGTAAGAGAAAGGAGACCAACTGTTCTGAAAAGAGTACTTACTGGAGGCTGAGATGTCTAACTAGAGAACGGCTGAATTCCGACAAGAGAAATTCCACAAGGCTGTCTTCCTGTCTTTACCACTTTGATTAATGCTGGCTCTACTTCCAAATTTTACCACTGCTGGCAATCATTGCTGAGCTCACCAGCCACAACAATTTTTCTTTGCCTCAGACTGTAGTTCCCCACCTCCTACTTACTCTTTGCTGAAGACACCTGACCTCCACTGAATACAGTCATCACTGAACATGCTGAGTCTAATCAATTCTCCACTATAGCCTCAAATGACCTGTGTGCACTTCAGCTGTAGTACTGTCATCAGTGTTTCTCAATGTATATTTAAAGAAACAGATTTCTCTGCTGTTCTCAGAACCGTATACTCTTTTTCAAGGTAATTTCAATGCTCTAATATAACATCAAATGATTGAAACAGTCATCAAACATCAGGCTACTAAAAGATTTATGCTGATGTTTCCCAGGCATTTTCTGGATTAACATCCAAACCATTGCATGAAAGTTTACAGGAGGAGCTCTAAAAACTTAGAGAGCTAACCTCAAGACACCCAAAATTTTGCCTCTTGTCTCAGAAGTGCATGGAATCCAGAGTAGAAATTTCCTCAGAACTTGGCACCAACTGGTAACTGCAGCTGTTGCCCAACAGATGATCAGGACTAAAACTATTCTTTTACATTCCACTGCGTCATATTAGATTTAAAGGACACTTATCTAGGTAAGTCTAAACTTTTAATACTTCTAGATAAGTTGTTGCTTCTACCATTGCTAACTTCTTTTGGCTTTCTGACATGAGAATTTTGGCATTCAGGGAAGTGCTCCCATAATACTTAATTATTTTAAAAGGTTACAATGTTTTCCAGATAATACTACATGAGAAAGATGTGCCCATAAAAAAAAAGTAGACAAAGAAGATGGAGACAAACACTTGTTTAATGAACACAATGATGGTGTTAAAACATTACTAAGTTGTTACTACTGATTTCTCTTAATGTATACATTCATTGAAACTCCAAAATAACACTGAACATTGCATAAATGAGACAAAGCTCATACATATGTAAGTATTTTTTTAAGAAGCTAACAGACAAAACAGCTAATGAAGTACAAATTCAGAGAATGGTCCTTATCTATTCTGTCTTCCTATGTTTTGATCATTGTCTATTTTGGCTAGGTAAGAATATGAGCTAACAATGCACTACCAAATCTAAGGTATCTGGAGTGACTTCTATAAAGCAGGAGAAGTTACCAGCAAGGATGTAAAGAAATAAAAAAGAGAATTTTAGCAAAAGACACAATTTCCCAAAACCTATTATATGTCTTTCCCATGTAATAAATCTCAGGCTTTTATAAACAAAACTCAATTACATTAAGACTTTAAGAAGCACTTGAAAAAAATTACAATCAACAATTCTTCATAATGGAACACTAGTTCCACTAGCAAGTATAAGATTCAAAAAGTAGAAATATCTAACACTTCAACATCATCCAAAGTATCAAAAGGCTATATCACTAGTTACCAGCAAATATGTTTAAATTGCCTTTTTATGACATCAGATCTAATTTACCTGTAACACAGCACCAACAGCATTTAAGCAGACTTCATGGGCCAGTTATTACCTTATCCCATGAATCAGGATAATCTGAAGTCTGAGTTTTCAAGTGGTTCTCAAAGCTGAATCACAGTACAAGCTTCCACAGAAGCTTAGGTACATGAAAGTACTTTGCTATGCACACCTCCAGACTATATTCTTTGCTGAATCACCAAAAGATTTCTAAAGCACACCAAGATTTTAATTTCTCTATCAGAAGGCACTTTTTTCACAGGGATAAATTTCATCCCACACTCCAAGTTTTAAGGCATATAGATAGACTAATTATTATTGTATGAAGTTAATATTTTAGTTAAGAACTTTGCAGCCAAGCTTTGTCACCCTATTTTCATGCGAGACTAAAGAAACACATTGTGGTCTCCAGTAGTTTTCTTTTAGGAATGTCTAACAGGACCCTACATACATTATTCAAAATAAAGAATTTACAATGTTTGGCTGTAACATTTCTGGAACCAGACATTCCAAAATATCAGATATATCTTCATTTTCAGTTCTTTTATGGTAGGTAGATCATCTTGAATTACAGGACTTGTATCTAGCCCTCTAACATTTCAAGCCTTTTACTGCCTTCCAGGCTGTGTGCAGAGTTTTGGTACAGTGACGAATTTTGTACTGTCTTTTTTTGCAATTGCATCCACAGTGTAGTTCTTGTTTTGAAATTATCAGTGTAGCTTTCCAGGACGTTCACACCAGAGATCAAATATTTTATCCATGGTACTAATCGCAGGTTAAACCCAGTCCAATTTCATCTTTTCCTTTCAAAAAATGTAAACAAAAAACCTCTCATTGTGAAGTCTTTGCTGGTTGTGCTTCACAAAGCAGTTAAGCTTCCAGAGACTTAGAAATAGATGCCATCTGTTTGATTTAAACTTTTATTAGAAATCCATTTGGTCTTGCTTTTTCCTTTGGCATCCTTTCCACTGGGAAATACTGAACAATCAAAGCCTCTGCAGTTCAAACTGTGGGAGAAGGGAAAAGGCAAAAAAGGAGGCAAAAACAGGAACAAGAAAAACTCCGCTAACGTCAGTGAACTCAAGGTATCCAGATGCTACTAACAGTGTTTTCAATATCCTGAATACACATTTAAGAAGTTTTGACAAGAAAAATGTGGTATTAACTGAGAAAAAATTGGAATTGTAAAGTAACAAATATACATAGTAATTGCTTGTTTTTCTGTAACTCAAGACTTCCTTGCCAAACGAATTAATAAAATCAGATGACAGAAATGCTGCTCTAAGATCTACGAAAACTCAAATGATGAAATTAATACATTTGCTTATTCTATAGCAAATGCTTTGCTGAAGTAAGCCATATTTGCTGCACAGTCCTTGAGATATCCTCACATGTGCATTTTTGGTTTTTTTAACTGTGGAGCTCTCGTCAAAAATTCTGAGTTACTTGCCTTGTAGTACCAGTCCTGAAATTTTTTACAGCACTCTTCACTGCAGAAATCTCTCACTACACCATCAAGTTCCTTAGTTGCTCCCTTTTTGCACAG
This sequence comes from Machaerirhynchus nigripectus, assembly GCA_013397975.1. Lineage (NCBI taxonomy): Eukaryota > Metazoa > Chordata > Aves > Passeriformes > Dicruridae > Machaerirhynchus > Machaerirhynchus nigripectus. The sequence continues at coordinate 771,761 of VZRQ01001388.1, forward strand.
CTGTGAGCAGTAATTACAAGTAACACATCTCAGTCCTAACCGTCTTGCAAAGTCTTGTTTATATAGCAGCTTGCAGCCTGGAAACAGATTTTAAACATTAGGAACAAAGTAATTTTTACAGAGAGATATCACAGTTACGAGTTAAATATCGAAAATTAAATGAATACAACAACAGCTAACAAATGGGGCTTCAGACAAATTCAGGTTGCACAGTAAGACTGTATTTCAAGACATTTTTACCCGAATACCTTCCCTACGCAATTCTATGGTTTCCTGTGATGCCTGCATTTTTTCAAAACCCTATGCTGAATCATTGTTTATCAAATCCCTGAATAAACAGTCAGGAAAAAAAAATATAATTTTCTTTTAATATAGACCCATGCAAAAGCATTGACTTGGAGTTACATTGCTCAGTTACATATCCTCAAATGCTACAGACCCAGACAACACTATCTACTAAAAAAACACCTATCTTCATGGATCAACCTTATTTTATGACTACCCTTATTTATATTAATGCAGCAAACCACCTAGATAACTTATTAATATTTATGAACACTAATATGTACAAGATGACCTAAGAAATGAGGATTTTCTTTAAAAATGTAACTATAAAGCAAGCAATGGTCAGTAGTGGGAATTATGCAATGACAGGAAATTACACATGAAATTCGTGAAGAATTTGTATGTAAATTATCTTTTAAATTTTTTTTTCCACATTGGGGTCGAGTGGAGATGTTGGTTATTTTGGTTTTTGTTGGTTGTTGTTTTGCATTGGTTTGGTTTTTGTTTTTTGGTTTTGGTGGGTTTTTTTTGGGTTTTTTTTCGGGTGGGGTTTCTTTGGTTTTGTTTTTCTTCATTTACTATGCAGTCATAATGTCAAGGTTGCCGTAATGACAGCTATATTCTTCCACAATCTGATCATCCCTCAAGCAAATTAGAAAAGACATTCTAACATATTAAATGCATTAAAAGATGAATATTGTAGCTATTATACAGGCAATTTCAGAATATATTGTATTTAAACTACCTCAAATCCAGTGCCTATTCAGCTGATGCCTAAACCATATACTATATACCTCTGTTATTGTCCTAATTTTACAGGAGAGAACAGAATGAGAAGATGAAGTAACTGTCTATATCGAACACTGGAGGGACAAGATAACATTTACACAGACATTTAATCTGAGGTACTGCAACTGTTTTTATGATCTACCGAATATCACAGTACCACCAAAGATCAGAAATCAAGTCTTTCAAGTGTCCACTCTGCTAGGCCATATATACAATCTAACAGATGCAGACTTCTGTACTTCTGATATGTTATGAAAGTCAGTATGTAACATACATGCTGTACCTCCTCTGCCATACAGAATATAAAAATACTGGTATGTATTCAGTAATTTCAATTATGCAACTTCTGCTGTTGTCTATTAGGGCAGAATTCATATGTGTGAAACTGAGATACTATTTTTAAATCACTAAAAGCACAAGAATGTAAATGGAAGCTGCAGCAGACTGAATCTTCCAAAAACAAAAGGTTATTGAGGAACTTTAACTTGCAATGCAACAAGCTTTGCTAACAGATTAAATTTACTAGTAATGTCAAAACAAGACAATTAGAGAATATTGTACAAATAAGACACTGTAGGTAATCTGTTTTAAAGTGGTTTTGTTGGGGTGGTTTTTTTGTTTGTTCCTTGGATTTTAAGTTCTTTTACAACAGAATAAAGAAAATTACTACCACAGATGGAAAGTGCCATATCCAGCAACCACCCTTACAGTGCAACTGATTTGGGCTTTAAATACATTGCTTTGAAGGAATTAACAATCCTAAAGATAACAGTATGTGCAAGCTATTAGTTAAAAGTACCAATTAAAAGCAAAACTTCTTGCCAGTATTTTTTCCTGCTGGCTGTATCTCTCACTTCTGCATGGACCATCATATTCTTTCCAGTTCTTTAAAATTCCAGAGATATCTTAGCACCACAATGGTGGTCTTCAGCTGTCCTTAGAAAAGCCACCCAATGCTGCATCACCCTTTCAAGACTACAGACCAGTAGTACTCCTCTACTACCAACCAGGCAACCAATGTCCACCTGGCTAAGTTTACAAAAAGGAATGGACAAAAATGACATTTTTCTTGGCTTCTGAACTATAGGAAGTAAAGTTGAAGACGATGCTGTTGTTTTATTAGAAAAAGTTATCAGGTAAGAAATTTTTTCACTCTACAGTCAAACATCTCCCACATCTCTGTGACTCATGTAAAAGATTGATCAGCGCACATTAAGTAAGGGGAAATAAAAAGTCAAAAATTCCAGCCCTTAAGACCTAAATGCCTGGAAAACATGGTGGTTTTTAATAGATCACTGACTGAAGGGCTTCTTGCTGAAGGAGGCCTCTACAGAAGATTAAAAAATCCATTTTTATAAAACTTTAGATGTTGACAGAAGATTGTTACAACCCTGAACACTGCTGTAGTAGAAGTACAAAAACTTTCTTTAGCGTCACCATGAGCAAAAATCTACAGATTTGTCTGAAACTCTTTTATGTGTTTGCAATAGTTAACTTAATCTGTGGGGCCAGGGAAAATTTGGTTTAGCTTCAAGATCTTGTGACTTCAAACAAAGAGCAACCAAAATGCCTTTCTAAGGTCTTTAGTAGTCTGCAATCCAGGATATCCATTTTTATTACAATGCTATGGTTTGGACTAAAAGAGTAAGACTTTCTTTGTATGGAAAAAGGTATTTGCCTTTGGCAAAACAGATTCTAAGCTCAAACAACTTGGTCTTCTTTTGCACAAGAAAAATCCTGAATCAACGTAACAGTAACATCCATGCTGGCTTTGTAGATTTGACCACGAAGTGGGCTTTGATTTACAGCACATTGTGGATGAGTAATTCAAAAAGCACTGGTTGTCTGACCTTTCTAATATTAACACTAAGATCCTGAAGGTTTGTTCAGTCTAACTCCCCTGGTGACTTGGGGTTCATGAGTACAAGGACTGCCTAAAACAAACAGCTGACAGTCCCAACATTTTGAACAAAAAGATCTGAGTAAAATCCTGAGTTCCTCAAGATTTCTGCTACAACACCAGGCCCACAAGTTACAGTATGAGCAGATGGAAACTTCTACTGTTTTAAAGTAACTCTGAGAGAAAACAGCTCTTAATTTCAATGAAAAGTATAAGCACAGGTTATTTGGCTCAAGCTACACCAGTCATTAATTATGGTCTTTATCAAAGTTCTAACATCATCCCACAAGTTGGTTGTCTCAGGAAGACCACTACGGACCATTTTCAGAAGTATCTCCAACTCAAAATCTGAAGCAAACAAAAAACAAGTAGGTGAGTATCTGCTACATAGCCTTAATTATGCTATTAGAATTCTGCCTTCCAAGCAAAACCCAACACAAAACCTATCCCTCAAGAGCCCTGAATTTTGATTCCCCACATAAATGGCAGAGAGAAGACAATGATCTGAACACATGCAAGAGAAGACTGCAAGACAACATCCAGGCAGTTCCTCTAAACCTTTACCTCAGGGAAGGTCCAGGCTAGAAGAGCTTCCTTTCTCTTTGCATATCCAAAAACTGCCAGCTTCAGCCCTACAGAGCTGCCCACAGCAGAAAACCTGCTTCACTTGACTGACTGCACACTCAGCGCAAGCAAGCTACTAAGAACATGATCCTATTCTACCAGCAGCATCTCCCTGAATTACAGGAAGTTCAGTACACTTCTACATCAAGTAGCTGTGTAAAAAGGAATGCTGAACCAGAAATAATCCTGCATCCTCAACACCAGTCCCTTTTTACCACAGGGAATAGTATCTTCTATAGAAAGTAACTGTTCCATCCTAAAAGCAATTCAATTTTTTACCTCTGAAAGGCTGTCCTTACTGAACTACCTTTGTCCTTCAAGGAACATGCAAGACTTGCTGTTCCCTCATCTTGTCATAACTTCAACTGTTACCTGTTCTAGAGAAGAATAACAACAGGCCCGTAGCATCACAAGCTACATCTTGGAAGATTTCTGGAGCTATGTTCCATCCAGAACTTTCTGCTGTATCTCCCTCTGTACTGATTCGCATGCAAAACCTCTTCCATACCCACACTGCTATCACCCACTGTCTCTGGATTCATAATAAACATTACTATTTTTAGGAAAACAGATGCAATGTATCCTAATTCTCCATCCTGCTTTGATTACTGTTAAAGTAGACTCTACCCTCTCTGTGTAAAGAGAAACTGTGTACATCCCTTCCTTCCTTGTCTTCACCTTAAGAACCTTTTATTATTATTCAATCCAACTTTCATACAACCTCAGTTTATCCTAGTATTTCCTGATATTAGGTAACTATCTCCTTCCATTCTCCTCCCTCCTACTCCAATCCAGTTACTCATGTTTTGCTTATTCTTACATCTTTTCAAGTTTATTATTCTTCCAGGTTAACAAGAAGCATCTTTATAAACTTTCTTCTTTTTGTGCTCATAATCCCAGCATGTTAAATTGCATCACCCCTTATCTGCAACAGCCAATGCTGTCTTTGCTTAAAGTATCTCAAACCTTTTTAAAAGACACAACAGTGGAATTAACACCGAAGAATGATAATCTAACAAGGACCACTGGTGTTAAACAATGCACAGCATACACTTGATAGTCTTTACCGTGTTACAAATTATCTCTCCACAAAGAAAACCAGAAATTTTAAGACTCAATACATGTACAGAAAACTTAAAAGATTATTTGAATGCTATCAACATTCTCCCTCTACAGACCGAAAGAAGATAAACATCATCTCTTCCACAGCGTAGTTCTATCTTTCCATTTCTCATCTACAAGAACACTGTCAGACATACCAAAATCCAGGTTAACAAGTTAAAACTGTCAAAAAATTTCAGAAGAGATGCATCCAAGAAGCATTACCTGGAAACTACACCTACACAACGAGACGCTTCCACAAGTGGAATACAAGAACCAACTGTCCAGCTCTTTCACGCGTTTGTCTAGGAGGTTCAGAACTATGCTTTCCTTCAGCATAGCCAAGAGCCTTCACTTGGTGCTTCTGTAGCAAGGCAGCCTGTTAAATACTTCCTAGGTGACTTGTCAGAATTGAAAATGCTGTCCCTTTTGACTTAACTCATTTTTATAACCAAAAAAGATTATTTTAGCTTTTACGGTAACAGAATTTGTTTGGAATAGTCATCTGCAGCTCCAAGATTTAAAACGAGACTGCTTAATCAGATTACATGGCCTGAATAATTGTGCTGTGCCATCAGAGTTCCCTGATGAAAACTGCCATGGCTCAAAGGGATGCCAGGGATGTCCCACTATAACTTCTGTCCATAGCACTCAAAGGAGGCCATAGCATCTCAGAATAGCCCATGCACCTCCAACGTTCACTTCTACTTTTCTACTAACCCAATTTGTGGGAAAGGAGTATCTTCCTGCAGTAACAATTTGATTCTTGCAATTGTGAAAGAGCATTTTTACGGATCATGCATTTTGCAGTATTTAAGACATGTTCTGCTTTTCACTTGTCCCCTTTTGCCAGGATATCCCAACTCGGCACCAAATTAAGCTTCCAATGAAAGCCACAAGGAAACTGACATTTCAGGTTAGATTTTATCTCAAGAGGGACACTGCCAAAAGAAGTGGTCATGAGCAAAACCAAGCTAGGCACCATAGCAAGATCAAATTATTTCAACATGGTAGACCTCTGTCAAGAGCTGTAGAAAGGGACATAACAGCTCTGTGAAGCACAAATCCCAAGAGTGTGTAAAAGGGTGATTTTGTACTGTCTTCAAAAATTTCTGTATGCTAGCCCATATTCTGTGCATTTTATTTTTAAAAGCAGTATTGGTGTCTCTGAAACAGATGGTTGCTAATGTAAACTATTAAAAAAGCTGTGTTTGAACAGTTTCTGTAGCTCTCTCTTTAAAAATGAGACCAAACATAAGGAACAAAGAGACTCATGCAAGCTTGATGGTCACTCCCTTTGCCTAGGGGGACACAGCAGCTCAGCACAGAAGGGCAAGTGCACCAACTCTTCCTCCGCCCACTCACCAGAGAAGCCCAGTAACTATAACTAAGTCTTAGCAACACTTCATATCACACATCGGTTTTTAAATTATTTTTTTACTGTTTCTAGTAACAACAGGAATTGCTATAAATATCAGGTAGTGTTCTAATTGATTGTGAAACACTGATATGTAAGCACCTGTATAAAATTTAATGCACACATGTTGTTTAGGCTATCTCAGTATCGGTAATGTTTTCATATAAAACCAAAAATTAATCAACTAATCATTTAATAGTACTTTACCAAACAATCTACTGTGCCATAGTGGTTAGAAAAACCCCACTCTAAAATCTACAATGCCTTAACTGAATATACACCTTTCCTAGAGGAAGGTACAATTATTAAATTTATTTTTCCACTTATTGGCTCTACAATATTTTAAAAGAGGTAATCTCTACTTAGATGAAACATCAGAGACGTTTTCAGAGACAACTCAATGTCTACATTGGGTTTCATTTGCAGAAACCATAATTCCCATGAAGTTATTAGCATGCTATCAAGGTGATAGTACAGTTGCGAGTTTCACAGCTGTCCATAATCTGTATTATCCATTTGAAAAGAATTCCCAAGCATCAGATGACTGAGTTACTCCACAGCTTAATGACCTTCTCCTTCCTAGAAGCAGACTAACAGATATGAATCAGTGTTATTAAAATTTGCACTACAAAATTATTAAGCCTGTGTTGTTTGAGTCACAGCACTTAGTTCTACTGGAAAGATGAATTAAATAAGTCTACAAGTAAAATAAAATTATGGTGATACTCATCATAAAATAGTTTCATTGCCGGATTGCCAAAGACTGATTTGTTCTGCCAGACTTTCAGAAGGAATACATATTAACAAAAACAAAAAAAACCCCACTACTCAAAAATCCCAAACTCAGTAACTTGAAGATTTCCTTAGGATTAAAAACTTGTACAGCCTATCCTCATTGTCACTCATGCAACCACACATACATAAAAATCCACAAACTACTTCTTTCTTTAGCATACATAATATGTATCTTATTCAATTTAGATACAGATATTTTGGAAGGCAGCATTCTAGTGGCAAAACACTGGGACAGTTTGATTTCCAAAGTCTCCGCACCAGGGGAACAGATTAAACTTTTTCATCTAATCCATTCAGGTTGTTCATTATCCACATATGATTTTTGGACAAAAACAGAAAAAGCATACTATACTCCATGAAAGAATTAATAACCATCTTTAGCACAAAATCTAGGTCAGTTCTGATTACACCTTATTGTAATGGAGGTTTCAGCTACTCCCTGCACATATTTTTAAGTGTCTCAAGAGAAACATATAAAGAAAGAGAGCTGGAACAAAACTGCACAAAAATACTGATCCAAGGGACTTTAATGTGGGTGCCAGGGCTTGTGTGTAAATATATATGTATATGCATGTGTCGAAAAAAAAACTCAGGTATAAAGAATGGGAGCAATGAAGACATCTTCAGTACTCCAGCTGGGCAGCTGTAAGCAGTCAAGAGACATTTGTAGTTGATCTCATATACGCTTTCCCATCAGTTTGCATGAAGATGAACAAATAAGTACACTTGCAGAAATTTCAACATGTGCTTAACCTCTGATTTTATCTAGGAGCCTTTTATAAACACTCCCCTGAAAATTCCCTGTATTTTCCTTTGAGAGTTCAATTTCTTCCAAAAATGCCAGCAACTCCTGTGACTGAGTACTTCTGGCTATTCCTTCTCAAAATGTGATACATTGTCTTCTGATGAAGAATACATGTTCAAAAAACAATCTGTGTTGGTGAGGTTCCTTGAACACTTTGCAATATCAGAACCAGGATGGCCTCCATATCCAGCAAGTACTTGGTACTTGTATTGGTTTTGTTATTTCACAAACAGTTGGACATACATCTGGGAAAAGGCTTTGAAATTAAGGACGAACTGGTGGTGTTTAGGTGCCTGGAAAAGGGGGAAGAGAAATCTATCACAGCTGATGATGGAACTTCTATTTCTTGACCTCCACTCAGTCCACCAAAAGTCCTGGCCCTCTCCTTCCCACGTCAGATCTAAGCACTACTAAATCTTGGATTGCACTATTTCTACAGCCATGGATGACAGCTGACGGTTTTTCTTCAAAATAAATGGTCTAGGTTTTCTTCAGAATTTCTGTCCAGGTCACTGGTTTATTTGCAACAGGAACACATACACCTCTTTGTCATATGCATCACAAAGTAGACCTCAGCTACAGCTGGCAGGTAGCCACTGTATTTATTCAAGTTACAATCTACTTAATGGTGCTTTTGACTATCCTCTCTCTATTACTCCGTGGTTCAGATCATCACAGTAAGCTGATGAACTTTGTCTTTATGGTAACATTTTCCATATTCACCCTCATAAATACAGTATTTGCTCTTAAGCTGGCAGTCCAGCACCTGCAAACTCAAGACCCACACTAAGACATCTGGCAACAGATTCCCCCCACTTAGTACCTACATTTACACAGGAGAGACTGGTTTTATTTCTTCTTCAAATTTTCCAGTAGGAAACACAAGTCCTCACCTACTTCAAGCCTCCTCATACAGAAGTAGTAATGGCATAGCTGGCACTATGAATCCTACTCATTTCATTGTGACAGCCACCAGGCTTTAAAATGAGGGAGTCGTAAATGCTCACAGTAATACAAGCATATACTTTAATCTCCAGAAAAGAATCTTGCTCTTGTTTGAATGTATGCTGAGGAATTGTTTTATTCACAGAAATATTTTCTTGCTAGAGGTTGCTGAGCAATGCAATGATACACTGCAAGGCTGGGCCTTAATTTGTACACTTTTTACTCTGCAGCTATCACTTTGCAGTCCAGAACACCCCACTCCATTCTTCAGAAACAAAAGATTGCAGAGTCCTGAGTTGTAAGGGAATGGCACGGAGGGAAGACTGTCTCCAGCCCTGCATTGCACCCCTCTCCAGCTTAAGAGGATCCTCCTACAAGTAAATTTGCATATCTACTCTTTAATCTACCTGAAAGCAGAGATGTTGCACAGGTCTTATCAAATGACATTGGAAGTTTTATAGTAACTAAAGAAAAAAATATTCACCATCTTTGTGAATGATATGTCATCCAAATTTGTAGTTAAACTTCTAAGATCATGATTAAATACCAGTATCAAAGGAGAGCTCACCAGAAGTGGAAAGGATAGGTCCTTGTTAAAACTGTATTTTGCTGTTTCTATTAAAACCATGCTTTAATGCAACTTAAAAGAATCCTAGGTCCACAGAGTTCCCTTTCAGTTTGTTTCCTTTTTGAAAATTCAAGTAATTAGTCAAGCAAATTGTTGTGACAGTAATCAAGACACATCAACAGGCATCATTCAAGTTATTGCTTAAGTAACCATTCTAGGCCAACGCAGAACTTGTACTGTTGTACTTAATTTAGAAAATACTAATCAAAGAGAAAGCTTGGTGTTCACCAGTGCAGTTAATGTTGTATATGCACTACTGCATACATTTAAAAAAAAAGAATGTATAATTTTTTGTGCACACGTATATATGCAATGTGCATACGTATGTGTACGTATTCATAGACACACATTGAAGAGTGTTACCCTTAACCTGGAATAAGTAGAGAAAAGCTTTAAAGGCAGCTCAGATTAATTAAAAGGTACATGCACTAATAATAACAGGTACAGTCACTTCAATAATAGTAATGAGAAGACTTCTGGTTTAGCCTCAAGTAAGTACAACAGAATGAGTTGTTACCTTAAATTTTAACATTATATATTAACAAAGTAAGTCAACCGCCGTAGAACAATGACCGGTACCTCAGGAAAAACCAAATACATACATACCTTCACTGCAAAATGGTCTTTTGATACCAGAGAAATTCACTGTTTCATGGAGCGTTTTCTCTTCTTGACAGTATTCACAGTATGTAACTATGCAGTGCAGTTTCTTAAAATCATCAGAACATGCTCTGCTGCAGAACTGATACACTTTGTTCTAAATGCAAAGTTGCAAAGCATCGTGAATAAGGTTAATGGATAAAATATTAAAGTCTGACTAGTGCAACTTAAAATAATAGCTGCCATTAGACAACTTACAAAGTAAACTGAAGTGCAAACATAATTAAGATAAGACTTCTAATGCTAAAATTTACAAATCCCAATTAAGCTGACAGTGCTACAAATACTCATCATTTCACATGAAAACACTGAACAGAAAATATGCCGGTCAAACTTAGCACATCCCTCTTTAGATACTTCTCTCAGTTCATAAAGAAGTGTAATACTGGTCTATCATATTTACAATAACGGAAGATGAAAGCAGATTTCAGACTTACAGCTGAGAAAATACTTTTTTCTTTAAATTCCACAGATACTATTTATGAACAAAGACTTTGCTTTTATCCATAAATGAAGTTAAATTATATTCTACAGAACCAGGTAGATTTTAATTGAACTTTTTAAAAGAAGTTTCAATACCTTATAAAATAGCTAGAAAAACTGTATTAGAGTTCTAAGTTTAAACATTTAAACGTATCATCATTCTAATAATAACACCAACACCCCCCCTTACCTCCCATTCCAGTACTTCTGGCTTTGAACAGAAAGAACTTTTGCAATAATTACATTTCAGCTGAACATCACTGAGAGAGACGAACTGACCATTTGTTGAAGACTGAACACTGAGAGTCTGAAAAACATAAATATAAATACACACATCACTAAAAAACAAAGTTACTTTTAAAATGTGGGGTTGTTTTCAATTAAGCTTACAGTGTTTGAGAATTTAGAAGTTTATTTATAAACTCTAGAGCATTTCTGGCAAAAGCACAGCAGGTTGGTTCTTTACCTTAACTCCTTTTTATCATATTTTTTTACCTTACCTTTCTAATGCCTTTTATTTAAGGGTAAATACATTTTTTGTAAAAATTAAGAAAAAGTATCCCAAAACAGATCATTTTTGTTAATCACAAAACATGTATTTTCAGATAAATACATTTCACAACTTGCATTATTTTGGTGACAAAGACCAACAAAGATTTTCAAATCCAAAACTCCCCAAGGCAGATGATCAACATCTTATGTAAGCACACCACTTGAAAATACAAATACTAAAGTAAAACGCTTTCAGTGAGAAAACTCACATCTACTCAGATTAAGAAAAAACTAGCCAACAGTCCTAGGCAGCCTCAATTCCATGGCAGGAAGATGCAATTATTCACACAGCCAGCCCCTAAACAATTCAGGGTTTTAAGACTGAGAAAAATACTACAGATTGCATGTGTAGGTATGAGAATTTAATTCTGTAACTGAGTAATTTCTTTAATGCATTTCTGAGGTAATGAGTAGATAAGAGAACTCAGATTATACAGTACCTGTGTCTTTCAGGATGTCTTATATGTGCCTACAGAAACACAGTTTTTTTGCACATTTCCTGATTAAGCAAAAACTATTGGTGTATTACAGATGTGACGTTCAAGACAAAAATTTGAATCAGTAGTAATCACAGACACTTGAAGAATCCAGAACAAACTTCTTACATCTGTCTTCTCAACTAACTTTCCCACACTATTTGCAACAAAGCAAGTATATTTAAAGACAAGTTCTCAGGCAGATTTGTTACTACCTCTCCAGCATGAAACAGTGAGAATTCAAAATATTTCTGTTACAGGATACTTTTCTTCAGACTCTCATGTTAGTAAGGGTTCACCTACACTAAAAAATAAATTTAAAATTGTGTCGAGACTTACTACTGATATAAACCCTGATCTGTGTGGGCTGGTACTGCTGACTGCTAGCTGGCCACACAAACACTATCATTTTATGCAGATGCATTAATTCTGTATCAAGAGTTTGCAGATACTAAGTAGTGATGCACATTTTCCAATCACAGGCAGGACCTGTGAACCAAATGCCAGGAAGCAGAAAGATGACACCTTTACCTCAACGAGCCATTGGCCCATAACAACTTTATATACCTAACTTCTATAACAACCTTTTTCTGATGCCCGCACACAGCATTATCGTATTTTTCCTATTATATCCAGCAAATGTCCCTGTGGCTGAGCAAAGTTTGCTTCATTTTGGCTGCTCTAAATAGCTGAAGACTTGCACTAACATGAGAGCCACAAAAGCATTTTTAACTGCAAGGTCCAACCTGTGCACTTCAGCACTTGCAGGTTTCTTCACAGAGCAAACACCATGCTTGACACATGCTGCTGTGTGGGTTATGGAAGCACAGTGGAAGCCCTAGAAGCTCTTGGTGAAAACAAAAAGAAATCAAGAAACAAGTACACCCAGCACCTCCAGTTCAGGAATGTCTAATTCACAATAAATGATCAATAGCTTAGTTTTCCCTAAACAGCAAGATCTTCAACTGACCCAGTAAAAGTACCAGTTGCAATACTGGTTTAAAACAACACACCTTGGGAACAGCTCTGTCCTTAACTCTGCAATAACATCTTCCAAGACAAAGCGTGGAAGATTCAATCCCACTTTCTACCACCATCTACCAAACAAAAATCACATAAAGCAGCTGTTCTCTCTCTTTTACTCTCTTTCTTACAAGATCAAATGCTCTTACAGGCTGGCCACTCAAAGGAGACTGTAGATATGGACACAAACTGTACAACAATCAGCTTAATTGAATCTTTCCAGTATTTCAATACATTAGAACTACTAGCTAGAAGCAAAACGTTACTTGCAAGACAAAATTATAATCAATCCTAAAGTTCTGTAAAACAAACTTACCCATTTCTAAACCAAAACGACTAAAATTTTTGCAGAAGGGAAGAAACACAGGCCTGAAATAGCAAGTATTCTGTTCTGAAAAGGATAACCCTTAAAGAAAAAAAAGTCTAGGAAGAACAGGCACAGCAGGAAAAAGAGATGAATATGAAGCCAGAAAATTAAGACGAGTTATCTCCATTAGTAAACAGTGAAAACTACAAAGCACCACAGTAAATCAATCATTTTCTCAAGTTAGGGTCAATACCTTACGTGTCAGGTACAAAAGAAGCCTCAAGGGAACACTTACAGTCCAGTGCTCACATTGTGGTATACCATCCTTTCCACCTAAACACTGAATGAACAGAGCAAAGAAGCTGTTCTCATACATTCAACTCCAACCTTCTTCTACACAGTGACTATACAAAAGCTATCAAAAGTTAAAATCCAACAGTGTTGGTTGAGCAAACAAACTGTAAGCAAGTGACCACCTACCCATTCTTGGTCTTTACTAAGAACTCACAGACTGCAAGGCTGCTTCAATTAAACTCCACTACAACACTGACAAGAGAGCTGCATGCAGCACTGAGACTGCAATAGAAACACGAGTACAAGGTCTCAGTAAGACCACAAACCCACAACCAGCATTAAATGATCTGGCAGTTCTATTCAATAATGCTGCTTAATGTTGACTTAAGTGCAAATTCAAGAAGGCCCAGGTTGAATTCGTCATTCACTGGCTGTATTTGTTCCGAGAGCTCTTGGGGATGCAATTAATTGTAAAATCATGTGCAATAAAGTAGATGTTAAATGAGTTTGCAAGAAGTATTACAGTTCTGTCATTACATACTAACAATACGCAGGTATTCTGTTAATCATCTCCACTGACAGACACCTACCAAATTGGTTATGATGGAAACACAGGACATGGGTACATAATAAAGGTCCTACCCAGGGTATATTAAAGAAGCAATTAAAAGATTGATTTGCTGTCCAGTTGACAGAAAACAGCAAAGTTCAATGACAAATGGGAATACCCTGCATGGGTGTAACTGTCAAACAAAACATGAGGAAGTAATTAGCAATTATCCAGTGTACATCTGGGAAAAATGTTTTTACATACAAAAATTGAAACATATTCTTTAAAAATAGCCTTTGATCACCTAGAGATTAATGGCTACAACACATTTCACTTATGTTTTAACCTTTAAGTCATACTGAAAATATGACACTTTCAACAAGCATAGCAGCCTCAGCCAGAGTGCATGTCATTGGCCTTGAAATCCCCCGGTTTCTGGCCACAGTTTAAACAGCTAGTTTTGTCCATAAATGAAATGACAAAGGCTCTAGCCTTTCATTGCAGAAGCAGTCATTATTCTCCATGGCAGACCTTTGTTAGTACTACATTCAATATGAGAATTTTATTACTGTATTTAGTACAAAAGAGGCTAAATTTGTCTATCTTCAATGCAAAAGAGCAAGGCTCACATTCATGAAGAGGCTGAGGTGGTAAAAACAAAATGAGCTTGATACTGCTTTGTATTTTCTAACAATATAAAGCAGAAACTGGTTGTTATTATCCTATTTTTTATGTTTAAGACAGCAGCTAGTGTTATCATTATGAAGCAGCACTTTGATCAAAGAAATTGTTACGAGCCAGAAGCACCTGCTATGTTAATTGTAACTCTCAAGCATGTATATACAAGCAAGTTAGTTTAATATGCAAATACTTAACACAAACACAGGCACACAAATACTTAGGGAGGAAAAGATTTAACACAACAGCTAACCTGAAATTTAGCTACACAACTGGAACTGCAAAAGTTGTACAGTTTTCCATCAGGCATTGTGGCTTGATATTGAGGTAAAGAGTTTCGTTTACAAAAGTGGCAAATAATTTCCATACCTAAAAGAAAAACGTAGTTTACAAACAAAATAACCAGAAAATAATAGGGAAAAAAAAGAGTATTACAAGTCAGCCCTTTCTAGTATTTCAGTGTAGAAAACTAAGATGTCTGTTTTCCAGTCAGCTTCTACAAGTCACACAAAACAAAAGAAACTGCAGATTTGATAAATACTTTCACTAAAGATCAGTACTAAATATGAAAATACACCTTCTTCCATAAACTTCACTGGAGCATTTTCAACTTCAAGTTAAGATCTGCTTTGCATAGTGAAGAACACACGTTTTGAGTTATTTACCAGATCAAAAACTTTAGCTAGAGAACATCTATATGCATTTTAACTACCTCCCTTCTTATCCATCTCCTACTTGACTGAAAAAAAAATCCAGGGTGGGATTCATATGAGAATTCAGAGATTATGAATTCATATGCAAAAAACCTGCACTATCATTCTGTGACATATCAGAACACATTATGCTTCAGCATTTTCTTCACAGGAAGCATTAGGACAGCTGAAAATTCTTTCCAACATCACAAAAACAGGCCAATGAGGAAAATGAATCCTCATGGGTAATTTACTGGCGTTCAATAAAAGATGGTATTTTCCTTTTTTTTTTTTTAAGAAGTTTAGAACTATAAAGTCACATCTGCATAGCCTAACTGTAAAACGAACGCACCCACCCCCAGTGATCAAACTCCAAAAAAAGGCTACTCTTAGCAGTGATGAAAATCCATCATCCTTTTCACTTACTTCGTGATTTTGCATATTTTGATTTGTGTGTGTTCATGCATACAGTTGAGCAGTATGGCTCCATATATCCATTAGGTCCTATGCACTGAGTCATGTCAAAAAACCTGCACTGAGCTCTGCAGCCAGTACAAGATGCTAATTGGCCACATTTCTAAAACATAAAACAAAGCAAAAAAATGCATTAGTTAAAACTACGCTTGGCTTTTGACTTAAATTATGGTCTAAAAAAACCACAAAGGAAAACTTGTATTTCTGTCATCTGCTCCCTCATCAGATCCTTCCTATATTAACTCTCCTGACCATCCTCTCAAGAGCTTTCAGCACTACAGTTGGGTCTTTTACTCCTGGGAAAAAGCCAGCTAAAATGAACATTCTGTGTAAAGACATAAGCATATACACACCCCCTTCCAAAAACTCAAACCAACCAAAAAACCCCAACTCCATCCCAAACCCCACCATATGCAAACTGTGAACTGTGGTAAAAGCATGCAGCAAGTTGTGTTGAGTTGAAAAGTTTGGAAGAACTCTACTCTCTCCTTGTTGACGGGACAATGGTTGTAACGAAAGGAACAGGAATCCGGCATGGCTAATGTGATTCCCAGAATGGGTAAGCTTAGAAAAGACCTTTGGTCCAACCTCCCTGTTCAAGCAGGGTCTTCCTAAAGCACATTGCACAGAATTGCATCAAGATGGTTCGTGAGTATGAACCATCTTGAGGGAGACTCCATAACTTCTCTGGGCAATCTGTTCCATTGTGCAGTCACCTGCACAGCAAGGAAGTTATGAAGAATAAATAAACTTTGGGGAGAAAAAAATTGTATCTCCATTCCTCCAGGCAGGGGGAACATACTGCAGAGTTTCTATGCTCAACTGTGACTCCAAGAACCTGGTAAAAGACTCAATTTTGATATCTCTCAACACAGCAGTCAGTCCATCAACAGTTTTCCACCAAATGGAACAAACGTTCTATAAAAAGCACAGAAAAGCTGCACAGAGCAGAAATACCAATGACACAGTCAACATACAAAATCAATGGCTCTGATGTGCTACACGTATTACATATGTCAATGTCAGGCAAATATCTCAAGCACCATAAAGCAAGTTTCAGAAAAAAATACCTAGACACCTTCTCTGCCCATAGCTTTGTATGGTTTTGACAGTGACAGAGAAAATTCCTCACCAAAAATGATGGCCCTCCTACTAGACAGAGTCTCACCTTATTGCATATCAGAAAACTGTCACTCAGGCACTTAAAATCTCTTCCTTTCTAAAGAAATTATTTTTGCACTCTCTCTCCCACTTTCCCCAATCTCAAGGATGGAAGCAGGACAGAAAGGCAAAGCACTTTGTTCAGAGTAACAGAGGCTTCAGAGGATACCTTTGCTCTTCCTATTTTTCAGTACCCGAATTTGAGAACTAGTTAAATCCAGTCTTACAGACAGAGCTAGAGAGGCAATTTATGGGTTTATAATGTCATCTTCCCTATACTAAGAACATCCACATAAAAACATACAAATCCACATGCCTGTGACACAAATCTGATGTAGCACCTTGCAGAGACCACTAAAATTTCCACACAGCTTCACAATTTCTACATGCTGTTTTGATGAAACCTTTGCTGGGAATTTCCTCCAAAAAGGAGTATCTGTCAAAATATTGAACTCCTACCTAGAAGAGGGTATAAAATACAACTCTAGGATACTTCCCTCCTATTTTAATTTTTTTCTGTTTGCCTTTAAACATGTTACCCAGGACATCATTATCTTCCTAATCAGCCACAGTACTGACAAAATTCATAGTAAGAACCAAGACCAAAATGTAGCAGTTATACTGTTCTGTGAGTTGGAGCTATTCTGCTGCTATACATTCATCTCCTCTGGCAGGCTAAGACACAAAAGCAGGGCATCCAGAAATACCTGGATAATAACTGAGTTATATTACCAGTAACAATACAGGAGGCTACAATTTACAAACGACCTGATTTCTTGGAACGTCCTTAACAGACAACCACCATAAAAAAATCTGCTTGCACAAATAGCCTTGGTAGCTCCAGAAGAAACTAAAATGTAAATCTAGAAGCATTGATGCAAATACGCTGGCAAATAACTAAGAGCATTCAGCAATATAATCAGAAAACAATGAAATTTTCACAAGTTCCACATCCAAAAGAGAAATCCAACAGATGCCATGGTGACTTCAAGAGGCAGCAAGACAAAAGTTTTAATAAATGAATTTATAGCAAACTGATCAGAGCATAACCAGAAAAAAATTCATTGTGTCAGCAAACCACATGTTTTGACAAAAATGCCTTGAAAGCAGAAATAGCTTTTGCTAACCAGCATCTCAAATTCCTCATCATTTAGGTGATGTCAAGAAAGGATCATGCACACAAAGAACAGTGCAACAGCATGTCAATCACTTCCGAATTTCACACATCCTCAAAATACCGGAGTTGTTTACTGACTTCATCCTACTCTTTCAATTCAAAAGCAACAACAAAAAATTCTTATTCATATCTAGTAATAATCTAGCAAACCTAGATATAATTTATCAAGACTACAAAGAATATGAATTTCCAAAAAACATGCCAACCATGCAGACAGTTCTGTGGGAAGGAGCAAAACTGTAATAACCAAGCTCTCATTTTATTCCTGTAGTAACAACTAAAAAGTGCGTTTGAGCATTTCTGCATTATTAGAAATTTAAACTTCTGGTTACACAAATGAAGAAGACAGGACATGGTGGAAATAAAGAAAATTAGAAAGCCCAAACTCTCCTTAGATGTATGGCTCCTAAAATGTTGTAATCATTATCTCCCTCAAGCTGAACATTTTTCTTGCATTTTTACTACTCTTTCCAGCACCCTCTAAACTTCCAATATTGAACTTCCAATATAAACTTCCAAATATTAAAAGCACTCAAAAAAACCAAAGGACTACAACACTATTATTAAAAAAAATAAATGCATACCTGAAAGTATTTAATCAGTATTATACAGGTGTCTCAAACATATATTTTTTTAAGAGTCTAACTCAGAGACTTCCTCCATTGACAAAATAAACAGCGAACCTCACTGTATCTCTAATGTTTTTGACTGTAATGCAAACCAAGAATTTTTTTCTGTTCATCAGTGTGAAATTTCCAGATAAGACTCTCAAGCTTCTCAGCTAACTTATATTTCTACTCTCAAATTCTTCCCAGAACAGTCTTTCGTCTCTAAGAATCTGCAGTATTAACTTCTTTCTGCAGAAAAAGTAACATATGAGAATCCTTTCTCTTGAAGTACCCTTCTAGCTGCCATAAACAGAAGATTCACTAAACTAAGGAGAGCTACAGTAATACAGACGGCCAAAGAGCATTCTTATAAAGTAAGAATTTTTGGCCTGGAAACAAGGTAACTTAAGAGAATAACGACAGAACCAAAAATGGTATTATGTAGGGCAGTATGAATCAACCGTTCAGTGTATTTTCTAATATTAACAATTATGCTAAATCACATGAGTATCAAGAGAAATTTCAAAATCAGCAGGAGGCAGATCAGCAGCACCTCTTACCAAAGAGAGTCATGGATGGAAAAACTGTTTGTATGCGTTCACAAGGAGAATGGACATGCACTAATTAAAGAGATTTGCCGAAAATAACATACAGGAACATTGCATAAAGTTCAAGAGATGCCCTGACCTCTTGAGAGTCAGAAGCTAAGAGAATGCTCCAGGGAAAATATCCTAAGTTC
This sequence comes from Machaerirhynchus nigripectus, assembly GCA_013397975.1. Classification (NCBI taxonomy): domain Eukaryota; kingdom Metazoa; phylum Chordata; class Aves; order Passeriformes; family Dicruridae; genus Machaerirhynchus; species Machaerirhynchus nigripectus. The sequence continues at coordinate 790,924 of VZRQ01001388.1, forward strand.
CTGCCCTGTTCTTACTCTTCCCTGCATGCCCACTTATATCACTGCAGGGGTCTCAATCCCTGATGAGGACTGTAACAGCTTTCTTGGGTTCTTACTAGAGTACGTTTTTAATATTTTACTTGTCCCCAAGGAAAAGTGGGTGTTTGGAAAAGAAATTAAGAAAAACATAAAGCTGTGTCAATGTTGTTGACACTTCATGGCAGGACACAAAAAGATATTCATTGCCAGCAGAAAACCATAACAAAATACCAAAATCTTCACTACTGGCTAAGTAAAGAGGGAACAAAAAATGCAAAACACCCTGAGTCTTTATATTAAAAATCACTGCTTGTATCAGAAGAACAAAATCATAGACTCATATAGACTGGAGGAAACCTCCTGAGGTCAAGTACAGCCTCCTGCTCAAAGCAGGTCCAGAGGTGTTTGCTCAGGATCTTGTTCAGTCAAATATGAGCATCTCCAATGACAAGCATTCCAAAACCCCTTAGGATGATTTCACCATCCTTATAGGAAAAAGAGAAAAAAAGAAAAAAAAGAAAAAGAAAAGGAAAAAAAAAGCTTTTTCTTTACCTAAGTAAGTTTCCCCTTCTTTTCAAGTTGTCTCTTGCCTTTCTTCCTTCCACTGTGTAACTCTAAGAGGAGTTCAACCTTGTCTTCTGTCTCCTCCCGTTAGATAACTAATCCCCTTTATGCTTCTCATGGTTGAACAAAGTAACGTCTCCTGAGCCTGTCCTACTATGCCATGTGCTCCAGCCATCTAAAATCTTGGTAGCTCTCCACAGAACTTCCATCAGTATGACAATGTCTTTCATTCTATCAAATCCAAACCTGGCCATGGTACTCCAGATGAGCAGAAGGATGGGGGAGCATGGGGCACGAAAATCACCTCCCCCCTCCTGCTGGCTATACTCTCGCTAATACAGCAATAGGTGCCCACATAGGCTATGGAGTCCCCATCCTTGGATATACTCAAAAACTCAAATGGATGTGGTCCTGGAGGACCTGCTCCAGGTGACCCTGTTCGAGCCGGGGGTGGGCAAGATGACCTCCAGAGGTCAGGCATTTTATGAGACAAACCAGGACCCAGCTGGCCATCTTTGCTGCAAGGGCACACTCCTAACCCCAGATCAGCTTCTGCACTGGGACGCTCAAGTATTTTTCTCCAAAGCTCCTTTCTTGGCAATTATCTTCCATTTCAGATGAAGCACTAGCTTCGTCTTGTGCTCCCCATGGTATTCCAAGAGTAGAGAAAAATACCTCTTCACAAAACCTATACAGTCAAACTAGCTTCAGCTTTAAGTTTCCTTAAGACGAAATTAACACAAAACCAACCCAAAAGAGAAAATATAATTTCCCTCCCATATACAAATTCACATCTACAGCATCCTATGAGAATATATGCACATTTGAGGACTGTATTTTAGGTAAAATTGAAGTTAAAACACAATCAAATTAGTAGAGAAAACACAATTAAAAAGTACAAATAAACTAAGCTAATCCAGAAACAAAATTTCAAGAGAATAAAGGCCCAGTGCCCTCTGAGGAGAAGCTTGATGCAGAGTAGTCTGACTACACCTCTCCTTCACTACTCCACCTAGATTCTGCATTGAGATGACCTAATTTTTGCTAGATCCTATTGCATGTTTGACCTCTTCCAAAGCGTAAAGTCTATCGTAGATGCAGAAGCCTGAATATTCTTCTCATTTTATTTGATTCTAAACTTACGCATTCTTTCATGACTTGTTTGTATATCCTTAAGAGACTTAATTCTAGAAGGTCTATTTCATGACAGGTATCTCATGACAGATAAAAGACATAAAACAATGTGATATGAAAACTCTAGCAAGTCACTAGTTCTAGATATATTTCAAATGTTCCTTCCATTCACTAGGATATTTGTGTTCAACAGAAATGGACAACTAGAAAAGCTACCAAAATGCAAGACAAAGCAGATGAATGTGACATATTCCAGAACTGAAGGAAATGTTTCAACAGAAATACAAATTCCTGGAAAAAAAATTCACTTACAGGGTTTTTGAGGAATTTTTGTTCTTGCCACTACAAGCAACTATGATTTTAGAAGGAATCTTGATCTTTCTTTACATATTACTGAAAGGATCACATAAGCTGAAGTCTAGAGCTCTTGTTGCAATGTACTCTACAAAGAATAAAGATCAAACTCCAAAATAAATGTCAGGCCAAAACCATAACTTCATGGCATATTAGAAGCCTCATTTCTGTTTGCAACTGAAACTAATGAAAGCCTCTGTTCTTCAACCTCCTGGCTACAAGAGCACTTCAATAAAGCTGTTAGTGCCTTGAATCTAGGCATCTGTGCTACAGACTTTTATTCTTGACTGAAAAAAAAAGCAGTGTCATCTGCTTCATCTGCCTTGACAAGACCATGATGAAGGACATGCCAGCAGTGTGAGAGCATTCTTGCTACAACTCCTCCCATGCAAGGGCCAGTCAACAGAAAATATCAGAACAGCAGCTGATTGCTACAGTGCTATGTAGCAGCCCAAAGGTGCGCTTCCAGTTAAAGGAAATGCTTTGTAGTTAAAACTCCATGGTAAAACAGATTTTAAATACTTCTCAATCCAGGCAAACCTCCCCGGTAGCTTTATGGATTAAGAGGTTTGGATTAGAATTCAGAAAAACACCAGGAAATTCCAGGACAGACACAGAGTACGCCTGTGTTCAAACAGAAAAGGAGAAAGAAGACAAAATATTCTGTAAGTAGAAAAGCAGATATATTCACTACATGGAATTCTCTAATAAAAGAGATCCCTCAGAAAGGTAATCAAGAAAATAGCAGCTAAACTACTTCAGATTCATTTGAAAAGGATGGTCTGATGGATCCAGAGGCAGCATGCATGTCTAAGAACCAAACCAGATACCAGCAGAATCTGTTACAGCAAAGAAGGAAGAAGCTGTGTAATTTATTTTCTCTTAAAATACTGTACCCAAATCACCTCTCCTCCAAGAGTAACACCTGTAAACTCTTCCTCAAAAGCATTTGCCCAAGTCCTAAGAGCAAAAGATGAAGCAATTGCCTTTGTGGCCCTTGAACACCCAGGGATTTACATTTACATTCCATCAGCTGAACTCTGCAAACAGCTAAATCGATAACTTGTCCAGTACTTTTCCCTGGCATCTCCAACTGCCAGTGTTCTGTCTTTTTGCTGGTTTTGTTCCTGCTGTCAAGACACCTGTCTTCCTGTCTCTAAGAAAAGCAGAGCTGAAAACACCTGCCTCAAAAAGCAACTTACTTCTACATTACCTGAATGTTTCAGCTGTTTCTGTTTTGCATTTTCTCTCTTCCCCTCAACTCCGCTCAGGTAATTACTCCAGGTACACCAGTGTATGGATGTGTTATGATATATCCATCATAACTATGATACCTAGTCATATCACCTCCTTGCTTCCTCTTCTCAAGAATCTCCTGTGTTCCCACACAAATCATACCTCACAATTTTGACTGCCCTATGTAGTTTTCTTCAGAACCACAAAGCCATTTTAACATTTCTGATGGACTCATTTTATCTTCTAAAATATTGACGTAATAGTATTCTGAACAGTTATGACGCATGATATTCATATGTCTAAGGAATCTGACTACATAGCTTTTACTGAAGAGCAGCGAATTCTGGAGTTGGAAGACAGATACTTGAAGAAGAAATAGCAAAATAAGTGGTTCCAGAAAGCAGGAGCAAATGAACAGTAGAAGAAAAGGTAGAATAGGATAGTTTCTAAGACTTTATTTGCATCAGAGATGCAAGAAACTTGGGATCATAAATACCAAGAGGTCTCAAAAAACCTCCCCACATCATTAAGCATGAAGAAAGAGGAAATGATTATTCCTTGGTTGATAATCACTTCTTTTAACCATGGTAGATAGGGTAAAAAGCATCTAGCTACATCCATTTCTAGAAGTGTGCACAGTATGAGAACAGTATTATCAGAGATTACTTAATACCAAACTGACTATTACTTGAAGCAAACAAAAGCAGTTTACTATATAAGGAAGAAACTCCACTATTAAACCACAGTTTGAGCTGCTGAAACCACTGAACTTCTCTTTTAAAGTGACCATAAATAAAAGGAGGGAAAAAAAAGTCAGTATTCCTAACTTTTTTATGTAAATGGGCTGTTGAACTCTCACAATTACTGACTTTGACAAGAGTGCTTACTCTTGAAACAGACATTTGGAAATGAAAGTTTATGAAACAGTAACAACAGCAGAAAGTGGTAGATTTTGTAGTTATTTTTACTACCAAGATAAAGACAGGAAGGATACTCTGTCCTAATAACAAAGAAGCACAGAAAAAACCCCAGACACTGCATGGGACAAGACAAAGTAGAAAACTTGAGATGCTTCCACTGAAGTGCTAAGTGACATGACCTTCTATCACAGCATTTGGTGATATTTAAACCAGTAGATAACAATACACTTTACGAGATGAAGTACAAACTCTACGAAAGCAATTAATTGTTAGCTGCAGAGCTGATACGCATATTATTGCGTACAGCGAAGGCTCTTAAACCCCTGCAAAGAGATAAAACAGACAAATGAGTTTTAAGAATTTCACAAAAGCAGTTCCTTGGCAAGGAACAGAAACTGAACAAGGATGCGTAACTGCCTAGGGTGGTTTTTTTTTCTACTGCTTGTAAGTGAATAGCTTAGAGGGATGGCATAGCCTTGTTGAAGCATGTTCAGTAGTAAGTCTTCATCTAATCAAGAAGTAAGCAAATGCACTTTTATTCAGTGTTGAAAAATTTTCACTATATGAGAAGACACTGCAAGCATCCTTTCCAACTAGAAAAACTCTTGTTTGGCTTGCATTCATCCAGTATCACTTCAGTCCAGAGCTATCAAAGAGCCTACGAAGAAATACCTAGACCTCCTTTCCCCCCCATCCCCCTTTCTGGCAGTAGATGAAGACCATCACTTCTAAGAAGCCCCCAAAGCAAGCAAATCCCAGGTCACATTCTAAGAATAATTTTAGTTACTGAAACAAAGTTAAAAAAGTAAAGGAACATTTTTAACTAGCAAGGCATTAAATGCTTTCTTGGTAGAATCAAGAGCACTGTGGACTGACGAGGCAAGGAAGCAAAATATTTTTAAAAGCAGACACAGATGCTGCTTTAGCTTAGTTGGAAAAGCTGAAAATTAAAAGGTATGGTTGGTTGCACAAGCTAAGGCACAGGATATTCCACTTGTTCCTTAAAACAAGGTTGTCAAGTCTATACCCAAATCCAGCAAACCAGGACACAAAACACGGGAACTACCTTGAAAAGAAAGTCAACTAATTTTGTGGAGACAGAAAATAGATGCAATAGCAGCAGAAACAGAAATACTGAAACAACCTAGGTATGTGCTTGTGGCTAACACTCTTTATGGCAGGCATATTTGAGGTCACTTCCAAGTTGGTGCATACATACTAATTTGCAAATGAATCACTAAAGTAATTTCTTTAATGGTTACATTTTCATTTTAACGGTACGAAATGTTTGCTCAAAGAAATAAGGTATTCAGTATGTGTACAATAACAGACAATTTTAGTCACCACCTGTTCAGATATAATTTCATTCTCTTCTAGTGTGGTTTTCTCTTTTTTTCATTTTGTTTAGTGTCATTCTTTGAGTCCCTCTTGACTCTACATGTGAAGAGTTTGAACCTCAGTGCAACAGTTAGTGTATAATCTAGCAATAATTATCAATTTCAGGTCTTAAAAAATATAAACACTTCCAATAAAGTTTTATTTTTCCATTTTATCTAAATTGTCACACTTGCTTTATTTTTGGAGAAATGATTTTATCATTGTTTTTTTAAAAGCTTGACTTGCACTTAGCTGTATTCACAAATGGCTGTTGTGTCATAGAGAAATTAACTTGCTCTTGCATATAACTACAGTGAGCATTAGTTATGTTATGCCTATTCATTATTTTCTAATTATTTCAGAAATTATTACTTACATTTCATAACTTTTTAATACTAAAAGACACCTAAGCTATCCAATCACTTGAAGTTTTAGGAAACAAAGAACAGCCATGACCTGTCAGAAAATCAAAACACATAATGCAATATTAAAGATTATGTGTGCCTTATTTTTAAAGCAGGTTCTGAAACTGGTACATAGGAAGCAAAGTACATCCATCACCTTGAAAGGTGACTTAGGACACTTAAGAAAAAAACCTACTCTCCATCCCAGGAATAACACTGTTTTTCACTCCCAGGAACAGTCTAAAGCAGAGGAAAGAAAAACTTTGCAGCAGAGGGATTACTTGCAGTAATCCAATTACTTGTCATTCTGAGAGCCACTGTAATTTTTATTACCCACAAATTTAATTTTTTCATTCCAAGAAAAGAAGAAAAAAATGTCCATGATGAGTTATTGAAAAATTATGTGTTCAAATCAGTGTAATATTTATTTTAAAAAATTGTGATTAAGTGTATAGATAGGTACAATAAGAAGGCGTTTTCATTTATTACTACTACAAATGTATAGCAATATTGAAATGTGTATGACATTTACAATACAAACTGCTTAATACAAAGCTCATACCAGTAAGACCTAGTTATTTTACAACTGTTTGTAAGAAAACATTTACTAAAACTCTTACGTGACACACAGTAATTAGTTGTACAACACAATGCTGGAATCAAATTACATCAACTTTTTCTGTGTTCTTTCATTACATTTATTTCAGTATGTAATAATGACTCCCCCAAAATCTCTCCTTCAGCATTTCTCCTTTAAAAGCAAGATCTAGTAATTTCCAAGAAAACATTGTTACAACTGAACAAAACAACCCATAATTTACCAATTGTGACCCAGTGGGTTGTCAGTGACATATTTCAGTGTAAATTTCCTTAATAAAAAACCAGAACACCATGAATATATTCAGCTCAAAAAACCTAAATAAATTTCAAACCTAAATAAACGCTGCTAGACAACTAAATATTCTTAAGTATTTGTGTCCTGAGCAACTTTGGACACCTACAGCACACACTAAAAGAACTTCCAGTTTTATAGTTTGACTTTCATATACGCATAGAATCACAGAATGATTTCAGTTGGAAGATCATCTAGTTCCAAGCCCCTCTGCCATGGTCAGGGATGCTTTCCACTAGACCAGGCTGCTCAGGGCCCCATTCAACCTGGCCTTGAACACTTCCCTGAGCAACCTGTTCCAGTGCCTCACTATCCTTCACAGGAAAGATTTTTTTCCTAATATCTATTCAAAACCTACTCTCCTTAAATCTAAACCCATTCCCCCTTGTCCCATCCCTACGTGCTCTTGTAAATAGCCTTGCCTCATCATTCCTGTAAGTTCCCTTCAGTTGCTTGAAGGTCACAAGTAGGTCACCCTGAAGCCTTCTGTTTGCCAGACTGAACAACTCAACCTCTTCCAGCTCATCCTCATAGGAGAGGTTCTCCTTCCCTCTGATCATCTCAGTGTCCCTCCTCTGGACTTGCTCCAGCAGTTCCATGTCCTCCCTGTGCTGGGACCCCAGAGCTGGATGCAGCACTGCAGGTGGGGTCTCACCAGGGCAGAGCAGAGGGGCAGAATCCCCTCCCTGCCCTGCTGCCCACGCTGCTTTGGATGCAGCCCAGGACACCACTGGCTTTCTGGGCTGTGAGTGCACATTGACAGCTCATGTCCAGCCTCTCATCCACCAGCACCCTCAAGTCCTTCTCAGCAGGGCTGCTCTCCATCTGTTCATCCCCCTGCCCGTGTTGATACTGGGGGACGCCCCAACCCAGGAGCACCTAGCCCTTGGTCTTTGTCCTTTATCTGGACTTCTGTAAAGCCTTTGACATGGCTGAGATTTCCATGCACCCACTTCAAGCTTGTCCAGGTCCCTCTGGATGGCATGCCATCATTCAGGTGCGTCACTGCACCTTCAGCTTAGTGTCACCTGCAAACTTGCTGCGGATGCACTTGGTCCCTTTGTCTATTCCTTAACAAAGACATGAAATAACAGTGGTCCAAATATGGACCCCTGAGGGACACCACTTGTCACTGATGTTCATTGGGACTCTGAATCACTGACCACTACCCTCTGGATGCAACCATCCAACCAATTCCTAATCCACCTAACAGTCCACCTATTGAATCCATCGCTTTCCAATTTGGAAAGCAGAACATTGCGAGGGACCATGTCAAAAGCTTTACAGAAGTCCCGATAAACATCTATAGCCCTTCCCTTATCCACTGATGCAGTTTACTCCATAACAGAAAGTCACTCAGTTGGTCAGACAGGATTTTCCCTTAAGAGCTTCTCTTAATAATACCCCAAACTCCTCACACTCCATGAATATTTGAAACTTACCAATTAAAAAGTACACATAATCACCATCCGGAAACAGATGCACACAAGCACTAAAATTAAGCTTCTCACAGCCTATTATAGTTGCACAGTACGAAATATTTTGATAAAGGAATTAAGAACTTGCTTGCATAAAATCTGCTGTCAGAACTGAATGAACCAAAACAACGTGTTTCAATTTTAAAGGTTCTCACAATAATGCATGAACTTGACACTACTTGTGAAGATTCTTGGTACTGCAAACTGCTCCTCCTCCCCAAATTAAACCAGAACATACAACTTGCTACCCATATCCTTCTCATTCTCAAATACATCTCTAAACACAAAATATAACAACATGTGAACAAATACAGTATATTCTGTCATTAAAGTACAAATTTATTATTCAACCTCAAAATTCCATGTTCATTTCATAATTCCATGTGCAGTGTAAGTTACACTTGTTGTGTGGGAATGTCTCATGTTCAAAGTTAATCTCCTGCACTTTTGTTTCTTCAAGAGACAGTATTCAACGTTTCTTCAAGTCTTTCCATGGCTTCTGGGCATGCCTATGTTTTTAGTAGCTTGAAAACCTATCCTGTCCCTTTTGGTACAGCTGTGGCAAAAAAATAACGCTTATGTTACGTTTCCAGTCAGGCTGTTGACATACGCACGTTTCCAGCTTTGCCCTTTACACACAGCACAGACACAGGAACAGCCATCCCCAAAAGCATCAGAGCTCAGTGTCCAGTGAGCAAATACAAGCACACATGATGCAACATTAAAGAACTTTGCAACACAGCACACAATGCCTCTTCTCTTGGACCACTGGTTTCTTAAAAATGGGAAGAGATGAAGAATGAACCCCGAGCAATGTGCAGCACTGTGCCACTCACATACTCAAGTGTGCTTTTTAAAACCAGAAACAGAAATTTCCTGCTATTAAAACAGCACTGTCATACTTCAGAACACTACCCCTAAAAACTCAGAGCAGAACACACCAAGTAAAAGAACCCAGAAAATAAAAAACTCCAAATTCCCATATTCTATATTCTCCCCTGAAATATTTAATATTTCAGAGCTATCCTATTATACTGTAAATACTGTGATTAACAATTAAACCTTCCAGCCAGCATTAGCAACAGTTCAGAGCTAAGCTGCCTCTGCAATAGGTAAAAGACAGCAGCAACAGATTTCTTGATTTGGAATTATTTTTAAACACAATTAGTACTATCTTATCAGTCTTTAAAACAAATGAAAAACAAACCATTTTATTTTTCAAATAAAATGAAAGCATAAAATCTAACACATTGAAGGATGAAAGTAACAACTTTTTAAATCCTATGCTGTACAATGGAGATGAGACATAGCACAAGTACACAGCCAAACTGTAACCAGTTAGAGCCTTCTCACAGCAATGTCCAATCTGTATGTTCTGCATATTTCTTAATATTTCAACTGCATACAAGTGAGCTTTTATATATAAAAAACCCCATTACTGAAGGACCAGTAAGCCTGTGTGTTGTGCTTCCTATTACTATACTTCAGATACACCAAATAGAAAGAAATAGAAATTATTAACAAAATTTAATTTCAATTATATTTTCATTAATAACAAATAGGTATCGCTACTAAAGCAACATCAAAAAGAGACAGCAGTAAAAGGTCCATTGCAGATAGTATTTTCTCACTGGCATTAATTTCATTTTTAGACGTCTTTTGTTACTTACGTCTTCTTAGGAGAAGTAAACCCATGCTATTAGTAATAGGATAAACTTAAGAAGTATTAATGTTAATTTAATTTATAGGTAAAGAAGTCATTACCTGCTTGTATTCACCAACGCAGTTCTGACAGCAGAATCTTTTCTGCTGACCATCAATAGTAAGGACATTGTTTCCAGCTCCTTTACTGGGCAGATACTCCCCACAATGCTCACAGCAATTCATTATTAAACCATTTGCCATCCTGTATCTATTGAAGCAATGGTCACTGCACAGCTTATGAGTCATATTTTTAAAGCTAACTTCGTGACGAATCTAAAAAATAAAAATAAAAAAGTATTCTATCACTAGAAAAGCACAGAGTTGCCTGAAACTAGTAGACCAGCCAGAAGTCTTATATTCAAGTAACTAAAACTAGATTATACCATCTCACTATTTAAAAACCTGAAATGAAATACTGAAATGGATGTTTCTGTTGTCTCCAAAGTTCTAGGAAAAAACTCTTAGACTCATCTACTCTTTTGCCTAGAAGGAAAGACCAGAGGGAAGGATGTGGTAATTCTGTTATGAAAGCAGAAGGTCAATTTATGCAATTTTATAAAATGGTCAGTTTACGGGTGAAGACTGGCATATGAAGACTGGCCAGACAATATGCTGTGTAAAGTAGTAGCCTGAACTATGCTGGGCTCAGCAATCAAGTAGGCATCAAAAATAAATAAACGCATTCATGAGAATTTAAAATGACACACATTCTAGAGATCTCTAGAACCATCTGCATTACCTTTTGAAACACACAGTAAAAACAGGTAATACAGTGGATCTTGACATTTTTTCATCAGCAATTCTTTCATGTGTTTATTCTATTATATCTGGGTTATAATTGCAAAATTCTATGCCTAACAGAACACATTATCAGCAAGAGGCACTTCAAGTTTCTGAAAGAATATCAAATATCAACCCTTGGAATACTTTCTTCCTTCAGCTGCTCTTTGTGAATATTAAGCCTGCATATTTTAGTATCTCACTGTGTATGGAAACACTGAAGGATTTTACATTTTCTTATTTTCAGTTCTCTTACTTCAGTATATAACTATTCATATGTCATTACTGATAAAGACAAAAAACAGTCAACCAGACCTCAGTTAGTTTACCACAGATCGTGCATCTTGATTTATTCAAGGCTCCTTTTGAGGGATTCTGTTTATCTTCATAGAAGGATAAACACGATGTACTGCAAAATTCCTGGAAAGACTCACTTGAATCTACTTGAGCAACAATGGTACCTTTCATTGTTGTTATATCTCTGAAATACAAAAAAAAAAATTTTTTAAATCATGTGCTTGAGTATAAATACATATATATATAAAAAAGAACACTACATTTCAAAACAGTTTTTTTACTTGTTGGTCACAGGATGAGTGCTAAGTTTAATAATATTTTTACAACTACTGTAAGTAAGTCTTTTGTCTGTAAACACCTTCTTCTCTTTAGATTTGGGTTATTTTTTCCCATTAAATTATTCTAGAACTAAGCAGTAGTAATGTACCATTAGATGCAGTTATGGCAAACCCAATTTTATACAAAAAACCAACACAGCAAATTTGAACTAGCCATTTTGTAATGTTTTTTTTCTTTTACACAAAAGCTATATGTACGTTTCATATGAAAAATTCAGATTTATAATAAGAAGCAAGAAATGTGCTTTGTTTGTAGATAACTCCACCATTTCCAGTATTAATCTCAGGACAGGATGAAAGGAAGAGAGAAAGTTGTTTTCTCTTATTTCTCAAACTTATAAACACAACCAAAGAGCTTAAAACTCTACCACAAATGTGCCTAGAAGTTTTAACATTCAAAAAACAAAAAGTTGATTCCATTATTGCTTTGAAGTTCCAAAGCATCTGAGCAGTTCATGCAGTTGCCCATGAAATTGTGCCAATTAAATGCAATTTAAACCAGAAAACCAGAAATAAAATTCATTTGAAATTGAACAATCCTTGTTCTAACCAGACTTATACTGTCCCAAACTAATACAAACTATATATTAGAAGTAAGGAGAAGAAATGAAAGCCTCTTCCTTTGCCTTCTAAGCAAAAAAACCCACAAAAAATCCAAAACCTACTACTGACATACGGGAAATGCTATTGGGCAGAATATATTAAAAAATTTGATTGGGCACACCTGGATCACCAGTTGGCAAACACATGCCCCACACACTCCTACCTGTAAGCCCTACATCTAAAAAGATAAAAAACACTGGGAAAATGGGGAAAATGTTTGTTTCCCTAGAAACACTTCCTTGAAAAGAAACTCGTACAGCCCCGATACTAACACCTGCAAAGCCTGCCTTCTTCCATCAAGGGGAGGTCAGCAGAGTTTGGCTCACCCTTCAGAGAACTACTAAGATCTGCATCAGGGAGTGCTATCATTCCTGTTCTGTTAAACAAGGCAGAGTTCCTGCCCTGAGGAGCTTGCTATTTATGTAGTCAACAGAAGAGTTCAGAGAAATACGAGAAACGGGATTTATAATAAAATACCTAAGATTTCTGACTTTTCCCATTGGGTTGTATAGAGGAACAGTGCTACAGAGGAAAAATTTAGTGCATATACCACCTTCTATTTAACTGTAATTGAGTAAAACCTGCATAGCAGTGGAAAAGCAAAGACTAACATCACCTCATAAACTGTCAAAGGTAACTTCACAAAGATTCTCTAGAAATTGAATACACTAAAACTATTTGAAGTAACCTCAAAAGCTAGAAATATGGTATTTTACTCATAATTCAAAAATAAAGCCTTTCCGTTTAGGGGAGTTATGTATATAGCCTTTTGCAATACACAGCTTAAGTATCTCCAAAAGTGGCAAGGGAGCATGGATTTAGCCATGATTTCAGTCAGAAATAAAAAGATTCGTCTAATCTTCATCTTTACCTATCATGCAGCTAGCTGAATATGGTAGTCACCAGATTAGGTCTAAAAAAAAATAATAGTGTAGAAACACATAATAAGCCAACAGAAAGAGCAAGGATTGCTTTTAACCAGCCCTGTAGTGGGAAGGTTTCAGAGAATTTGAGCTTTTACACCTATTTTTAAGAAGCTAGAATTTGTTACATTTCCTAGGTTTTTAGCACACCAAGGTATGAATATACAGGATACCAATGTTTTCTACAGCTGATTTTTACTGAGTGCCAAGGAAAAAAAAAAAAAGACCAGTATCTTGCATCTGAATGCTAGCCACTAATCCACCACACTGGACAGTGAAGTAAAAGGTTTTTTTTCACTAGTTTAAATCTGTGATTGAGCAAAGACCACGCTCTCCAGAGCACACACTAACAAAGGCAGTCTTTATTGGAAGCCTTCTTTAGTTCAGCGAGAATTCATCCTTTCACCAGCATCACTGCAGCGTGTACCAGACTGAGACCATGAAAAAGTACAAAAAGCTCAGTAAAATGGTACACTGAAAGAAAAAGATAGTACAGCTCTTCTGTATACTTAATATTACAAGAACACAATTACAAAAGACCTCTCTTTGGCAATTTCAAGTCTGGCAAATCATGAAAAACTACACGTGAAACCTAACCAGTAATTTAGAATAAGCCACTTCTAGCTATGCTTGTCACCCTCTCTGTACTGCCCACTTCAGGTATCTTCAGCTACAAAACGGCCAGTTGCCCCATTTATGGGGAAAATAAAATCCAAGGCTTTTCCTCTCCCCATATGGCCAAGAGTGGACTCTCCAAGTTTCTTCCAGCTCCTTTCACTTATCACTTTCTCATCCTTTTAAAGCCTCTTGATTTTACATCTTCATCTATCAAAATGAGTGCTTTCTACACAAGGTCCACTTTTTTTCATACAGGACTTCATATATGAAGTGTATCTTGTCACAAGGTATGCCATAACTTGGACACCTTGTCTTAAAAAAAAAAAAAAAAATCAGTTATTTTTAGTGTATTGGCTTTCAATAAAACACTATCCCATACTCTGAATTCAAAAGCTGGTATTATTTTGTTAGACACGGTGCATTCAACATTTCCAAACACTGAAATGACACTATATAAAGCAATTATATAGTCATATTTTATATCATTAATGGAGCAACTCTCAAGCATGCATGAGGATCTCAACAGTACTGGATTTAGCTGCTAGACTAAAACAAAATAAAAAACTCACTTTCTGCACATGACACAAAGTTTCTTTGGAGTGGGTTTGTGTGAAAATGACGAGAGGCAGGTAGTGGAACAGAAAAGGTGAGCTGATCCTTTCCGCTGATACGCAGTCTGTCCCTTCTGTAAAGGCTTTTTGCAGTTCGCACATGTGACTTTAACCTGCTTAGAAGACTGTTGCTGGGCAGAAGGCTGGAAAATTTGCTTAGGAAGTGATGCTACAGGTGACAAGGAATCCACACCTGGTTGTTTCTGATTCCTAGGAAAGGAAGCTGACTGGGATATCCAAGAATCTTCAAGACAAAAAACCCAAACAAACATAAAAGTAAATCAAAAGACAAGTAAATGTGTACAGAATAGTATTCACAGATGTATGATCATAAAATCCTTTTTCTGTTGGGACTGAGAGCAGAAGAAAGGTATTTTAAATTCAGGTTTAAACAAAAATCCTGTAAAAAAAATCCTGTGTAAAAAACCCTGTTTGATGGTACCACTCTCCATCGCTACAAAGCTTCAGAACAGGAACACATGTCAGGATGGTCCCATCCTACATCTAGTGACAAGTTCTGCACACTTCAATTCACTTGCACTGAGTTTGCAAGCTGGCAATTTTATATTCACACAAACAAAACTGCATTTAAAAGAAGAGACAAAGAGACAACACAGAATTTCTAAACCAATGATTGAGACAAACTCTGAAAATTTAGAAGAATGTGAAATCTGAAATTTTCATTAGTTATTTTGTTCTAAAGCTTTAATAAGTGTGTGTCCAGCCTCAGTGATAAACCCAAGAACAGGGTCCTAGTCCAGTCTGCAGCAGTAGAACTATATTGTATAGCAGTGAGAATAAAACACAGTGACTCCACATCCAAAATCTGCATCTATGTAATTGATTCCTGTAGAGTTCCTGGTTTTCTCAATGACCTTTTCAATGTAATGATAACTGTTAATGTGGCAACTTGCAAACTCATGAGAAATACAAGTCTTCCTCAGTAGAAATCAATGAACCTAGAAAATAATATTTCGTTAAGCTCTGGCAGTACACAGATCAATGTTCCCATGTTTCAGAGTCACTACTTTTCTATCTGTATTTTTGGAAAAGAAACTACCATGGAACAAAGTCATGTTTGCCCAATCTTTTGTAGCATAACCTGCTACATGACTAACTCGCATAATAAGAATGTAAGCAAAACATTTTCTCTGAAAGAAATACATCTAGAAAGACTGTATATTAAATTACATGCTCTGTATCTTGGTCTGGAGCAGCTGGGGGGAAAAGAAATCCCCCAATAAAATGTCATTTCTAGGCTTTTCTCTGGAATTTAAGCTTTCATTTAAAGTAATCATAACCAGAACTTAGAAATGTTGACCTTCTGAAGACTGCCACTAATAATACATTACTTAAGCATGAAATAAAACTGAATAGAATCAATTTTGCATTAAAAAAAAAACATTTTCACAGATCCTCAATAGTGTATCAGTTATACCAAACAGTGTGACAGCACTTGGGACCTACCTAGCCCTGAATGTCCTATTGCAGTGATTCAATGTATTTCTGGAGTGTTATAATATACAACTAATACCCAAATATATGAAAAATTATTTTAAATTCTATGACTTCAGATAACAAAAGCATTAACCTACAGACATGAGCAACTGCCCATACCTTATTCTTAAGCGACATTATTTGGTCCATAATCGCTCATTAAACAGAAGGAACCCTTTCCTCCTATTTTCTGCATTTGTTTCTTTCCCCAAAGGATTTTATTAACAACACTCTGATGCACAGCTTTAAGACCCATTTAGAGACAAAGTTCCAAGAACCCTTGTTAGTGCAGGAAACAACATGTATTACTTAGCAGGTAAAAGATAATTTTCTGCTGTGACTTTGTAGCTATCAAGGATGTCCTTCAAGCATTTAAGACAAGCTAGAAATTTACCTGTTGTAGTGCTTCAGGGTAAACAGAAGAGCTGGAATGAAGAGGTGAAGGGAAAAGGACACAGAACAAAACACATTTTTCTTAAAAGCATTAAAGAGGTTTGCATTTGAAGGCCCTGCTTACGGGGAAATATCATTATGAATATCCTTACTGACAAAGACAAGCTAACAAGAATGCTTAAAGTTAAAACTCATTTGAGTGCCTTTTTCCAACCTTTCTATACTTCTACTACTTCAAATATACTAATATCCTGGCAGCATCTTAACAGCTCAAAACATTTTGAGATTCTTGTCTTCTCTCTTAGATTTCACATGAAAGCACATTGTCTCTCTTACCACGAATGCACAGCATGTGCAATAGAGCCACATCTGCTGTAATTCCAGTAATACTCAAAAGCCACTCACGAAAACTAGAGTTTGCTATTCATTATGGTTTGAAACTTTCTCCATGACTAATACGTAATTAAGGTAGGTAATAATATCTAATTAAGGTTATTTCAATTATTCCTTACTTTCTTAAGGCCTCAGACAGCCTCCCTTGACATTTTGTTGCATTTCTCCTTCCACAAACATACCAGAAGAACATCTAAAGATCTTGGCTTTTTTTTTTCTTTTACTTTTTCCATAACCCATCTTCATAGATACCCATTTTTATATTATGCCTTTTCTTCACATCTCACTTCTCAGCCATGTTACCTCCTTTATTTCAAGTTCTCTACAAAGGATCTGTAAAATCCAGTTTTCATGTCCTTGAACTGAGGTGTATCAATTCCTTAGTCAATTCTTGGTGAGTTTCAATACCTCACTGCTTTATGTCTTCATCCTTCAGGTTCCTACCTGCAACTCTGTAATGGCCAAGTTTATGAGACTATACAGTTTCACTGTATACAGTTTCACAGTTCAACTACTTCTTACTGTTACGTTTTTTTCAGGTTATGGCTTTTCAGGTTGCTCCCATTCTTTCTTACTCATTCCTGCTCTAAAGTGCTATAAAATTATCCTTTCCTGTAATTTGTACCATTTATTTGCAGAGCCATCTTGCAAAAACTAATCTTTTTTAAAAAGCTGAAAAGAATGTGTCAGTACAACCTGGGGCAGAGGTGGGGAGGAAGACACTACTTAAGTTTTACAGAGGTATGCAGCTCTTGAAACATTCTGAACTACATTTGCTTAAATAACCTGGTTCAGATCAGGACAACTGCAAATTGTATCCTCGGTTTACTAGGTGTTGGCTCTTTCTCTGGAGCATTTTTGAAGCACAAAAACTGGATTCCATTGAGAAAAAGAAAACCTAAGTTCCACTCCAAAGCACATCTACATGGACTTCATCTACTTGGATCTCTCCCAAGACCTTTGATATGATCCCCCCAATGTTCTTGCTGCTGAATTGGAGACATATATTATTTGATGGATGAGGAATTGGCTGGATGACTGCATCCCAAGAATTACAGTTCATGGCTCAATGTCCAAGTGGAAACCAGTAACGAGCTGTGTCCCTCAAGGGTCTGTACTGGGACTGATACTGTTTAGTATTTTCTTCCACAACAGAGAGTAAGATTAAGCAGACCCTCAGCAAATTTACTGGTAACACCAAGCTGAGTGGTACAACTGATAAGCCAGAGGGGATAGTATGCCATCCAGAGGGACCTTGACAGCCTGGAGGAATGAGCCCATGGGAAACTCAAAGCTCAACAAGGTCAAGTACAAGGTCAACCAGGGCAATCCTTAATATCAATACAAACTGGGGGCTGAATGGATTGAGGGCAGCCCTGTGGAGAAGGAAGGGGGGACTGATAGATGAAAAATTGGACATGAGCCAGCAACATGTGTTTACAGCCCAAAAAGTCAGTCATCCTGGTCTGTGGTGACTGTGTCCCTCTTCTCTGCTCTGCTGAGACCCCACCTGGAGTATTGCATCTAGCTCTGAGGTCCCCTGTACAAGACAGAAATGGACCTGTTAAAGCAGGCACAGAAGAGGGTTACAAAAAGTGACAGAAGGCTTGAACACCTCTCCTGTGAAGAAAAGCAGAGAGAATTGGGAGTCTGGAGAAGAGAAGGCTGGGGAGACTGTATTCCAGCCTTTCAACATATAAAGCGGGTTGACAGAAAAAGATGCAGTGAGATTTGTTAACAAGACCTGTAGTAACAGGACAAGAAGCAATACCTTTAAGTTGAAAGAGGATAGTTTGATACTGGACGTGAGGAATAATTGTTTTACAATGAAGGTGGCAAGACACAGGAACAGGTTACCCAGAGAAGCTGTGGATGCCCCATCCGTGAGAGTGTTCCAGGTCAGGCTGGATGGGGTTTTGAGTAACCTCATCCAGTGAAACATGACCCTGCCATGACAGGTTGGTTGGATTAGGTGAACTTTAAATGTCCCCTCCAACCCAAACCATTTTATCACATGCACTCCAATGCTTACTGGGGACATTACACTCCAAATTAATGTGTTGGACAGAAGTTTCCTTGTCATGCACCTACTGCTTCATATAGAGTTGAGGTACTTAGTCAAGGAGGATAGACTAACACTGATCCAGAAGAAATCTTCCAAACCACATATATAATGACAGAATCATTTAGGTTGGAAAAGACATTCAAGATCATCAAATCCAACCATTAACCCAGCACTCCCTCTAAACCATGTTCTTGAGTGCCACATCTACACCCCTTTTAAGTATCTCCAGGGTTGGAGACCACTTACTTGGGCAGCCTGTTCCAGTATTTAATAATCCTTTTGGTGAAGATGTTTCTTAATGTATTACGTCACTGAGCATACTTTGTTCTAGTTACAGGTAACTAGTCACAGATAAGGTAGTGATGGGCATAAAGGTAACCAAGATCTTTCATACATATCAAGCTGAAAGACTAAGCAGTGCCACTGCCAAAAATACTTCAATCAAAAATTCTATAATCTAGTATTTCACTATTAATTTTCAGCCTTTAAGGAAACATTCAAAATTGCAACTTACCAGGATTATGATGAGTCACAGATTCTCCATTTTGAAACACATCTCCAGCCACGTTCATTCTACCAGGATTGAAAGGTCCTACACCAGTCTTGGTCTGTGAAGTCAAAGATGGGGTGTATGTTTGCAAATTAACACCAAAATTATTTGACTGCAGTCCGTTAGATACATCTCCCAAGCTGGCATTCTGCAGTGACGTTACATGTGTAATCATTAGGTTCATGTCACGCCCATCAGCATCATTTTCTAAATGACCATCACTGACAGAGCTCATAGCACCTGTTTCTAATGTAGTAACATTAGCAATCTGAATTTCAGAGTCTGGTTCTGTGGTTATACCACTATTACCTATTCCTGAATTTACCTTACTTCTTGAAAAACTGGAAGCTGAGAATTCCATTTCGTTGGCTCTATTTTTACACTCTGGAAGTCTTCGTTCATTAAAACTGGAAGTATTCTTCTCTTGTCCTTGATTTGTTTCAATGTCTTCTTCATCATCAATAATAATAGTTTCACTTATACTCCCCTTTTGAGAATTTAAGTCTTTTGGAGAGGGAAGCATTTTGCAATCATTTCCTTTGAGTTCTTCATTTTTTGATGATGTAAATGCAGTGTTCCTTTGGTCTGCTACCAGTGATGTAGAATTCTGCGGAGGTTGTATAGGTTCAATAAAAACTACATCATCGTCATCTTCTATAGGTGAGTTTTGGAATTTATTAGGTCTAGAAACTATAGAACTTGGTGGCCCTCCAAATGTATTTCCTACATTTGCAAGACCTGCTGCCATGGTGGTATTCCCTAGCAGACTAGGAGTATGTTCAGACAAGTCTAATCCTCCCAGAGGACTCGTGTCCATTCCAGATCTGCTGTTTGAAGAAAAACATAAAGCAAGAAAAAAACCACATCCAACTTCAGAGTAAGATACAATTTTGCATTAACAGTTCTTAAAAATAACTACAGAATTAATAGTTCCAGCCTTTACTTTATTTTCTTTCTGAGATAACATAAGTTTTCCTACACTCTTCTTTGACTGTTTTAACATCCATTAACTTTCTAATCCTATACTAGCAAAAAAATAGTCGCTACACATCACAATGTTTTATCAATACATACATACACAGGAAACAGAATTTTCAATGCTATTTATTACATGATCATGATCTCTCAGTCCCTTTCCCACCCCATAATGACCTTCTAACACTGCTTTTGCTAGACTGCAAAGCAAGATCAAGAGTTAGGCACACAGAAAGAAAAACTGAACTCCTATTAAATTTCAGTCCTATTAGGAATGTTAACAGCTTTGAAATTCAACTGATATTCCCCCAAACCCATGCTGCCTTAGCTTCTTAGGTAGCCACAAAATGAATGGAACAAAGGAGTAAGGAAGAGATATATAGGAAACCCTTGCACATGACAGGAATAGATACATTATTGAGTAGCAGAAAGTGGTCAGCAACCTCTCAATTGTAGCCACTACAGACTGGCAGTTCATTTGAAGTCCTGACTTATTACCTCATGCTCCTGCAACTTTCAGTAACTTTGTTTTTTCTCTTTTTAAGACCAAGCAGTGTTTATTCAGGCTACTTCTCAACAGCTACTTTGCCTGGAGAGATCATCTGTTTGCTTTTTGTAATTGTTCAGTTTGGGGAATCTGTTTTTCATAACTGTCAATTCAACCATGAATTAAAATTATAAAAGTCAACCTGGATATAATCAAAGCTAAAGGACCTAAGATCGCTCTAAAAAACATCTGTACTAAAGATCAGTAAGTTAAACTGATCTTGATATAATACTACAAGAAAAATACAGACAATTATAATCTGAGTATGTCTTGGAGTATATGCTGATGTGTGACATCACTTAGTTTTTGTGAAAGGTTAGCAGTAGCTTTCTGTGCTTTTTCATAAAATCTTTATACAGGAAGGTAAATACAAGAAGCAGAAATATCCTGCTCATCTATACTTACCCATCCAGAAATCCACTGCAATCTGTTTACCTTAGTAAGTTGCTCCAAGCACTTTTATTTTCTTTCCTGAAGGGAAACTGCTCTTGTACCAACTTGCTGCCCTTCACAAAAGTAGTGTGGTCTGAAACAGGGTTAAATCAAACATTAGCTATCCAAAACAATTTCCTCATCTCAAGCATCATCTGCCAGCTATGTTCCTTAAACCGACTTCCTTCTAAATTTACAGTTTAAGTTCAAACCTGACTTTCAGCACTACAATCCTACAGTAAGAGAGAATATGAGTCTATTCAATCACTGCTGTGAGTACAGCAGCAACAGTACTGTTTGAGATCTTCTATTCTGTCACATCACATTTCCAGAAGGCTTTATAGAGGGGAAAAATATGCCACGTTTGGTAAGAGACAGACATACCTAACTGCAATTGAGTAATCAAACATTAGAATTAAGAATTATATCTGTCATAGAATATTATGGAAATAAATGATTCAAGTAAACTGAGCAATGGAGAAAAACATCTTAGCAGTCACATTTCCTTCTCTTCTATCGGGTCAACTTCTTTGCTGCCTGTAGCAGAATACACTATGTTAAAATTAAAATATAAAAGGAAAACTACAGAACATAAAATCAGGCCTACAATGCAATATAAACCTTACACTGCTAATAATTTTCAACTTGTATATATGCACTGCAATGATACTTAGCGCAGATTCAGACATCCATAGCCTGTATTAACACATGTGATCACTCACAAGAGACTGAAAATGTTCAAAGTTCAAGCCTCTATTTATTCTTCAGGTTTTATAACAGTCATTAGGTTTTCCAGACTTGGCAGCATTTTTAAAAGAGAGAGCATCAACCTGTGTAGTTACCTACTGTTTGAGGACAGCCCTTAAAATCCCCAGACAGTAAAGATACCCAGAGGAATAAAGCTCCAATATTCTTCTACACATTTACACTATTCAAGCCCTGTAATCCATTAACTGAGCAGGGGCAGGGGGGGCAGGACAAGGACCAAACAGTAAAGCTGTGAACCAGATTAATCCTAGAAGAGAGGCGACCACCTTTTAATTCCTTCCTATGTTAGCCTTACAGCCAAATGCCATTATGTAATAGCATTTGAACTGCAATAAAGGTAACATTGAACTGGAATGAAAGAGGTTTTCTTACCAAAAAAACCTGTATTATCAATGCAGTTGGCTTGTACCTCCCTGGAAATCAGTCAGTTACACTGAAGATTAATTTAATCCAATATTCTCTTTCACCTATTTTACTTTTTCCTCTAGGGCTGAATAATTTAAAGTTCAATTTTTCTGCATCTCAGCTTTTGCTGAAAATAATTAATTCCTTTTTTAAAGTTTCGCGGGTTTATTCTATATATTTTCTTTCTCTACAAGGACAAAAGCATCATAAGCACATAAAGCTTTTAATAAAGTTTTAAATATGCTTGAACAGATGTGAGCAGAGAAAAAATGAGACTATGCCAGCACTACACCCCAGGTCTGACTCAAAACCTTGACTATTCCTCCTTTCACAAATCCTTAGTAGAGAGAAAGACTTGGGCTGTATAACAGTCCATGCACATAATATGTAGCAAAGTTAAGACTCAAAACATGTATCTTTTCGCCTAAATCTATTTACTTTTTCCACAAAGCTCTTCTCTTTCAATGAACTGCACCGTCAAGTATTAAAAAATGAGAGAAAAAAAGTGTGTTTAACTACTAGTGTAAAGTCATAAGCAAAATCTGCATTATTTCCCTGCAAATAGCTCCTACCGCCATAAGACTCGACAACAAATTTACCCACAAAATGTGCAAAATGAGGTAGCTTGTTTTCCAAAAGTGGGAGCAGCAGGGAGAAACACAAAAACCACACAGGCAATGTCACAGTCAGTATTTCTAAATGAAAAACTACCCAAAAAGAGTGACTTAAGAGTGAAAAAAAGAGGTTTAGAATGGAAAACTAGGAGAAAACTCACACCTCAAAACTGGCAACAGCAAAAGATGCTTCACAATAGAGATACAATTGTTAGAAACCTGTGAGATTGATTAGACTGATTACTAGATGCATTACTGAGATTTGGGGGAAAAAAACCATAACTGAAACAGAAAAACCCTCAACCAACAAAACAAACCCCCAACCCAACAAAAGAAAAAAACCAACAACCAAACCAACCAACCCCCCCCGCAACAAACCCCACAAAACCACAGACAAACAATCCCAACCAACAACAAAAAAAAAAAAAAAAACCCACAAACTAGTGAGACCTAGTCTGCAGAAAATGCATGTTCAACACTGCTGCAGAATAAGCTTAAGGCTTTGTGGTGGTATGCACACACCAAAATTTCAGGTGGACAGAAGCAAAAGCACTACCAATATTCACCAGCTTTCCTGAACCAGGCTTTGTCTGTCCCTCTTAATTTGAGCTACATCACTCACCTATTAAAAGTCTTCACGCGGAAATAAATTACGATCCATGGCTATGTTCAAGGCTTACTTGCTGGAAGAAATGAAAGGGAAAATGCAGGCACTTCTTTAGAATGATGGCAACTACTACAGCTCTTAAGACAGCTAAGCAATACTTGTAGGTCAACTCCACTGATAAATGATAAGAGAGTTAAATTCATCACGAATTGCAGAAATCCAGTTGATATGTATGACTACCTCAAAAAAAAGAAATTCAACTCTGCTTTAACAAAAGCAGAAACTGGAATTTAAATGCCTTTACCAAGTGCCATTAATAACATGTGGGATGAAGGTGACAGAAGATCAAAGTCATAGTTGTGTACACTTGGAGCAAAAACACAAAAATCAAAAGGAGTCACTCAAATCTGGCTAAAACTACAGTCCCACTAAAACAGGGCATTGGAAACAGACATCCAAAGTAGGACCAAAGCATGTACAACTGCTTCCATATAAAAGCTGCAAGCCAAAAAATAAAAAGGAAAAACTTGAAAGAGTACTTTGGAGATAATACATAACTGAGACACTGTCAAATGTGAACAGATGAACAAAATTGAGGAGACAGTATCCCATGACACAAATATAGGAACAAGAAGAAAGGGGTTTATTTGCCTAGGCAAAAGAAAACTACTTTCTGCTAGGAAAGCACAGTATCATAACTAAATTATTTACCTCGACAGGTACTGGGCTACATTTAAATTCCACATCCCAAGTAGAAGAAACAGCCTATTAATGGTATACCATCAATCACTTCCACTCAACAGTGACACCATAGGTGAGATAATGGGAATGAGACTGCAAAGTAGTAACTGAAGGTTTTAACTATTGCTGTGCAAACTACAGGGGAAAAAAGCAAAACCAACCCACCACTGAATGATGGGACAAATTTTTACAACAGAGCCAACTTAAACCACCTAGAGAACTCTCTGAAGAAAAAGCAAGTCCTAGTCTAACTCTGAGCCACGCAACATAGTTCAAGATGTAATTATCCAGATAGCACTCCAGAAAAGCATATTTAAATTCCATGGGGAATAAAAAAAAAATTTAAAACCTCATTACTTCAACATCTGGCTTCAGAAAGAACAGCCTCAGTGGGAAGAACAGAAATAGACCAGCTAGAACAAAAAGCTTGAAAGCATGAAGGCATTTTAAAAACTCACCATATATTACGCATACAATCAGTCCAAAAAGACTCCAAAAACCCTCTAACTACTACTATCAGGAAGTCTCTGACCTACAAAGCTGCTGAAATTGTACTGGGGGGATGTTTCATACACATTTCATACACCTTTTCGTTAAGAGACAGGCTACTGACCTATGTCAGTGCAACAGTTTGTCTAAAATCCCAAATCTTGTCAATTTTACAATCAGTAAAATTCTCCTGTAGTAACAGAGCACCCAAGAAGCCTGAATTGGAAAACACAGAATAAATTCTTTGCACTGATGTTCAGTAAGGAAAAGATCAGGGAAAATCACATCTAAGCTCTCTTTCTAGGGGTCAGGTCAGAGGAAAAATGTTGCATCAAAGCGCTAACACAAGAGGATTTTAGAACAAATCACCAGGGCCATGTGGCAGTCACTTAAGATTTCTGAGGACAGTCAGCAATTTTTTATTTCAGTATCTGCAACCAATTACTTAAGCAAAAGGTGAGAACAATTACTCAGACTACAGTCCTACCTCTATCACTGAATAAACTGATAGAAACTACAAATGAATAAATATACCCAAAAAAAGGGAGGGGGGAGTAACATGGATTTTGCAAAGAAAAGATAATGTCTCACAGGAGTACTGCCGAAATCTTTTGAAGGGTTCACACACTTTTTGAGCGACCCTGATTAAACTGGTATATCCCACTAAGGTCTTCCAAAAAGCATTCAAACACAGTACTCACTGAAGACTGCTGTGGAAATTATCTGTAATAAAGATTTTGAGAAAAGGTTCTCTGGGCGATTTGTAATTATTTAAGGAGAAAAATATAATGGTTTGTTGTTATCACAATAAAGAGAAGTTACCAGAGAGGTTCCAAAATAAAATGACAAAGATCAACATATGTAAGTCAGCCAAAGAGAGAGTGACTCCCGAAATAAGTGCTTGCTAATCATACAAACTTATTCACAGCAGCTGAAAACAGAAACTGATTGTAAAGCAGTATGGTAGGCAAAATCACCAGTGATAAATGAAAGGTAATGAACAGGGGGGAAAGAATACATATAACAATTTAAGACCCAAGCTGCAACTGTCTCACTCTTTCAAAACAAAGCTACTCTACTATCAACAACCAAAGAGGGGAAAAAAAAAATCAAATCAAACAAAGCACATTTGTCACTACAAAAAAACCATACTTCACCAGCATCTTGCTAATCATGAGATGTTCAGATCACTTGCTTTTCAGAGAAAGGGAAAAGCAGATGAGTTACATGAACAATTTATACTCATGGAAAAGACTTCGCATTGAAAGGAAAACAACTCGAGGAAGATCCTGAGTCTGAAAGAATTAAAAAAAAAAACATAGAAGATAAGAGTTGCCCAGTGTCTTACAAGAATAAAAAGGTGTCAAATTAAATCATTAAGAAGCTTTAATAATCTATTGTGCATGAAAACATTTTCTTCCTAATTAGGAGAGTCACTGCTGTAAAAGGCTACAGAGGTTAGAAATGCAACCAGTTCAAACAGGGATTGGGCAAACATTAAATAAATGCATTGATGACTTAAACCCAGAGGTCCAAAGGCAACTCTACAAATTCTTAGCCAGTGAGCTGAAAACCAGAATACAACTGCAGAAAAATCAGGCTATAACTGAAAAGCTTCTATTCCTAGACATCGCTGTCGCAAACGGGTTACCCAATTGTCTATTTGCCTAGTACAGCAATTACCCCAACCTAGTAGTAATCTTCTTACATACAGAAGAAATATCACTAGCCTCATGGAAGCTCTACCCATTTATCCAAAATCTGAATTTCAGCCGACGGCTCTCAGGCTGACTTCAGCTGGGGGATGGGTGTCAACATTTTGGTAAAAGGTTAGAGACTATCTGAACATGTCCCGATGTTCCACAAGGCTATCCAGTTCTAACAATCACTCCCTGAGCCTGACATTTGATCATAATATAATTTATTTCCTTAATTCAGCTACTTTTTAAAGTTCCTATCCTTATTACAGAAAATCGCTTGTTATCACTTGACTTCTCCTAAATCTGATGATTGCAAGCTCAGTAAAGACTATCTGCAGAGCAGCTATCAAGAAGCTCTCTAACTTAATGTCTTGCTACAGCTCAGGAACACTCATTCCCTACACAACAAGATGCAACCTACATACCACAGCCTTCTTGGGGTATGAATCCATCAATCCAGTGGCTGGCTGAATGTATGACAGTTCACCCCAAAAACAAAGGACACCACTCCAATTAAAATCACCTAAAAGTCACACTTTTTACAGGAGTTGAAGCAAACTAGTAACCCAACTATACCCACATATAAGAACTGAAAAGTGCTAGAAAAACACAAGTAGCCCAGCATTTTTAAAGGGTTGTAATTTAAGTCAGCTTTAAGCTAAATCTGCATGCTACTACTGTAGTCTCAATTTGGGCACAATAAATGATTTATACGGTGTATGAAGAGACTCCTACCCATGTGAATAGAATTCCATGTTAGAGAAAAAGCAGTTGCAGGGCCCTTCTGGGTCACTAAATATAAAACTCTTACCACAGGCAACCACATAAGCTGTTTTGGTTTGTGGTTTTTTCCCTCCTTTCCTGAGGGGCATCTAGTCATCAGCCTTAGCATTTTACATTCAGATATGCCTTGGATATATGGTAGCTCTGATTTACTGATAACTTTTACATCTCTAACAGAAGTTTTAACATTTTTGAAGGTCTGCCTAGTTACCAGGTCCACAGTCTCATTGCTAGCATGTGGCCCAGCTATTTCTGCAACCACACACATAACCAGACAAAAGAGACCTTCCTGCTGGAATCCTTCCAGCCAGATCAGTTCCCCAAACCAAGTATTTCTGCACAAGAACACTACAGCTATGCCTGAACACATCAAGGTTGATGCCATAGCTCTGAACTTCAGTACAGAGATCCTTTTAGCAGACAGGATAGTCACAACAAACCAATGGCCATAGACGGAAATGCTCTACCCTGACAGCAGCTACCACATAAAACACTCCAACATCAATGTGCTGACAACACAGCAAGCAGTGACAGGCTGAATATTAAAACAGGTCGGACTGAAATTTACAACATGCATTTCTACTGGTCACACTGAGCAGTGTATCTGAAACAAGCGAGGCTTTAAGCAAGCCTCAGATATTACATTAATGCCACAATGACTCAACTATTTCATCTGCCAGTTTCACATACAAATCATGCCAATGAGTTCAACAGGAATACTTGCATATTTTGGCTAAATTCAGGTGTAAGTATTCACAACACAAAAGTAAAACAAGGGTCTTAAATTACTATACAAGCTAATTAAAGAGTCTGAATAATATTTAACACAAACCCATCAATGTATTTATATTGCTGGTGTTTCAGAACACAGGTAAGAGCTTTCAAGAACAGAATACTAAGTTTAGGTTCACAAACCTAATTTATCTATTTGCCTTAGTACCATCATTACAAAAGCCTGGTATATCTCATTACTTTGGTCTTGAGACATTACTCCAGAATTTAGTTTCCAGTAGGTTTGGAGCTGCTTCAAATTTAATTCTTTCCCCTCATTTTGAAAGAAGTTGTATGGATTGAAGAAATTAGCTTTCTAAAAGTCATTATGTAACACTCAAAATGTGTTTGTCATGCAGATTTCAGAGAATTCAACAAAAAAGCACATGCAAAGACCTGTAATCCAGCAGAGACAGCAACTAAGAATAGCAAAAGGGCAAGATCTATTTAGTGAAATATTTTGAAGCAAGTCAGTAAATTTTGGTTTTATTCACAAGAGTAACCATTTACACACAACTAAAGCTTACCAAAAACACATAAACTTTGGTATCTTCTGAGTATCTTAACTGAACTGTAGCCACAACTGTTACATGTGAATGCTGACATCTGTTTTCCAACTGATGCTTCCAGGAATATTTGAATAATTTTACTTAACACAGCTTCTTCCTTGAGTCTTCCTACTCAATGAATGCTAAGACATGCTTCCATGCGTGCACAAACAGAATCAAAATTCAGAGTCAACCTCAAACTTAATTCTATTAAGGGGTATCCAAACCAACCACCAGTAATTCTCAAGATTACTCATTAAAGAATGAGCGGCACTTGGTGTGGGAATTCATGGCAAATCAAAATTATAATGTTGACCAACACTGTTTTAGAGCAGACATACTGACATGTATCTCCCCCTTATCCACACATTTTCAATGTATTTCATGGCCGTTTAATCTTGGAAAGACACTCATCAGCAAGAACACAGCACCATTTCTGGCCTTCAAAGCCATTATGTGTAATGCGGTAGACAGTAAATTTTATCTCCCTACTAACTCAAGCAGCAAGATGCTGCTTAATGATGTCCTTTGTTATAAATGGAATAGAAAGGTGAAACAAGACAAAGAAACAAAGGACCCAAAATAAATGCTTATCTATTACTTATATCCAAATGTATATCTATTTCCAGAAAATAGGCAATGCTAGACCACAGCAACAGACTAGAAAGACGGGTAAGTGGAAAGGGAGTACAGGAACAGCAGAGAAACACTATGCTAAAGACATGAAAACAGGAAAAGGACAAGTAAAATCCTGATAAATAAATAGAAAGTGGCATTCATACAGCATGGAAAGAGGTAAAACTACCATTTGATGGATCTTAACTTTCAAAAATTTAACACTTAATAGGAAAAACAAATACTGAATGGCTAGATCAGAAACAGACCTGGGAACAGCAAGTTTATTTAGATGTCTGTCCTGGGCAATAGAACACAGACCATGGGTGTCACTGGGTCACAGCACACATTTCAAAAATATGCCTTACTCTTGCTCCACAGGAAGCAATGAAGTTTAATTCAGAATTCAAATCTATGAAGTCCTTAGGTTTTGCTGGCATTTCAAGAAAACCCAGTATACACAAATAGCACACAATCTTTCAAATTTGTCAAGTTAAGAAATTGGGTGTACAGCCAATCGTATATGAACCAAGCAAATGTGGACAAACTAGAGACAGGAAAGAATAGAAATCTCAAGAGCAAGAATCTTCCAGTGTTTGATTATCTTAGCTATTCACAATTTTTTCCTTTGTTGCTACTTATGCCCATTAGCTGCCATTCTATTGACAGGCATCTCTGAGAAGAGCTTGGCTTTGTCTTCTCTGTATTTTCTCACTAATTACTGAAGACAGCAGTAACCTGTCCCTTCAGCCTTCTCTTTAGACTGAACACACCCCTCTCTCTCAGCTTTTCCTTCTTCCTTATGTGTTCCAACCCTCTAAGCTGACAGCCTTACACTGTGCTTACTCCAGAATAACCGTATCTTCATTAGGACGGAGTCTAACCAAAACCAGACCAAACACTGTAGATGT
The DNA here is from genome assembly GCA_013397975.1 of Machaerirhynchus nigripectus. Lineage (NCBI taxonomy): Eukaryota > Metazoa > Chordata > Aves > Passeriformes > Dicruridae > Machaerirhynchus > Machaerirhynchus nigripectus. The sequence continues at coordinate 820,979 of VZRQ01001388.1, forward strand.
GTTCTGTCAATATCAAACAGTGGGGAACAATACCTCCCCTTAAACTGCTGGCTACAGTCTTGGTTAACTCAGTCCAGTATGCTGTTTACATTCATCCTGCTAGGCTGCACTATTCATGTTTAACTTGCTGTTCACCAGGACTAGCCAAAGCTGTCTTCCATCTTATCAGTGCCCAGATCATACTATTCCCAAACATTCTGGAAATGAAGACACTTTTTAACTATCAACATGGACTTTTAACATTATTCTTCATTAGTGCTTCTTCTTAATTGGTTGGGTTTTTAAAATTTTTATCTTAAACTAGCATTCAGTCTACACTCATATGTGTACAACCCATGAACAAGTAGCTCTGTGTGGATAACCAGTATCCACCATGCCTAATGGCACACCACTTCTCTGGCTGATTGCACAAATCTTTTGGACTAATGCTTCTAAAATGCTTCATTTTTGCACACGCTTAGAAAAAGGAAAAACTGTCATGCCATAGTTTGTAAATTAACAAGTTTGCAGACAAACCATTTTCTTTGCCTTTAGCATAACTAACGTCAGCTAATAGCCTCAATCAGAATTTTCATCCCTGAGAAATTATCAAGTATTGGCTAACAATCTAGTATTTTGGGCCTGGTATGGACAGGCTTCTTCAACACAATTTACTTGCAGTGATTAGTACTCTAGTGATTAGCATCTAGTAATTCAGAACAAAGAAAACTGAATTCGAAAGAGTAAGTAATGTTACACTATATGCAGGAGGGAAACCCATGTAGACTACACCCAAGTAAACAGACAATTAAGCTACAATGTAACAAAGGAAAGAAAAACTTATCACAACAAAGATAGAAAAGGAAGTGGGAGCAAATAAAAAGAAAAAACAGCCACAAAATAGTTCAAGTTCTATATGAGGTAAGGTTGACGGGAAGCGGGATCCAAGGCAAGAATAGATACAGTCAGCAAGGCAAGTATGATAGGTTTTCACAGCTGCACTGGCTGGCTGGCTGCAAGTTACATTATGCAATCAAGACTTCAGGTTATCAAACTGTTTTTACAACGTAAAAGATAGTCTTATTTTAAAATAAGATGCATATTGTATTTGCTAAGACCACAGTTCCACAACTACAAACCACATCCAGTCTTGGACAGGACTACTGTGGTTTTGAATTCCTATTCCTTTCTCCCTAGCTGTTTAAAGGTTCTAACAGCCAGTCCATCATGGGAGCTAACATGGTAGAAAGCTGAAATACAAAAAAACAAGGGCAAATACTCTACAGCTACATAGCTCCTCACCCCCAAATTTCATTGTGATGATTCATGGACCTAAATTGATTCCCAAAATTAAAAACATAATCAAAAAAGCCAGAAAAGGCTGGTGTTGGTACGAACAGGAAAGAACAATGACAAACCTAAGTTAGTCTGGTTTAAATGGTCATACAGCCAAGGATACATACCTTAAATTTAAACCCATGAAAAATATATAAGGTAGTATTTGTTTTAAGCCAATATTTTGAGACCAAGTCTGCAACTGGAAGTATATTCTGAGCCTTTAAAAAAATCTACAGCTTTCCTAGTAGGGAGCTTTTCAAATCCCCTATAAACTTCTGCCTAAAAAGAAAGAGATGCCTCAGTAAGTTATTCCAACTCCTAGTTATTGTACCTGCTGAAAGGTATAATACACACTGCTCCCCGTTTGATTTTGTACTGCTTAGGCAGTAACTGACACTCAGAAATTCAGCCTTTAACACTGGGGATGGAAAGGGAGATGGAGGAAGCACACCCAATTATCTAATATGTTATGAGGTGCACAGTCTCTCCTAGATCAGGATTAAGTCACACCCTAATCTATTCTCTTTTAACTGAGGAATAGCCTGGGTTTCTGAACTCTGTTACTAGAAAGCATGTTTTCCACTCCTTCTTAAGTAATTATTGTGTATCGTCTCCAAACTTTATGGTTCTTTTAAATTACTAAAAAAGCTGAATTTAGTTAAGATCGTTACTGTACTATACACAATTTTAGTCACACCATTCAGTATTTCTATTTGTTAATTCTTTGGATAGAAGTATACGAAATGATGGTCAAACACAGTAACGATGGCAATATCCGATTTTTGCTTCTGGTAAAAAGCAAATCACCTTTGTTGCACTCTCCATTTTCTGTCAGTTCTAAATTGCAATTTTTTTTTATTACATGGATTACAAAGGACTTCTTACCTGGCCTCTCTAGATACTACTTGGCTTCTTTAACGAGGCATCACCTACCAGAACAAAACATCATTTCCTGAATGAACATTTTTTCAAAAAACATAACCACCGTCACAAGCAAAACTACAACTACTACTACAAATTATTATTATTATAAACAAAACCCTAAACATGCACACATGCAAACACTACATACAAATTCAAAAGATGTCTGGTAAATTCTGTCAGCTTAATAAAACTTCTGGAACATTTATAGTTTAATAAAACTTCTGGAACAGATACAATTTTGGCATATTAACAACCAATTGTTGCTCAAACAAAATGATGGCATCATTTCGGGTATAACAGAACACTAGGTCTTCTTCCCTTTTCCACATACACCAAAAAAATGCAAAAAAGACACCCATACCACACCCATAGATCATAACTGTTCTCACAGACTCGCAGGAGCCAAAACCATAGACCACATCATGCTAGCCACTGTGCAAACACAGAGTACAACTGTTCAAAGAGCAAACAATCTAAACATATGGGGCAACAGATGGAGAGAGACAAAAATGAGAATACAAGGAAACAGCACCACCATAAACAATGGTTACAATTAGTTCTTGTTCTAAGGATGGTGTGTTTGAGTCCCAGGGTGACAGGAAAGGTGGTGGTTTGGGTTTGTTTTCAGTAGGCTTTATTTCCCAAAGCCAGCTTCTTTTGCATTAACAGGTTGTAATTGGCTTGCTTGTAAGGGTGCACATGCAGAACTTCTCCAAGCACGAGGAGAATCACAGGAGAATGAACAAAACTGGTTAACTGCCCATGATGTCACTTCCTAAACAGCACTTACAATCTCATTAACAACAAAAGACAGAGAGTATCCTTCACAGTTAAATCCCAACATTAGATTAAAGGTAAGTAAAACCTGTTGGTTTTACAGCCATAGAATACAAAATGCAAAAAGACCAGACAGTCAAAAGAGGAGTCCAGGAAAGCACTCTGGTATAAGATTCTGAATCCTTATCAACAGAGCAGGATCATTCTTAGCACATCTGTTAAGAAAAAATCTTACCACACGATACAGAGATCAAAGGCACAGTATGAGATGTACTCATGTGATTTATTAAAACAAATAAATAACAAACACTTAATTGCTGATTAACAGTTTAGACACCACTTACTATGTGGGAGAAATCTACAGTCTGTTAGAAGAGTGTGTGCTATGTCTAAAACCAGGGCTAGATTATGGACTTGAACCAAGGATCTCATGGCAATGCTGTCTGCAAGCAACTGCACAGAGAGTTTTCCTTTGCAACAGTAGCCTCAGCTAAAGGTCAGACGTCCACAAAGAGAAGTCACAAGCACACGCAGAGATTTAGCTAGTTTAGAGGGCAGCAAGTCTGGACGAGAGAGAGCGAGACTTGAAGGTCATCCATACAGGGATGATAGCTGCGTTTATTAATGAGATGAACAAAATGACTTTTAGAGAAATTTTATGTAGTACTAGGAGTAAATACCAAGCTGGAAAGATCTTGCACAGATCTAAGGAAAAGGATTTCCAAAAAAAGTAAGGTTTTCACCAATGTTACTTTCAAGGAGAGGGGAGGGGAAAACAAAAAGCAAAAGAAAAAAAAAGCACAGTTGCATTATGAGTTAACTCAAATGAATTAACTTTTTTAAACGTTCAGGATGGTTGCATTGCACAGAAGAGCCGAAAGAAACAAAAGATGCCAATACACTTCCAGCAAAAGTCTGCAGGAGGAAAACAAAGACGTCCATGTTTCTTGGACTGACTGTGAGCTGTAAGCAGCCCCTAATCAGTAAAATTTGGCATAACCCATACAATTCTGTGTGCATGATTTTCTATCTTCTTCCAATGCCATCTTTCAAAGCAAAAGATTAGAGGAAACTAAATGTAGAAACCAACACAAACGCAACACAATGTGTCCTTCCATAACGCCGCTGATCTCTCCTAATGATCCGGCCCAGCAAAGTTACATCAGTAGCTCTGATCAGCTGCCCCATCAGTTAACAGCATGTGTCCAAGCATACTTTGTACAAACTATTCCATGGGGGAACGGTGGAACTGAGATCACATCCTGCTTAGCAGGTGTTGGGGGTAAAACTGATGAGCAGGGACTATGCCTCAACAGACTTCTGTACAGCACTAGGTACACAGATGTACGTATTATGGCCTTTGGAAGCTACAGTGATGCTAACTGAAGGACTCTGATAGTCTTGTAAGGGTTAAAGAAGGTGTACAATAAAGTTCATAAACCTTTTAAATAAAGAAGTAACATACTACACATGACATTTTTTCAGACCCAAACCCACAGTTTTGCTCAACAGCAAACACCATTAAGTAGTCACATCTCAGACAAAAAAAGCAAATAAGCCCATCAAAATCCTGTTGTGCTACTGACACTCAGTATGGCTGGCTAGAACACTGACAATCCCTGAGTGTTTCAAACTAGGACTGCAGCTACTCTGTTCAGATCACTGAACACTTGCTTCTCCACCCCACCTCTGTGATGAATCCCTGCTATCCCTGTCAGATTATTCTCTAATAGCTGATGGTGAGAAAGGGGCAGAGAAAGAAGTTATGGTGAAGCTAATTCCAAAAAATTTAAGAAACATAGACAAAAATTAAGCACTTGAGCTTGAGGACAAACTTACGAAGTACAAATGCCCTCTGAACCAAGAGCAATTTGAAAAATATGTTGGTGGCAATCTTGTCACTGGAAACTGTCACTTGAACACAAAAATTAACAATCTCTGTAGACTTTACTTATGTTGGACTAATAAAATCTGTATTATAACCATTGATTGAAATAATTTTGTTCTCATAGCAAACTGGAGCAAGAAAACAACTTTCATCACTGGCATGTCCTTTAAGTGAAGGCCTGAGAAACCCTCAGTGGACACAGTGCATAAAGGACAGTCACCGATCTCATCTATTGCACCTGTTGGTGTTCTCATACATACATAGGTATAGTCAAACCCTTGGGGTGTGTGTGTGTCCTATTGAACTCTAGTGGCATTGAGTTTCACAGAGTAAATACAAAACTGATTATTTCTGGAAGTTAATGGAAAAGAAAAGCTTTAAATTGTCAAAACCATTTAAGTATAAATAAGTGGCATTGAAATCATAGAATAATTTAGATTGGAAAAGAAAGACACTTAAGATCAAGTCCAGCCATTAAACTGCATCACCATGTTCACCATTAAACCATGTTCCTAAGTTTCTCATTTACACATCTTTTAATTACTTCCAGGGATGGCAACTCCACCACTTTCCTGGGCAGTGTGTTCCTATGCTTGGCAACCCTTCCAGTGAAAAGAATTTCCCAAATATTTAATCTAAACCTCTCCTGGTGCAACTTGAGGCCATCTTGTCCTGTCACTTGTTACCTGGGAGAAGAGGCCAACCCCACCTGGCTACACCCTCCTTTCAGGCAGTTGTAGAGAGCGATAAAGCCCCCCCTGAGCCTCCTTTTCTCCAGGCTAAACCCCCCCAGCTCCCTCAGCTGCCCCTCCCAGGACTTGTGCTCCAGACCCTTCCCCAGCTCCGTTGCCCTTCTCTGGACACGCTCCAGCCCCTCAATGCCTTTCTTGCAGTGAGGGGCCCAGAACTGAACACAGGATTGGAGGTGTGGCCTCACAGTGCTGAGTACAGGGGGATGGTCACTGCCCTGGTCCTGCTGGCCACACCATTGCTGATCCAGGCCAGGATGCCATGGACCTTCTTGGGCCAATGGGCACACACTGGATTGTATTCAACCAAGCCAACCAGAGCAGCAAAGAATGCTGCTTAACCATCTGAGTAGGGGCTAAGGGATGGAGATTCCCGTGACAGCAAAGACACAAAACCTTTTCATGCATTAGAAACCACAGAAACACCTGAGAACAGTCACACATGAATCAGCACCTCTCTCCCAAAACAGGTGGCAGGATGAATAGTCCCAATAAAGTGCATCTACATCAATACACACAGTACAGGCAACAAACAGGAGGAGCTAGAATCCACTGTGCACCTGGAAAACTCTGATATAAAAATCAATAGAGTAGAAGTGCTAACTGAAGAGGCCATAACATGCAACTGCATTCCAGAAGTCTCACACTTCTTCCTTCTACCTAAAATTTCTCTTAGAAGTACAAAACACTATCTGACAAACTTGCAAATCTTGGACCAAAATAAAGAATGTAAATAGTAGCATCTAAATCGAGTAGATCGTTCATACATCAAGCTGACATCCAGTGCCAGCCATATCTGCCAGCAGCACATAGGGCAGGCTATACATATGTAAGACAAGCTAAGTTTTCTCTGAACTCTAACATGTAAGCAACCCAGTTAGCCACACAGAGCATTCAACTACTAAGATTTAACCACTGAAACAAAGTTAAGAAGAAGTTGAAAAGAAAACACTTTCAGCTGTGGAGTTAAACACAGTTTCAGTGGACACAAAACTCCACTGCAACTTTTAGGGCTTTTAAGACCCTCGTGAGGCAAGTATTACCTTAAACTTCTCAGAGGGGACACCCAAACTCTTGTGAACTTCAAATTTCAATCCCTTTCCACAGATCAGTTGAGTTCATTGTTATTTTGATGGAAAAAATAAGTAGTTCTATGTGAACAGTGAATTTTCCATTAGTAACAATTCTTGATACAAGTTCTTAACAGAAATCCCCATACTGCTTTTGCTGCAGGGTATATCAATTGAGTGCAAACTCAAACAACGTGACAGAACTTCAGTAATTCTGAAGGTACTTAGTCCTCAAAACCAAAATGAAAACTGCTTAAACAACACAAGACCATTCCTGATGCTGCAGGACCAAAAAAACCCAAAACCCAAACCAAACAACCCCAGCAAAAATCCGAAAGACATTGTACCAGTTTTGTACCACATCCCTCTGTACATTTGAATAAGCTCTGTGGAAGACAAACTTGCTTTCACTTTTCACTGCCACTTTGACATTCTTGCTGATCCAAATCCCTCTTAGCCTGTTATTACAGGGTAAGCAACAGTGAATGCAACCATATATTTGAGGTCAAAGAGGATTAATAACAACAATATAAAGCAAATTTAGTAGATACTAGAGTGAATTTATTGCTCTAATTAAGACAGTCTTCTATTAAAACAAGTTATTTAGTTTAACCACCTAATAATGTGGCTGAGGAGTTTGGTTCCTAGAGATGACCTTGCAGCACTAAGCACCAAATACATTCCCTCCCAGAGCAGCATGGTCCCATCACATGCCATAAGAAGGCTGTACTACCATCACTGCAGCTGGAGGAGGACAATGTGCCACCCACCAGGATGCTTTTGTGCAAGACTTTTACTGAGTCTTAGTAAGGTTTACTGAATCTTAGCTATATGGCTGTTCTTGGCAGTATTCTTTTCATAAGCAGCCACACAAAGCTGCAATAATTTTTGTCAAACCAGTTCCAGTACACAACAGTCCCCCTCCTTCCAAAGCACTATTTAGCTGGATTGCTCCTAGAAGTAACTTTTTTGACATGAAGGATGGGAAAAAACAGAACAGCTGTTAGACTGGAATGCATAATGAATCAGACATAAAATTAGCTGGTAGCCTTACATCCAAGGCATGGTAAGAGTTAAAAAATTACCATTAAAATTTTTAGACTGCAGTAGCAGGTCAAGGTTTAGAACAGACCACTTTATTAATGACAACATGCCATGCAAACTCTTAAGAGTCTTTGGCGTGGTTCGTAATTTTAGACGCTCAGAATAAATCCAGATCTGATGCCTTCCTCCTAAGCAGTGAGGTTTTGCAGCGAACCACTCATTCTTTGTATATGTAAGCCACCAAAAAGTGACAAAGAAAGTTGCAAGCTTTGTGAATCTCGAAAATCTACCATGTAAAACAGCAAGGGACAGAAATAAAGGAAAAAAAAAATAAGATACGAGTGGTGGGGAAGACTGCGACACCTGAATCCGTGCTGTACCCAAGCGAGGGACCCAGAGCGCAAGACAGGCGCTGCCTTTTTGTTTTGTTCTCGGGCTGCACGTTCCCAGCGGAGCCGCCGCGCTGCCCGCCGGCGCCTCTGGCGGCACAGCCCGCGCACCGCGCCCGGGCCCACCGCGGCAGCTCCCGAGCCTCTCCCCGTGCGCTCACAGCCTTACTTGCTCCTTCGCTGCACTACTTGGCGATTTCGGAATCCCCCATGCAGCTAAAAAACATCCCCATTATGAACAAGAGCAGAAACTAGAGTCAAGTTACATCCCAGTCCTACCCACAGGGATTGGCAACCAGCCTCTCCTTAGCCAACCTAACACCCAACAGAGATCAAAATCCGCTCTGAAAATCCCACACAGACAAAACACCACAAACGCTCGCTATTGAGAACCTGGGGGTTTCCCCAGTGTCCTCCAGCTTTTTGGGGAAGGGGCAGTGCAGATGGCTCAGAAGCTCAGCCAAGGAACCCAACAAAACCACCCAAACAAATCTGCGGGTGTAGAGAACCAGCCTCAATGCACAAAATTACGCTTCTCCATCGCAAACTGATGGGTGATTTTAAACCTCCCATGCCTCTTCTTAGCTTCGAGATGACACGCAGGACACGCGATTCGAGCAATGTGTGGGGGGAGGGAATTCAAGATGGCTGAAGGTGTCTTGTCACGGATTTTCATACACGCTCCAGAACTCTAGAGGGCACCCGAAAAATGCCCTCCTCCTCCTCCCTCCTGAGCCGGGTAACGTGAGCAGCGGCAGCAGCCCGTCGTCTGCCTGCCAGAGTTGGTACTGCAGGAGCGATGTCTGCAGCAGCAGCGCCCACCCCGAGGAGGAGCCGCCTCACAGCCATTACTGGGGCTTCGCCCCAGGGCAGCAGCTACTGGAGCCAGGAATTTCCCCACCCAGCCCTGGAGGGACCTCATTCCACCCCTGGCCCCGGAGAATACGGAGCGGGGGGAACGGTTCAAGCCCTCCTTCAGCAGGTCTAGCAGAGGCAGAAACAGATACACAAATAGCACTCACAATGGAGCTCCCTCTCCTTGTTGGTCTCTGCCAAGGCTGCACCAAACTGGGCTGGAGCCTAAGGGAAAGACACGGGGTTAACACGGGGCAGCGAGGATCAGGCAGCGCCCCCAAGGAGCGTTTCTTTCGCCTGGCCAGGGCAGGTACTGCCTGCATCACTCACCACTTCCCTTTAATCCCAATCTTTCCAATAAATAAATAAATAAATAAATAAATCAACAAACAAATAAATAAATTCACTGCCCTCCCCGGGGGCGGTGGGGTACTCCTCACGGCACACCCACGCTGCTTGTCCCCGCTGAAAGGGAGGGACAAGGAGCCCTTCCGGGCGCCGCCGCACCGGGGGCTTCTACGCGCGAGTGTGGGGGACAGAGGCAGCGGTGGCACCCACGGCGGGGAGCAGCGAGTGTTACCTGCGAACTTGCCCTATTAGCCCTGAACCGGCGCCCGGGGGCCTGCGGGGCCCTCAGCGGCAGCGCCCCGGCGCCGGTCGAGCGCCCGCGCTCCCCGCCCGTTTGCGCGGCAGTTGCCCCCGGTCTCGGGTTTGCCCCCCTGCAGTCGGCCAGCAGCACTGCCGCCTCCTGTCCGCCATTAGAGGGACCCAGCTGAACAATACGGGAGGGGAGCAGCGGCGGCGGCGGCAGAAGCCGCGGAGCGCCGGGCAGGGGAGGG